>MU174454.1:4850513-4880787 GCA_016696395.1 Antechinus stuartii | reverse complement strand
CCTCTCTCTCTCTCTCTCTCTCTCTTTCTCTCTCTCTCTCTCTTTCTCTCTCTCTCTCTCTCTCTCTCTCTCTCTCTCTCTCTCTCTGTCTCTCTCTCTCTCTCCCCTCACTCTCGTTCTCACTCTAATTCTTTGTCCCTGTCTCCCTGTCTCCCTGTCTCTGTGTGTGTGTCTTTCTCTGTCTCTGTCTGTCTATCTCTCTTACATAAACACACACACACACACACACACACACACACACCCCTACAGCTGTCCCTTATAACAAATAAATATAGTCAAGCAAAACAAGTTTATATATGTTTTTCTCATTCTGTCCCCCGCCCCCAACCAGGTCATTACACATCTACTAAAACATGAAAAGCATCCTTCCTGTACTTTCAGTGTTTTGGAGTCAGATTGGTTATTGAACTGATTTGAGTTATTTTAGAAATTTTATAAATTGTATTCCTGGTTCTGTTCACTCAAGTCACTAATTATTTACCTTGGGGGTTTTATCAGTATCATTAAGTGGCTTTGGAACTATAATAAAAACATTGAATCTAGAGTATAAGGAGCTGAGTTCAAATCCAGCCTCTGATAACTTACTTGAATGATTTGTTTAATTCCCATGGATCTCAGAGGCCTGATCTCTAAAATGAGAATATTGTACTAAAGTGCCTCTAAAGTCTCTTCCATTCTGAGAGCTATAATCCTACTGTTATCTAGTTCATATTTTTTTTTATCTTGTCCACAACAAGAACATGGAAGACTATTAAATATGATGGTGTCATGGAGAAACAATGGTATAAAGTGACTTGAAAGGCAGTCCTGAATTCAAGAAGAATTAGATTCAGATTCCTCCTCTAGAAAATAGTGACTGTGATCCCAGGCAAGTCACTTAATGCCAAGCTTCAGACTTCTTATCTGTAAAATGGGTATTATAGGTACATACTCACAGAGGAACAAATGAGATCACATTTGTTAAAGTACTTGCAAAACAACAATCTACAGATGCTTGCTACTATTGTTCGCTATTATTATTATTAAGCATTATTGGTATTAGCTTCCCAAAAACCAAATGTTCTATGCCTTTGGCAAGCTCTACCAAGCTGGCAAATTTGTCCCAAAATCAAATAAAGTGATTCATCATGAAAAGTTACAGGCTGGTCCTTTGTGACTATGACTTCTTTTCCTAAGTAGTCATGGGAGGTGAAATCTTACAGTTTGCCCAAGAAGACATGGATGATCATCTGCTGAGAATGTTAAAGAATTAGTTGTGTCATCTGGACTAAAGCTGGACTAAAGGATCTCAAAGGCCTCTTTCTAGTAGTGTGAATTCTCTTCTAAGGTCCCAAAATTAGGTTTTTGAAGAGCCTTTGAGGTGGAAGGTCATCTCACTTTCAAGCACCAAGAGCCCACTGATAGCCAGTTCTTATCCACAAGTCAGAATGTGACTGGTGGACACACACACACACACACACACACACACACACACACAGTGATGGCTTTTTTCTAAGCTTAGTTAGCTCTAATGTGGCTCCATGGAGGTAAATTCAATTTTTTTTTGAAGAAAATATGAATGTGCTATAAAGACAAGCCTGGAGTTTGCTTCCATTTAAAGTGTGCTGATTTCTGACTGTTGTATGTGACTTCCACCCCATCATCTGGCCTCCTGTGTGTTTCACATATGTGGAGACCTCAGGCTCTGTTCATGATTATCTTCCTTCCATTTCCACCCCAAAACTTCTAATTCATCTTTGTTGTGAGCAGAGAAAAGAGTGGAAGGGAGAGAATTTATTTGAAATTCTCTTTAAGCCGAATGAGGAGGTACATTACAGCTCAAAAACTATATTCTACAGAGAAATTTGATGTTACATAAAATGAGTCATTGAGAAAGCCTTGGTAAGTTAATGACAGCTTTATTAATAAAAATCATTTTTTGCACTGTTTGGCCTTTTTATGGCCACTCAAAAGAATATACTTAAGATTTAACTAGAGGGATCAGTGGACAGCTCAGAAAGGAAAGAAGAAAGGAAGGATAGAAGAAAGGAAGGAAGGAAAGAAGCAAGGAAAGAAAGAGGGAGGGAGGGAGGGAGCAGCTGATATGGAAAGAACATATCAATTTGTAAACTTCAAGGATGTGTTATTTCAGTTGAAAAAGTACATGGTGCCTCATAAGTTGATCGTGACCTTCTCAGAGGCCACATGTTGCCATCTCATGGACTCTGTCCCTAGCCATTTAGTTTTTAGTGACCTGTTAGTAAGGAGCATTTCTGCTTCAACCCTAACAGACCTAGACACTTTTGCCTCTCCCAAATTATTTCACATTTCTATGCCATCATTAATCAAGGCCAACATGATTTCCCCACTGTTTTCTTTATATCCAAGATCAAGAAAATTTCACTGTGCTCTCAGCATGATACCAATTTTGTGAGCTTGAAATTCCACTTATTATAATTTCTCAATTGAGATCCCATTGTAACATTTACTCAAAATATTGCCTCTGATGAGTTGAACTGGAGTCATTTAAAGGCCTTCTTTTGTTGTCTCTATTGGACTCCGTGTAACACAAAGAGATTTATTCTTAAGATTGCATGTGGCTTCTGTAACTTGTTAGTGTCTCATTCACTGACCACCAGGGTCCTTGACCTTCTGGTGCAGACACCCTAGAGAATCAGAAAGACATAGGAGATGGTGTCCCAAAGTCACATAGTTCACACCCTTGAGTCCAAGACTTTGCGTAGCTCTTTGTAGAAGCCTGTGCCCAAAACTTCCTTTCCTTAGAACAAAGTAAGGCAGAGGCATGCAGGGACAAGCAATGAATTAATCTATTAACAGGCAACCCATGAGTGACCAAGAAGCTAAGGAACTGCTGTCATGACTCCAGATCAGCTCCACCAAGGACTACTTTCAGACAGTCACATCACTCACAATATGGAGACCTCTTCTAATTGCCTGGCGGTTCTTGGTCTCTTTTCCTCAAATCTTAGGATTCTATCACTGGAGAAATTCCCTTTAACAATGTATATTATATTGGCCAATTGGAGAGTTGCCCTGGTACATTAAGTGGTCGAGTGACTTTCTCATGATCATATAGCTAAAATATGTCCTAAACATAATTTGAACCCAAGTTATGATGATTCTAGGAACTGCTTTACAACCACTACATAAGATTGCCTTTTACAGAACTCTACAATACATACTTAAAAAAAAATAAAATAAAAACTATTATGTCATAGGTCCTTCTCCTCAACCTTAAGTTTTCCCTTCAATGGAATCAAAGATCACTCACCAATCCAATTCAAGATCCATTTCTAAAATACACAAGGATATGAAAACTGGAAATTCCAAAAATGGGATATCACATGAGGAATGGAAAGAACCATAGATTGTAGCATATATGGGAGGGAGTAAAGTATAACAAGGCTGAAAGGCAGGGAGAAGCCACATTGGGAAGCTCTTTATATGCTATTATCAACTTTTACTATCCTCTATGCAATTTTAGGCTCCATTAAGAGAGGCATAGTTTGTAGGAATTAGGAGGTAGTTACCATATTGTGTTTTTCAGGGTGTTATCAGAGCAACTAAATGGTCCAATGGACCACTGTACTAGGAGTCAGAAAAACTTGAATTCAATTCTAGCCTCAGACACTTACTAGCTGAGCAACTCATTTAACGTTCATCTGCCTCAATTTCTTCAACTTTAAAATAAGAATAATAATAGGGCCTACTTCCCAAGGTTGTTGTGAAGATAAAATTAATTAATATTATTAAGAAACTTTGCAAAATTCAAAGTGCTATTATTTCTGGTGCTTCAGATTCAGAATTGAAAAGAAATAAGATACTCATAGATTCTCTGACAGTTAACCAAAGAAATTTTATGTAACAATAAAAGGAAAAGGATACTCAGTAAGGGGTAGGATTGCCCAACTCTATTGGCACACCAGTCAAGGCTGAGAGAGAACTACTCTCACTTCCCCATAGGTTACCTTTTGCCCTCAGGCCAACAGAAATCTATGTCCTGAGCCCTGAGCCAGTAAATTCTTGAAAGGTGGTCTAATACCATTAAAATCTGGTTTACTTGACAAATAGCTCTTCCTCCACAAGGTCAGAACCATCTAAAGAACTGTCATCATGGAAGTGGATTTCTTCGACAAAGAGATCTAACTCAGTTTCAGTTGATCAAGGATGGACAGAAGCAGCTACACCCAAAGAAAGGACACTGGGAAATGAATGTAAACTGCTTCGCATTTTTGTGTTTCTTCCCCGGATTATTTTTACCTTTCGAATCCAATTCTTCCTGTGCAACAAGAGAACTGTTCGGTTCTGCACACATATATTGTATCTAAGATATACTGTAACCTCTTTAATATGTATATGACTGCTTGCCATCTGGAGGAGGGGGTGAAGGGAGGGAGGGGAAAAATCGGAACAGAAGTGAGTGCAAGGGATAATGCTGTAAAAAATTACCCTGGCATGGGTTCTATCAATAAAAAGTTATTAAAAAAAAAAAAAGAAGAAGAACTGTCATCATTCCTGGGCACCACAATTTGGGAAAAACAACAAATCAAGGAACATCCAGAAAAAGGTACCATGCTGATGAAAGGACCTTGAGTTTAGGTCATATATGGATCAATTGATGAGACCAATGATTTGTACCTGAGGAAGAGAAGACTCCTGGGGAATAGTATGTAGCTGCCTTTAAGAATTTAAAGGGATGTCATGGGAAAGGAAGATTCAACTTGTTCTGCTCAGCCCCAGAAGGCAGAATGAGGAATGATGGGTAAAAGATACAAAAAGGCAAATCAGGGGAAAACTCCCTAATAATTTACTCCTAGTGCTACGCTCTGTCCATTAGGCCATTTAACCAGTCTGAAATCACCATGATGAAGCACAATGTGGTAACTACCTCCTAATTCCCACAAACTGTGCTTTTCTTAATGAAGCCTGAGATTACACAGGGATGGTAAGAGTTGGCAATAACATTTAAAGACTTTCCCAACCTGGATCCTCCCTATATTTACAGCTTTGTTACACTTTACTCCCTCCCATACATTATCTTGAAAGAATTGCCTCAGGAGGTAATGAGTTCCCCCTTATTAGAATTATGCAGGCAAAACCAGCAGGACTTCTCCTTGGGTGATGCAAAAGGTTGGACTCAATGACCTCTGAGGTTCCTCCACCTTGGAAACTCTATGATTTTCCTCTTTGTCTTCCAACTGTTAGGTTTCTCTCACATTCTATCATCCTTTCTTAGCCTGCTTTCCAATCTGCCTTTCACTTCCCACCCTTCTTTCATTCTAATCACCAAGATAACAGTAGGTTCCTCTGACCTCTCTGAGTTAAAGCATTCACTAAAAATGAAAATGCAACTGAAGTCAGTCAGAAGTTCTTTGGGGATTCCACTTTAAATTATCCCTAAGATTCCTTCTACCTCCGAGTTCCATAATATAGTACACAAGAAGACCTGTTCTTCCAATACTATTATTACTACTAATAATAGTGACTAACAATAACAATAACATTCTAAAGTTTATAAATTACTTTCCAAACAGCAACTTTATGAAGTAGAAAGAATAAGTTTTGTTAAACCTATTTTAGAGAGATAAGTAAAGTCAGGCTCACTAAAGAGACACATGTAGGGTAATCAGAGTTTTTGCCTCAGTACACTGAAATTTAGAAAGCTTACCCCTTTAGAAGGTAGAAACATCAACATTTAGCATCTAGTTAGCAAGAAGAATTAGTGAAAATAAAAAGGTATCAGAAAGACTTCCTTCCTTCCACCCTATGGGCTACATCCCAGATGATCTTTCCCTGGCCTGGCCCTGCATTACTTCCTCACTTGATATCCCAGTCTCTAGGGAATTAAAAGCAGTGGAAAAGTCATTAAGTCAGGAGAACCTCTTGGCGAGAGGGGGGTGGGGGAGGTGCTGGTCCTTAGTTCTCTGAGTCCTTTGTCTAAGGAGCATTAATAGATAGACAGACAGACAGATAGATAGATAGATGTGTATGTATGTTTACTTATGTATATATGTGTGTGTGTGTGTGTGTGTGTGTGTGTGTGTGTGCAATATACTACTATGGTAGAGGGGGGAAATGGGAGATCTGTGTCTAACCCTCATTCAATATAGAAAAAAAAGAATTTGTTTTTAATATGGATAACTGTGAAATAACCTCTTCCAAAGGTTATTTGGATGCTCCTATGAGCATCATAGGAGAAAGAATGATGAGTTTAGAGTGAGAATAACTGGACCCAAACCCTAGCTCTATACTTAACAATCTGTGAAACCTTGAACACATTACTTCTAGGTTTCAACTTTCTCATTTGTAAAGTATGAAAGTAAGATGTTATGATTTCAATAATTCCTTCTAGCTATAAATCCATCGTCTTATGATGGCTATTTGTGATGGGTAGGTGAGGAGGAGGGCAGTGCTTCATTGAAGTTTCACTGCATGATCTCTAAGGTCTTTTCCAATTTTAAAATCTTATGAATTTCTACAAACAGCCAACTGAGCGACATTGGCCAAATGTCACCACTCTAAGCCTGTGTGCCTCAATTTCCTCACCTATCAGCAGAGGATGAGCAAAACTTAAACCTTTCTTAGTGCTTGCCCTGCCTACCTCCGAGGAGTTTGGAGCTTAATGTTGACCTTATACTGTAAGCAAAAAGTTGGGCATGTTCTCTGCATGGAAGGTATTGGCATTTTCGAGTTCAAGGGGGTAGAAGGTGGTCACTTGTGTTGGTTTTGCCAGAGAGATTTTGGTTCCCTCAGCATGGACTCCAACAAACAATTGGATGCTTATGAATTCTATTAGGGCTCAAAAACCATGCTGACTAAGGAGATGAATACTAAAATAGCAAAATGAGGATGCTTTGGGGCCACTCCAGGGATAGCCTTTACTTATCCTAAAGCTATAAGATTTTATGCTCTGATGGGAGCAGAGAAATCTAGTCAGAAGCCTGAAGCAGAATCAGACTTAATTCTGGCCCTGAGAGTGTCCAAAGGTGAATCTTGGGCCAAAAGAGAAACTCATACAGGCACAAAATATGTCTTTGCCTTCGCACGTGTTTTATGTTTCTCGCTGTGTCTGTATATGTGTGAGCGTATGCATATTATAAACCAATGGGGGCCCCTTTCTGCCCACAGAAATCCCTGTATCTGGGGAGGTCATTGGTCTCTCCTGCTTTACACCCAGATCTTGGACACATGGTCCACCTATCACGGAACCCATCAGCACAGAGGGATGATGAGTAAACAGAGACTTTAGCTCAGGTTTTTAAGGCAACACAAGGAGCGGCAGGAGGTTCTCAGCTGGAGACTCTTATTGGTAGGATTTTTTTTTAGACTAACATTAGTAAAAGGAAATAAAACCCCCCAAATGTCTTTTTTTAACTGGTTTGAGCAAGGCCAGCCCGAGGGCATGCAAGGCCTCCTATGGACATTGGAACAAGGACCCTTGCTCATCCCGCAACAAGGTTACTTCTGGCTGATAGGAAACAGAGATGTGGAAAGTTTAGGATCTTTTCTCTTCCTGGATTAGAACTAGTGAGAATCAATGGATTCCTCTTCCCAACAACAGTACAGTAAAGACAACTTTGAAATTATTAGGACCTCTGATGAGCGTATTGAGTAGCCACAGTTCCAGGGGACTACTGCTGAAACATGCTACCATCTTTCTAATCTAAGTTTAAGAACTTAGAACAAGGAATGAGAGTGTTTTGTACAAGGCCAAAATGGATATTTGTTTTGCTAGATTATACACATCTATAATAAGGAGTTTTGTTTTCCTTTTGTTCTCAACTGAAGAGAGGATTTAGGGTAGGAAGGAAAGAAGGCAGATTGTTGCTGAGTTTAAAAATCATATATATAATTGTATATAATAATAATAATACATTGTATTATAGCATATATTATATATAATTATAATATAATAATATGTGATATGTAATTGTAATATGTATTAGGTAATATAATGATATATATGCATGCAATTATGTAGATACCTGAGCATATATACATACATGAGTATATGTGTATTTGTGTGTATACACACACACACATAATTTTTTTTTAATTTTGTGAGTGAAAAGGAGCCACCATATATTCAAGAAAAGGGATGGGATAGACAAGCAATATACTTCAAAGTAGATAGCCAATGGCCAATGAAGAAATTCTTAGGGAGGAACAGATCTGAGAGAAGGAAGAAAGGATAGATGAGAATTGCTGTGGAATAATAAATCTATGGATCATGAAGATACATGGAAAGGAAGCAGGTAATCATCTAGGAAAAAGCTTTGTAAACCACACCAAAAAAATACTATATCAATGTAAGCTAGTGCTATCATATTCCTGTCCTGTTATTCTCAGAACAAAGAAAGGCAGGGTTTTCCTGGGATGGGGCCAGAGATTTGAGAAACATTGAAGGGAAGAGAGTGTCTGTCAAGGGCAGGGGCTTCTAAAACAGGACTCAAGAGTGAGAGGAGTGCATTCTAAAAGGCTGAAATACCAAGTCTGGTCCAACTAAATCATTTGGATAGAGCTCAAGAACTGAGAGAGATACAATCAGAATAAAGGCTCCGAGGGACAGTGTAAGGACAAAGAACTGATCTCAGCGTATGAATGACCCACATTCGAGTCCTGACTCTGAAGCATAACTGTGTGACCTTAAGCAAGTCTTTAAACTCTCAATACATCCAGGCAACAAAATTTTATTTCTATCTTTTAAGTTATCTAAAATTCCCCTCAGTTTCTCTCCTCTTATCCTCTCCAGCAAACCACATCAATATATTATTTTTTTTTTAATCTGAACATCTATTCACTATTCCATGATTGGAGATATCATCTCAAATTTCTTCTTTAGGGACATTCTTGTTCATTTTAATTCTGCAGCTTTCATTTCCAATCGTTTTGTCATTGGTGTTCATTCCCTTTATATTTTGTGATCATTTGTGTGCATTTCTATGCTTACTTCACTGCATCAGGTCTTTAAGTGCCCATGCTTTTCTGGATTTATCATACCCACCATTTCTGACATTACATAAATATTCCATTACACTCATAGGCCACAATTTATTTAGGAGGTCACTGATTAGATTGTAAATTGCAGAATTTCTAGTTTCAGATGAGCTTTGGTAGAGTAAGTTTACTCCCTCCCACTCCCACCACTTCCAGGCAGCTACCCATACCAAAGAATAGAGGTTCAGACAAAAAAAATCATGGAAAGAGATAGATAGATCTAAGATGCAAACCCTAATATCCAGTAATTCAAATTTTAAAAGTATGACTAAAATTTCTATTCTGAGTTTTATAATTTTCCCTTCTTGATTTGTTATTTAATAAACAAGTATTTATTAAGCTATCTCACTAGGCACTATTCTAGGCATTTGAGATTCAAATAAAAAGCGTGAAATGATTGCTACTCTTACGGGACATATTCTGTTGATGAAATACAAGTAATAATGTGTGTATATGTATATGTGTGTGTGTGTGTGTGTGTGTGTACAATATATATGTAATTATATAGGGACTAAGTATAAATAAATATAAAGTAATTACATACAAAGAAGTTTGGGAAGTAGAGGACTGACACTTTCAAGGGAATCAGGAAATACCTTGCAGAAGATGGTGCTTGAACTGCATTGTGAAGAAAAAGAGATTCTGTGGAGCAAAGGGAGTGAATGAGGAGAGAGGGAATTCCAGGTATGAGGTGGTGACAGTGAAGACATACAGAGAGGAGACAAATAGAGCTATGGGAGAGGAACAGAGCAAAAGTCAGTTTGATGAATCTAAGAGTGCAGGAAAAAGAGTAATATACAATAAAGTTGGATAGTAGGTTAGGGTCAAGTTGTGAAGAACTATAAAAAAATTTTTTAAGAGTTTGGAAATTGATTTGTAATTATGCCAACAAAATGCCTAAAATATCCTAAATAAAAATATTAGTTTATATGTGATCCTAGAGGCACTAGGAAACTACTGGAGTTTATGGAATAGGAGAGTAACATGGTCAGATTAGCACTTGGTAAGGAAAATCATATGAAAGATAGCCTGGTGTGGAGAAAGATTTGAGGAAGGCAAACCAATGAGGAGGTGATAAAGTGAGAGGTGATAGATTTAACTAAGGTGATGGCTTGTGAGTAGAGAGAGTCAGATGCAAAAGCTGCCATGAATGGAAAAACGCAAGATATGGCAACTGAAGGGATACATGGGAAAAAAGAGTGTAAGTAAGTGTAAAAGGCGGAATACAACTCAGATCTTGCTGACTATCAACTGACTGCTTCTTACTACCTCAGTGTTTAGTAATGCACATTTTAAAGCTTCTAAAATATGAAAAATTGCCTGAATGCCAATAAATAAAAAATGCAAATGAAAACAACCATGAGGGGTCACCTCACACTTAGCAAATTGGTCAAGAGGACAAAAATGGGAATAATTAATGATAGTGGGGTTGTGGAAAGATGGGCATACAAATATGGTATGGATGGAGTTGTGAAATGATTCAACAATTCTCCGGGGGGGAGGGGCAGGGGGGGGAGAGGGGAAGATGGAATAATGCAAAGAAAGTAATGAGGGGGAGCTAGGTGGCGTAGTGGATAGAGCACCAACCCTGAAGTCAGGAGGACCTGAGTTCAAATATAATCTCAGACACTCAACACTTCCTATCTGTGTGACCGTGGGCAAGTCACTTAATCCTAATTGCCTCAGGGGAAAAAGAAAAAGAAAAGAAAGAAAGTGATGAAAATCTGATCCATATCCTTTGATCCCCAAGGAAATCAAAGTTAGGAATTAAAAAGGTACCAAAATATATACTGTAATACTATTTGTAATAGCAAAGTACTGGAAACAAAGAAACTGCTCATTGATTGGGAACAAATGGCTAAACAAATCATAGTAAATGTAATGGGATACAGCGAATTCTACTAGGAACACAGAGTGAGATACTAATGTGAGAAATGATGAATGTAAGACTACAGAGAAACATGAGAAGACTTTTAAAAACTGATACAAAATGAAGTAAGCAGAAATACAATAAACAATAGATACAACTATAGCAAAGAAAATGAAAAGAACAAAGAATAACAAAACCCAAAATTGATTGCAGCATAATTTTGACATTTGGTTTCAGACAAAAAAAATCTGAAATATCTCTCTCTCCATTTTTACAGCTATGAGGGACAATGGTGCTAGAATAGAACATATACCAATAGACTTAATTCATATATGGGCTGTTTTGTTAAACTGTTTCTTTCTCCTTTTTTTTTATTCTTTGTTACAAAGGATGGTCCTCTAGATGGGAGAATAGGAGAGCTATATAGATAGAAATGCAAGGTAGATTATAAGATAGGTGGTGGTGGTGATGATGATGATGATGATAGATAGATAGATAGATAGAAAGATAGATGGATGGATGGATGGATGGATGGGTAACATATTGATGGGGGTTTTATTAGATTAGATGGACTCTGAAGTCCCTTTTAGAAGTCCCTTCCAGAAGTCTCAGAAAGTAAGTGTTGGGGCCAAACTCACACAGAAATGTTATAGAGTCACAGAATAATTAACCCTTCATTTTACAAATGAGAAAACTGGAGGAAATGAACTTACCCATGATTACAGAAATGGAAGCCCCACTTCTATGGGACTAAGTAACTACTTGCCTATTGCTATTTGTGCTATAACAGAATTAAGCAGTTTATTGAGTTGAAAATCCCCTAGCGGTCTCTTTTGAAAAAACAGTGGTTTGTCAGATGGAAAATAAGAACTGTCCATAACACAAAAGAATGCAAGAAGTGGGGAATGGAGAACTAGAGATCGACTAATGGTTTGCAAACAAGAAGATGAAAGGAGTCAGCTATCATGTCAGTAGTTTCAATCCTCAGGTCCTATATTGAGAGTCTAATCTTCTGGATAAATCAACATCACGGATTCATGCTGGGTAAACAGAGGGAATGAAAAGTCTTGAAAACACAAGGCTTGGATGGACCCAACAAAGCTTCCTCACACTCCCAGAGAAGCCTTGTTCCCTCCCACTGTGGCTTGGAGGCACAGGAAGTACAAAAGGACATATTGTCAGGCACTGTGCCCTTCTCAGGCTTCATTTACTTTGTTCCAGCAAGGGAAAGAAGCCATTTGGTTCCATGCCATACTGCCAGGGGGTCTCCCAGGCCAGAGACAGGGCAACCTTCAGGCCACAAGAGCCCTGGAATTGAACATCAGAGGAGTGAATGGCAGGAGTAGAGGCCACTGTTGCTTTGCCAAGGTGGGAGTCTATGGATACAGAATATTGTATGTGCTGTCAGTCTCAATTGATGCATTGCTAGATTTTACAGAACTGCTTTTATCTTTCTTTTTTTAAAAAGTCTTACAAGGCTTAGGTCATTGGGCAAGGGAAAAAGGGAAGATAGAATCAGAAATGAAGGAGATATAAAAACAAACAACATCAAGAAGTATTTTTAAAAGAAAGCTTTGGAAAGTTTGCAAAGGGAAGCCCCCTTCTTTCCACAGTTATAGTATGAGACATGGTTGTCCTTTTTTGAATTCAGTTCACTGGTTCATGAGCTGGTCCTCAGGGGCTTAGCATCATGTAGTCATCTTCATCACCTACATCATAGATCTTGAGTTGGAATGAGCCTTCGAGGTCATCTGGAAACAATTCTTTCATTTTGCAATTGTGGAAACTGAGACCAGAAAGCTTAACCCAGGTAACAAGTGGCAGAGCCAGTATTTGAACCCTGGCCCTCTGACCGCACACCCAGCACTCTTGCCAGTATACCGCACCACCCCTTTATCCTCGCCCTTCTCTGAATGTTCACTGATTTCCAAGTCCAGCCTCCCTGCAGGGCAAAGGGAAACTGAGGCTCATGGAGAAGAATCTACTTGTCCACAATCTCCTGCTAGTGTGGCAGGGCTGAAATTCAATGTAGATCTCCAACTCCTATTCCAAATCTCTTTCCATTATACCTCTTCCCACCAAGACCCATTTAAATTTATCAAATGTTTATCAAATGCCAACTTTGCACAAGAAGAGAATAAAGCAAATAAAGGTCCATTTTGAAATCAGGAAGAGTTAGGTTCAAATTTTATTACTGACATATATTCACTATGCACCTATGGACAAGTCAGTTAAGCTCTTTGTGACCCAAGAAACTTACCTAAGACCAACCCTCTCTTTTTACAGATGCAGAAACTGAGAACCAATGAGATTAACTGACTTGCTTAAGGTAAGTGGCAGGTTTTGAACCCAGGCCCTGTGACCCCTGATACCATGCTCCTTCTACATGTTATTCCTCCAGAGCCCCAGGCCAATCAAGTTTCATTTGCATTGGTCAGAAGAGGAGAAGCCATTGGGATGGAGGAGAATCTCTGAATCCTTAGAGTACCTCCCAATTCTGAGATCCTGGGATTCTCCAAAATGGGCACTGACCCATACTCTTTAACCTGATTTAACATTTCTCAGAGTCTATGCTGGCTCTGGACCCTTCTCTGAATGTTCAGTGATTCCCAAGTCCAGTCTCCCTGCCAGGGCAAAGGGAAACAGAAGACATGGGCATTGTGGGAAGAAACAAATGATGTTTATTTAAACCCCTCTGCGCTCCTTTCTACTTGCCAAGCTACAGTGCGATCCCAGGGACGAGAGGCTCCTTTCATAGTCGCCAAATAGCGTATGTCCTCCCATGAGCTCCCGGGCTCCCAACAGAGAGCAGCATGGGACTGTGGGATTGAAATCCTCACAATAGTTAGAGGATGAAGAAAGTCACACTTACAACTCTGAAACACTACGTCCTGTTCATTTAGGTTTTTTTAATTTACTAAACATTTTTATTTAAGATTTTGAGTTTCAAATTCTACCTTTCACTCCCTTTTTCTCCTACTCCCTCCCTGAAATGGTAAGCAACCAGATATAGATTATACATGTGCAATTATGTAAAACATTTCCATATTTGTCATTCTGTAGACAAGGACTTAAAAGAAAAAAATGAAAGCAAGAACATGAAAAATAGCATGTTTCAGTCTGTATTTGATCAATGTTAGTTCTTTCTCTGGAGGCAGATAGCCTGCCTCATCATCGGTACTTTAGGATTATCATGGATCATTGTATTGTAAGACTAGTTAGGCCATTCACAATTCTTCGATGAACAACATTGTTGTTACCTTGTAGTTGTTCTCCTGGTTCCATTCACTTCACTGTGCATCAGTTCATGTATGCCTTTTCAGGTTTTTCTGAAATCATCCTGCTTGTCATTTCTTACAGGATAATAATACTCCATTACAATCATATACCATAGTTTATTTAGCCATACTCCAACCAATGGGCATCCCTTTGAATTCCAATTTATAGTCACCATAAAAAGAGCTGCTATAAATATTTTTGTACAAATAGGTACTCTTCCCTTTTTTTCTTTGATGTCTTTGAGATATAATCCTAGCAGTGGTGTTGCTAAATCAAAGGTTATGCATAGTTTTATAGCCTTTTGGACATAGTTCCAAATTGTTCTCCAGAAGGGTTGAATCAGTTCACAACTCCACCAACAATGCATTAGTGTCCCAATTTTACCACATCCTCTCTAACACTTATCATTTTCTTTTTTTTTTTTTTTGCCATATTATCCAATATTATAGATGTGAAGTGGTACCTCAGAGTTGCTTTAATTTGCATATCTATAATCAGTAGTGATTTAAAGTATTTCTCATATGACTGCAGACAGCTTTGATTCCTTTATCTGAAAACTGTCTTTTCTTACCCTTTGATCAATTATCAATTGAGAGATGGCTTGTATTTTTTTAATAAATTTGACTCCGAGCTCTATATATGAGACATAAGTCTTTTATCAGAGATTTTTGTAGCAAAAAGCCTCCATTTTTCCTTATAGTTTTGGTTGCATTGTTCTTCTATGAGCAAAAAAGTTTTACTATAATCACAATGATCTATTTTACATTTTGTAATGCTCTCTATATCTTCTTTGATCCTAAATTCTTTTCTTATCCATAAATCTGATAGATTGAACTATCCCATGCTCTCTGAATTTGCTTATGATATTACCTTTTTTTGTGTAAATCATGTACCCATTTTGACTTTATCTTTGTTATTTGGTGTGAGATGTTAATCTATACCTAGTTTCTGCCATATTGTTTTCCAGTTTTCCCAACAGTTTTTGTCAAATGATGAGTTTTTATTTTAAAAGCTTGGATCTTTGGATTTATTACATAGTAGATAACTATGGTTAACTATAATGTAATTTGTACCTAATCTATTCCACTGATATACTAGACTATTTCTTAGCCAGTATAAGATTTTTTTGATAATTACCACTTTATAATAAAATTTGAGATCTGATATGCCTAGACTACTTTCTTTTTCATCTTTTTTCATTGATTTCCTTGATATCCTAGGGAATCAATGGAAAAAATGAGCTTTTGTTCTTTCAGATTAATTTTGTTTTTTTTCCTAACTCTACAAATAGTTTGATTAGTATGACACTGAATGAATAGGTTAATTTAGGTAGAAATGTTGTTTTATTCTATTGGTTTGGTCTAATCATGAGCAATTAATATTTTTCCAATTGTTTAGATTTCACTTCACTTGTGTGAAAAATGTTTTATAGTTGTGTTCATATTGTTCTTGGGTTTGCAATGACAGGTAAACTCTCAGGTATTTCATATTGTATACAACTATTTTTAATGAAATTTCTCTTTCTGTCTCTAGCTGCTGGGTTTTGTTGGTAATATGTAGAGATGTTGATGACTTATGGGGGTTTACTTTGTACCCTGAAACTTTTCTAAAGTTATTAATCATTTCAAGTAGTTTTTAGTTCATTCTTTAGGATTGTCTAAGTATAACATTACCTAACTATAATATCATCTGCAAAGAATGATAGTTTTATTTCCTTTTGTTTCTTTTTCTTCTTTTATTGCTATAGCTAACATTTCTACTACAGTATTAAATAACAGAAGTGATAATAGGTTGTTTCACCCTTAATTGTATTGGGAAGGATTTTACATTATCTCCATTGTAAATAATGCTTACTGATGGTTAAAGATAAATATTACCTATCATTTTAAAGTCAGCTTCATGTATTCCTACACTTTCTACTATTTTTAATAGAAATAGATGCTATATTCTATCGAAGGCTTTTTCTGCATCTATTGAGATAAACATGTCATCTCTATTGGGTTTGTTATTGATATGCTCAATTATGCTAATAGCTTTCCTAACATTTAACCATCCCTACATTCCTGATATAAAATCTACTTGGTTATAGTGTATGACTTTTGATATATTGCTATAATCTCTGCTAGTATTTTATTTTTTTAATTTCATCAATATTCATTAAGGAAATTGATCTATAATTTTCTTTCTCCATTTTTGGCCTTTCTTGATTTGGGTAATAACCCCATATTTGTTTCACTAAAAGGAATTTGATAGGATTCTTTTCTTTCTTCACCTATTTTTCCAAATAGTTTATATAGTATTGAGATTAATTGTTCATTAAATGTTTGTCAGAATTCCTTTGTGAATCCACCCTGTCCCAGGAATTTTTTTAAGGAAATTAATTTATAGCTTGTTCAATTTCTTTTTTTAAGATTGAATTATCTAAGTGTTTAATTTCTTCTTCTATTTATCTGGGTAATTTGTATTTTTGAAGATATTCATCCATTTAGATTGCCAAATTTATTGGTATATAATTGAGCACAATAGTCCTAACAATTATCTTAATTTCTTCTTCATTGTTGGTGAATTCACTCCTTTGATTTTCAGCATTTCCAATTTAGTGATTAATTGGGGATTTTTAATTTGTTCTTTTTCTAGTTGTTTAGGTGTATGCCCAATTTATTGAACTACTTTTTTCTCTATTTTACTGATGAAAGCAAATAGAGATATAATTTTTCCCTAAGTACCTCTTCCTCTGCATCCCATAAATTTTGGTGTGCTGTCTCATTGTTGTCATTTTCTTTAATGAAATTATTAATTGTTTCTTTGATTTTTTTCTTTGATCTAATTTTTAAGGATTAGATTAATTAATTTTAATAATTTTAATCTTTTTTTCATTGCCTATTGTTGAAAGTAATTTTTATTGCATTATAATCTGAAAAGGATGTACTTCCTATTTTCACTTTTCTTCATTTGGTTGTGAGATTTTTATGTCTTAATACATGGTCAATTTTTGCATAGGTGCCATGTACTGCTGAAAAAAAGATATATTCTTTTCTATTCTCACTCAATTTTCCCCAGAGATCTACCATATTCAACTTTACAGAATTTTATTCACCTCCTTAACTTCTTTCTTGCTTATTTTTTGGTTGGATTTACTTAGTTCTGAGAGGGGAAAGTTGAAGTCTCCCACTAGTATAGTTTTATTATCTGTTTCCTCCTGCAACTCATTTAACTTCTCCAAAAATTTAGATGTTATACCATTTGGTAAATATATATATCTAATATTTATATTACTTCATTGTCTATGGCAACTTTTGATATAGTTTCCTTCTTTATCTCTTTTAATTATATGTATTTTTGCTTTTACTTGATTGCTACCCCTGTTTTCCTTACTTAAGCTGAAGCATAATAGATTCTACTCTAGCCCCTTCCCTTTTCCCTCTGGGTAATCTCTCTGCTTCAAATATGTTTCTTATAAACAATATATTGTAGAATTCTAATTTTTAATTCATTCTATTTGTTCCATCATATCAGTCATAGTTATGATAGTTATAACTATAATTATGATAATTGTGCATTTCCTTCCTTATTAATTTTTGCTTGTTTACTCCAATTTTTCTTTCACATTTAACCTTTTCCCTTCTCACATGTGATATAGGAACCATCTGCCAGTGGCTTCTGGAGGTCTAACTCAGACCTGTATAATGGATCTCTTCATGTGAGAGGATAATGAGGATACAAGGACACTGAGAGGCAGTAATGTTCTCTGATTTCTCTCCTCTTTCCTCTTGCCTCTAATTTATTTCATTCCCAATCCACAAGGAATATCTGTGAAGGCTGCTTTGCAACTCCTTCAAGTGTTATGATCCACAGCTGTGGAGGTTCTTGGAGAATTGACCTGACTCTTCACTTAATCAGGTCCTTACCATTTTACTTCTGATTATCCCTTTTTCCAATATATCCGTTTATCACTCCTTCCTCCCTGTTTTAGTATCCCCATCACTTTTTATGTCTTAATAGAGTTAGATTTCTATATCCAACTGAATGTAATTTTCTCTTTAAGCCAGTTTTGATGACAGTAAGGTTTAAGCTTTGCCCATAATCCCTCCACTCTCCACTCCTACATTAAAGAGTTTTTTAATACCTCTTTTATATAGGATAATTATCCTAATCATTTTCTCTCCTACTTCTTCTTCTAGTTCAATTTTCTTTCTCAATCTTTTATTTTGGTTTTTGGGGATACCATCTCATCAAATTCACCTTGTATCCACACCCTCTGTCTACTCCTTCTAATACCTTTATGGTAATAAAGGTATTAAGAGTTAGAAAGGTTATCTTACTATACAGAAAATATAAAGAGTTTAACCTTATTAAATGTCTTATGATTTCTCTTTTTTGTTTCTCTTTTTTACTTTTTTATATTTCCCTTGGGTCTTGTATTTGGAAGTAACTTTTTTTATTCAGCTGTGGTCTTTTAATTAGAAATACTTAAAAGTCATCTATTTCATTAAATATCAAATTTCTTATGCAAAAATATATATTCAGTTTTGCTGGGCAGGTAAATCTTGGTCTTAATCCTAACTCCTTTGCTTTCCAATATATCACATTTCAAGCCCCCTGGTTCTTAATGTGGACGCTGCCAAATGCTATGTAATCCTGACTATAATTTCATGATGCTTGAATTATTTCTTTATGAAAAGTTCAATACTTTTTCCTTAATCTGTGAGCTCTGGAATTTGGCTATGATGTTTCTGTAAGTTTTCATTTTGGGATCTCTTTTAGACAATGATCAATGGATTCTTTCACATTTCTATTGTGTCCTCTGGTTTTAATATATCAAGGCAACTTTCTTTGATAATTTTTTTTGAAAGATGTTATCCAGGTTTTTTTTAAGCATGGCTTTCAGGTAATATAATAATTCTTACATTATCTCTCCTGGATCTATTTTCTAAATGTTATTTTTCCAAAGAGAAATCTCACATTTTCTTCTATTTTTTCACTGTTTTATTTTGTTTTATTGTATCTCCATGTCTCATAGAGTCATTAATTTCAATTCTAATTTCTATGGAATCATTTTTCAATAAATTTTTGTACTTTTTTCCATTTGACCAATTTTATTTTTAGGGAATTGTTTTCCTCGTAAATTTTTATGTATCTTTTCCTATGCTGTTGCCTCTTTTTCATGATTCTTTTGCATTATTCTTACTTTTTCCCAGTTTGTTTTCTACTTCTCTAATTTGCTTTTAAAATCCTTCTTAATTCCTTCCAAGAATTCTTTTTGGATCTGAGACCAAATTACATTTTTCTTTGAGGCTTTATGTGTAACCATTTTGATACAATCGTCTTCTTCTAAGGTTTGCCTTGATTTTCCTTCTAACCATAGTAACTTTCTACTCTCAAGTTCTTTTTTTGTTTTGAGGAGGTTTTTGCACATCTTTACTGCCCTTTTTAAAAACTTGTTCTTTTTATATTTGAGTTGCACTCTGGTTCTGCATTATCCTAAGCTTTTTATGCTGGGGCTCTGAATCTTATTGCTGGATTTCACATGCTTTCTCTAGAGAGTAGGCTTCCTTTCTAACTTGTACTGGGCCCTTCCTATTGGCTTTCCCTAGATGTGAAGTTTAGGTTCTGACCTGCTCCAGGAGTAGAGTTTTGCTGCTATGTTGCTATGGTAACAGAATCTTTCTGGTGACTGACCCTGGAGGAAAGATCTTGTTGCTGATCTACATCAAGGATCAGATTCTGTTGCTAGGTTGCTATGGAAACAAGATTTCTGCTGATAGGCCCCAGGAGTGGGATCTCACTGTTGACTAGCCCCAAACTAGGGCTTCACTGCTGGTCAACAATGGGGTCAAGGCCTCAGTGGTGCCTTATGCTGAGGATGGGGTCACTGAAGTGGAACCTTGCCGCACTAAACAGGCTGCTCATTTGCTTAGGGATCTGCAGGTTTGTAGAAGGGTGGGCCTTACTGGTGGATTTGGAGACTTGAAGTCTTGCTACAAGTCTCCTGCTGTGAGTAGGATGCTGCTGCTGCTCTTGGATCTTGTTCCCTTCTCTCCACAGTAAGACCTACCTTTCCTATAGAATTGGTCAACTGCTTCCATGCTCCTTGATCAATTCTGAATCAGTTTCCTACTTGTTTGGGAGGAATTGGAGAGTTTTAAAAGGATTCCTTCTTCATTCCTTCATCTTAGAACCAAAAGTCCCATCCTATTCATTCTTTTTTTCTCCTGAGGTAATTGGAGTTAAATGACTTGCCCAGGGTTACACAGCTAGGAAGTGTTAAGTGTCTGATTTGAACTCAGGTCCTCCTGACTTCAGGATTAGTGCTTTATCCACTGTGTCACCTAGCTGCCCCCATCCTATTCATTTTTAAGACTAATTCAGATTCATATGGCATTTTAAGGCATGTCGAACACTTCGCAAGCATTAATTAATTTGACTCTCACAATACCCCTGTGAAGGTGGTCATATTACTATCTCCATTTGATAGAAGAGAAAATCAAGAATAACAGAGGTTCATGGCATCATAGGGTTAGAGCTGGAAGGAATCTTAAGAGTCAACTAGTCCACCTCTCTAATTTTGCATACTAAAAAAAAAAAATTAAGGTCCAGAAAAGTTAAATGATTTACCTAGAATCATCTAACCTAGAAATGTTTGAAGCTGGGATTAAAAGCCATGTCTTCTTGGTTCCCAGCCTTGCCCTCTCTAGCCAAAATGCTGTGCTGCTTATCTTAAATTCCTTAGCAGAATTGAGTTTGCAATTAAAAAAAAAACTAGGAAAAGAACAAGTGAAAAATTCTTTATTAAACACTAAATTGGAAATCCTAAAAATTAAAGATGAGATTAACCACACTGAGTATTTAAAAAAACATTGAATTAGTAAATAAATTTTGGGATTGGTTTTATGGGAGGAAACAAATAAAAGAAATAATTAGTTAATTTGATTTTTAAAAGTGAGAAGAAAACCAAATCACTAGTATCAAAAATGATGAAATTAAAGCAATTAGGAGAAATCATTTTGCTCAATTATATGCCAATAAATTTTAAAACTGAAGTGAAGTGAAAGAATATTTACAAAACAAAATATCTAAATTGACCCATTTTAGGAAAAGAAATTAAAGGGGCAATAAATGAGATTCCTAAGAAAAAAGCAGTACAACCAGATGGATTTACAGATGAAAACTCAATGATTGTTTTTTTTCACCCTCCTCCTTGTGGATCTAAGGAGGGTGATCCCCTCCTTAAAGAGATCTTTTAAAAAACCACTGAATCTGGACTCCCCATTTACAGAAGAGAAAACTCTCTTTGCAGAAAAGATGCCTCCAGAGAGGGCAGACTAGGTGCCCACTGTCACACAGGAAGTTAATGACCAAGCCAAGATTTGGATCCAAGTTCTCTAGCCTCACAATCAGAGTTCTTTCCTTTATATTTATAGCATAGTCTTTGTCTGAACTCTTGCTGTAATGGGCTGAGGCTTGAGTTGATGCACTGAGGTCCCAAGCACATGAGGCTAAATAGTAATTGGACCATACTCTATTAATATATAAGCTTGGAGAAAGAATGGCCCCCACCCACTCTTTGTGCAAGTCCTGATGTGTTGACGATTTTGGTGGGTGGAGGCAGGGGAGTGGAAAAGGAAGGGGAGGAGAGACTTTTGGGATTGCCATTGCCACGGTTGGCTCGGCTGGCGTCTCTCTCTCTTAGCTGGCTTCCTGTCGTAGCTGCCTATATTTGCTATCGCAATCTTTATTCACCTCTTCACTTCAATAAATATTGAAGATTTTTCCCTTAACCTGAATTCCTGACTCCGGCTGATTTTAAATACGCAGTCATTACATCTTGCAATAGTTTTTAAAACTTGCCCTGAGTCTTCTCTGCATCATGGATCCATTCCTCATCTCTATGGCTTCCCAGATCAGAAGTCTCTCCCTCACCCAACATTCCACTTTGCATTGTCTCTAGTAATAATACCAGCTAATAGCTAACACTGATGCAGCGCTTACTATACTTTTTAGGTTATATATTCCTTGACATCAGAGATTGTTCCATTTTTACTTGTGAATTGCCAGACTCAGCAGCATCTGCACATAGTCAGCCCTTGATATGACTTTTTTTCATTCAATACTAGTCATCCATTGCCCCTTCCAAGTCAACCTAAACACTGCTGTCAGAAGTAGCCTTCTTAGATGTGATCATCATTTTGGTTACTCAAAACCCTATCCAATAAAGTCTTATAAGTCCTCCACAGTCGGGTCCCAACTCATTTCAAGCCCATTTAGCATTTATTAAGGCTCTTCAATGTCCAAAGCATTGTCCTAGAATCAGGGGTCCTCAAATTTTTTAAATAGGGGGTCAGTTCATTGTCCCTCAGACTGTTGGAGGGCTGGACTATAGTAAAAACAAAAACTTTGTTTTGTGGGTCTTTAAATAAAGAAACTTCATAGCCCTAGGTGAGGAGGATAAAAGTCCTCAGCTGCTTCATCTGGCCCCGGCGGCCCCTGTAAGATAGATGCTGGGGATAAAAAGACAAAAAATACAAACGTCCCCAGAATTCAGAGTACTTTCTTATTAACACTTTCTCACATTATCCCCTTGCTCTACATTCCATTTTCCCAAGAGTGTCTAACCTAAAACCCAGGAACTTATTTTTTAATACTGATAGCTCTGTTTCAATATAATTACTTTCCTCTATTCTGAAAAATGGTTCAAAGATTCCACTGGACTAGCAATGGAGTTCAAAACATAAAAAGGTTGAGAATTCCTGGTCTAAATAAACTTTACTCTTCACTCTTTCCTTTATGATTTTCTGCATTTCCATCTTTGCTTGTGCTGTGCTCTCTCTCTTTAGAAAGCTGTCTCTCCTGTCTGGAAACCCATCATTTTCAGCCCATGAAATCCTGCCTCTTTTTTAAAGTCCAGATCAAGGAATAACTCATTCAGGAAACCTTTGCTGATTCCTCAGCCAGATGGAATCTCTTCCTTCAGCAAAATCCCATAAGCAATTGATTTGTTGACTGCCAGGATGACTATTCATTTGGTCTTCCATATCCCCAGGGACTAGTGTTGAACAGATCTTAAGAGTTTAATAAATGCTCATTGGATTAGATTAAATTCATTAAGATTGTATGAGCCTGGATTCCAATATGAATCCTATTTATCTATAGACTTGTCTTATTCCCCCACTTTGTTATAAACTTTATTAGGGAAGAGACTAAGTCATTCATCTTTGTATCTCTCACAATGCCAAGTGCATTGTGGTCCTCTCTAAAGATGAACTCTTCCCATCTCAACTCCCCCCATAATAAAAACCCTATGATCTTTCAAAATGTCATCTTCACCTAACCAACCTTCCCCAATATCTACTTGCAAGGGAAAAATGAGAACTTCATCTAATCAAGGTCTTGAGACCATAGATTTAGAGCTGTAAGGAAGCTTAGAGGCAAATCCAAGCCCCTCTTTTTACAGATGAGGGAACTAAGGCTCAGAGAGGTTAAATGACAGTTAATGAGTATCTGAGGCAGGATTAATTAGGATCTTTCTGATTCCATTCCAGTGCTCTATCCACAATGCCTCTCTTTTTGTTGCTTCTTAGTTGTTGGAGACCTCTTTGGGGATTTTCTTGACAAAGACACTAGACTATTAGTTCTTTCCTTCTCCAGATCATTTTATAGAAAAGGAAACTGAGGCAAACTACAAGTTGAATCAAAATTTTTTCTGGGTATGTATTTCCACTCTTCAAGTCTTACTTTGGGAAAGTTCATCAGCAGGCTCCAAAATGGCCCCCATGCATCTGTGGCCAATAGCATTTATCTCATCTCTTCTCTCCTCCCTTCAATCTCCGAGACAGTGGAGTCCAGCTGGCCCTTGGATGACTACTGGTCAAGCTGGCAAGCTATCTTTGCCTCTCACTTATTCAGCCCCATAATCACTCAATCTCTCTTGTATGTAATTTTTGCTAAACCCTGGTAGGTGTTTAGGGACTTTTTTCACTGGCCTGGGGAAGTTTCAAGCTCTTAGCTTCTGGATTTCATTTAATTTCATTGTTCTGTTTATGTTTTGCCCCTCTACAGAGGCTTGTGGGTAATGGGTATAGTTTTAATAAATCAAATTAATTGGGAGTAATCGCCTTACTTAACATATGCTTTTTCCATGGTCAATCCTCTTTTTTTCTCTCCCTCTCTCTCAAAGCTATATCTGTAGTTATGCCTGGAGGACTCTGAAATATGATTAACATTCTCATCTCAACTCAGCCTCACACACATGGATTCAATAAATAAATACTGGTGGGGTGGAATGATGGGAAGGAGTCCCATGTTTGAATCCTGTTTTAAATACTTCTAGTCTTGATGCAAGTTAACCTTTCTCAGCCTTGGTTTTCTCATCTGCAAAATTGGGATGCTAATACTTCCAATAGTAATAATACCACCTACAGGGTTGTTGTGAAGATCAAATACAAAAATAATTGTAAAGTACATAGCACATAATAAGCATTAAATAAATATTAGTGGTTATTATTATTACTTTCTAAGATAGCTATAAAGAAAATGCTTTTAAAACTTTGTAGTGTTCTTTAAATATGGGGACCTCATTGGATTAAAGTTGGCCATTAAGGGCAACCCAGAGTCCCAAAGCTAGTAACTATCTTAAGGTGGGATTTGAACCCAGATCTTCCTCAGTCCAGATCTGCTCTCTTTAGTACATTACACAGTCACTCACTCACAGCATTGCTCTTTGTTTGTTGTTTGTGGCTTGTCATTATTTCCATGCTGAGCACCGTGAGTTATTCCAGGGATGTCTGAAGATACATATGTATACGGAACAAGACCTACTTTAACAAATGGGTCACATACACCCCATGCCACACTCTAAGTAGCTGTGGCCATGCTTCCCCTCATCCTAAATAGAGATAATGAGAATATGTCATTTGTGACATAATAGCAAAGGCCTAGACTGGAGAGCTGGGTTCGAATCCTCTCTCTTAAATTTGCCAGATTTGTAATAATGATGTGCAATGTCTCACCTTGCTGAGTCTCAATTTCCTCACCTGTTACATTGGCGTAATAATTCTTGAAGTATCTTCCTCAAAGGGTGAGGCTTAGATGAGATAATGAATGTAAAAACCTCTTACAAGCCATAAGTCATTATGTATAAATGTATAAATAAATAAAAGTGGTTGAGAAGATCAAATAAGCTCATACATGTAAACAGCTTGGTAAATCTTAAAGAAGGGTTTGAAGCACTCTTTGTGTCATGGATCCCTGTGTAACTCTGGAGATACCTGTTGACCTTCTCAGAATAATGCTTTTAATTCAGTATATTTCCTATGCCATGGAAAGATTGCATAAAATAATGAAAAACAAAAATGAGAAAAACCAAGAGAACATTATATATAGTAGATGTAATATTATTTAAGATTAACTTCGAGTGAAATTATTATAAATACCCAAATTAATAATAAAGATCATGTGAAGAAAAGCACTGTCTATATCCAAAAAAAGAAGTGATAAATAGAAGTGTGGGTAGAATAACTCTGTGTGTGTGTGTGTATGTGTGTGTGCCTACCTATGTCTAAAGGTGACAATCTCTAAGGTGGGGAAGGAAAAAAAGAAATTTACATGATGATTTTGTTATATATTTAAAAGGAATCACAAGTCATGCCTAGTAGATTTGCCCTTTTGTGTACAACCATCTTTTATTGTATTACATTATCAACATGTTTGTTTTATCCCATAAATATGTATTGATGTAATAAATATATAAGGGGAAATTAAGCATAAAATAAAATACACAGGATTAGAAAGAACACCTACTGTGCTGAAATACAGTTACTAAAATATATATTTTGAAAAAATAAGTTCACAACTCCAGATTAAGAATCTTTACCCTCAAATTTCTAGAGATGGCAACTATTTTTGCAGTACCTTACAACTGCTTTTCTCCAACTGGTCCATTTCTGTACAGAGGAGACCCTGCCCCCCGCCAAAGAGTATAGGAAACTCTAATGTGAAAGTAAATATAAGAAAGGTTTCACACACACACACTCACACACACATATAAGAGAGTTAGACTGGAGGAAGTTGGAGGGACACTTGGCTAAGGGAGAATGAAATGTGAAAAAAGTACCAGATCTGCTGTAAAAGGACCTGGTTCTGATGCTCCTGTATGGCTTACTACTATATGATCTTAGCCAAGTCATTGAACTTCCCTGGTTCTCCGTTTCCCCACTGTAAAAAGGGAGGAAGGAAAGGAGGGAGGAAATAAACATTCATAAACCATCTACTCTGTCCTGGGCCCTGTACGAAGCAATTTTTTTCTTACAGATTTTACCTCATTTGCTTCTCATAGCAACTCTGAAATAAGGGTCCCATTGAGGATACTAAGGCAAATGGAGATGTGATGAGTCCGGGGTCACTTGGCTAATATGTCTCTGAGGCCACAAGTCTTCCTGATTCCAGGACTTTTAAAAAGAGGGAGCATTAACTAGATAAGCTCAAAAGTTCCCTCCAGCTCTAAACTAATGATTCTGTGAATAATAACGTGGTATTGCCATATTTTCTATTTTAAAAAAAGAACTTTGAATCTCAACAAAAACAGAGGGGTGCTTTTCCAATGTTAAGAAATTATCTTCTAGAGTGATTTAGTCACTGGATTGGAATACCCAGGAAAGGGGGTGTTATGAGTGACATAGGGTGGCTCCCTGAGCTTTCTATGATCACCCACAGAGCCTGTTTTACACCCAGGCTAAGATAGTATTATTTGGGGTGCTCTTGTAATGTCCCCCAGAGGTAGCTAGGTGCTACCTAAGGTGTTACCTTGAGCAACCCAAGAAGCCCTGGATTCAAATCTGGCTTGGTACACTGTCTGTATGTCCCTGGGCAAGTCATTTACTCCTGTTTCCCACAGTTTTCTCATCTGTAAAACAGGCTGGAGGAGGAAATAGTAAACTACTCCAATGTCTTTACCAAAAATCCCCAAACAGTCACAAAGAGTCAGATATGACTGAACAATAGCAGGAATGTTTCCCTTACACATACTTACACATACACATCTCTGACACTGTTTCTTATAATTCCACCATTAAAAATTCATTATTTTGAAACTAAAATTTGCCTTTTTTCTCTTTTAAATTTTTTCAGCAACTAAATCACTTTCCTATTACCTCATGTTAGTGCTAAGAGCACAGGAACTGTAGTCAGTGGGTGAGGTCAGAGTCTCCTCTCTGGACCTCAACTTCCTAGTTCCTTCTTTCCTTTCTAATGACAGAATTGGGCCAGATGATCTCTCAGATCCCTCCTAGTTCTAGATCCTATGATCCAAGTGATCTAAACCTCCTCTAAGGATCCCTCTCCTAAAATGCAAATATTCTCAAGACAACAGCACAAAAATTCATTCACACTAAATTCGTGGGTTTTATTGGATCACTTTTCTTTTCTGGGTGTAGCACTGAGAAGCAGAGAATTTTCAGATTTTGCCATGGCTGTCTTTTCCAATGTTGCCATTTTGTAAGAACTTTTTGGGGAAACAGAGTCAAATCTGGTCATTTTTTTTTCATCCAGAGTAAGCAAAAGCAAAGGCAGCACAGATTTATTTGGGAGTTTACTACCAAAAGAAGAAAGTTCCTTTAAACATCCCCTGAATATCCTTCCCTGTGGCAAAGCAGTGATGGCCCAACTCCAGTTATAACTCTGTAAACAGGGACTCAGAAACCTAGGGGAAATCTAGTTCTGGCTGTCATTAATTTACTACATAATGCTGGAAAGATCATTTTCTGTCTCAAGGCCCTGGTTTCTGCTCCCACTATTCAGAATAATAAAATGAGAGATAGGAAATAAATCCTAGAGCCTTTCATCTCTCATGTTCTATGACTTTTTAAATAATATTCAACTAGGGATAGAGGCAATCAAGGAAGATAAAATCTATCATTTGGATTAAAGTAAATTGATTCTGTTTGTTCAAAAGCTTTTTCAATGCCGAGCAGCTAAGAAGCAAAACCATCAAGTGAACAAAAGTCATTACATTGAATATCTGTAATTAAGGTCCCTATATATCCAAGATGTGTAGGGAATTAATACAATGCATAAGACCCAAAAGTCATTCCCTATTGGATATGTGTAAATACTTCTCAGATGAAAATTTATAAGCCATTAACAACCATATGAAAGACTGTTCCAAATCACTAATAATAAAAGAAATGCAAAACAAAACAACCCTGAGGTTTTACCTCCCACCCAGAAAACTAGCAGAGATGACAAAAGATGAAAATAGTCAGTGAGAGGCTGCAAAAAATAGTCTAACATAAAATGTTAGCAGAATTGTGAATTGTTACTACTTTCTGAAGAGTCATTTGGAATTATACTAAGAAAGTGACTAAAATAATAATCCATACCCTTTAACCCAAAGATCCCACTGTTAAATGCACACAATAAGAAGATCAAATGCAAAAAGGACTCATAATCACAAAAATATTCATAGCAAAGAACTCAAAACAAAGGAAGTCTCAAATGAATGGGGAAAGTTCAACCAATTATGGTATAAGGATTAATGGAGCATAAATGAATGCATTGTAAGAAATGACAAATATAAAGTATTCCGAGAATCATAGGAAGACTTGTATGAACTGATGTAGAGAGGAGCAAAGAATATCAAACCAAGAGGATTTTTTAAGTATACACAAATGGCTACAATCAAATAAATGGAAAGCGAAGACAGGTGGGAGAGGGAGAGAGAGAGAGACAGTTAGAGAGACAGACAGAAGCAGACAGAGACAGAGACAAAGAGAGACAGAAATACAGTGAGAGAGAAAGAATGTGTTTGTGTGTGAGAGAAAGACAGAGACAGAAATACAGAAATGCAGAGACAGAAAGAGACAGAGAGAAGAGAAGAAGGGAAAGAGGGAGAGAATTTGGGGTAATTAAAATGAACAAACTTGATCCTAGAGAAGAGTTGGAAAAAATATAACTTTCCTTTCTCTGAAGAGGTGGGGGGCTATGTATAGAAGGAACATTGTACATATATTTAATTAATTTTGCTAATCTCTTTTTAAATCTTTCTTCTTTAGTGTTTTTATGGGAGATAAATTCTGAAATGAAGGTGATGAAAAAACAATATTTTTTTTAATTTTCAAAAGAAATAATAGCTAATATTCAAGCCCAGAGACAGGACCTCTTTAGGCTAATAGCATAGTTCATGCCCCTAGCTCCTTTTCCTGTTAAATCCTCTCCTGCAATCTTCTGTGCTAGAAGACAATGGCAGAGGGCCTAATCAACTTAAAATCTTTCCAAAATCAGCTTTGCCTCTAGAAGTGACATAAACTAATTTCCCACCCTGAATTCTGAGATAAGCTGGCTCTATAAAAGGCTTTGGCCTTCTCTGCCCACTCTGTTAAACCACTCTGCAGTAAGTAGTAATAAAAGCACCCCATTCTGCCTGCCTACAGGGTCCCCATTTGTAACTCAATCCCAAGTCTGTTTTGGCTCATGTGGATCTTTAACTTGATATAGAAAAAATTATTAAACTCCTCAGAACTGCCCAACTTGTAGGACTTGGCTTAATCAAATTGCCTAAAGCAGGCTCTGGTTTCAGGTATAATCTCTGAACCAGAATTGACTTCATTTTTTTATTTGTAATGCCTTTTGGAAGGAATTTTTCCCCTAAAAGCTAAAAGTGGTGCTTGGCCCATTTTTAATTATTTTAATGGGTAAATTACTCTCCTGTTTTAAAGTTCCCTGCTAAATATAACTCCTTTGATGGCAAGGCAATCTGTCCTGGAGAAAAGCAACAAGGGGATTGGATTTCCCGTGAGAAGGAAGGTTTTGTACTCACTGGCTCTACTAGCTTTCAATTAATTTCAATTCAATAATTCAGTATTTCTGAAGCACCTACTATGAACCAAGCCCTAGGTTCTGTTAGGGAAATAAAAAAAAATAGAGAAAGGAAGGAAAGAAGGAAGAAAGAAAGGAGGGAGGGAGAGAGAGAGAGAGAGAGAGAGAGAGAGAGAGAGAGAGAGAGAGAGAGAAAGAGAGAGAGAGAGAGAGAGAGAGAGAGAGAGAGAGAAAGAGAAAGAAAGAAAGAAAGAAAGAAAGAAAGAAAGAAAGAAAGAAAGAAAGAAAGAAAGAAAGAAAGAAAGAAAGAAAGAAAGAAAG
>MU174454.1:4785548-4850503 GCA_016696395.1 Antechinus stuartii | reverse complement strand
AAGAAAGAAAGAAAGAAAGAAAGAAAGAAAGAAAGAAAGAAAGAAAGGAAGAAAGAAAGAAAGAGTAAGGGAGAGAGAAAAGGAAAGAGGAAAGAAGGGAGAAGAAAAGGGAAAAGAAAGGGAACAGGAAGACAAGGAACGGATGATAGAAACAAAGACAGAAAGGAGAGGGACAGAGAAAAACAATTTAATATAGGTCAGAGAAGAGGGATATAGAACTAGAAAACAGATTTTGTGAAAGCAGGGGAAATCCTAGTTGATATAGAACTATCATTCTAGAGCTTGGAAGAGACCTTGAAAGTTGTCTAGTTCAACCCAAATTACCCCCATTTTTAAGATGAACCCTCAGAGGATTTAAGTGACTTGTCCAGATCCCACAACTATCAAGAGGAAGAGGCAGGATTTCAAACTAGGTCCCACAACTCCAAAACTAGTGAGTCCTCCTTCACTGTCCCAAAGTGTTCCTGCCAGAGAAGATAGAGTAAGAGACCAGTAACCAGATCTCTTTTTTCCATCTTCATGTAAGACAGAATGAGGTGAAATAAAACACTCTGCAAATACAAGGATTATTGTTAGGATTTGCAAAGCATTTTCTCCATAAATCCCATGAAGCTGGTAGTATAATAGATCCCTCTCTTATCAACAAGGCTCAGAGGGCAGCTTGGAGAGGGCTACCCAGTTACTAAATGTCAGAGCCAAGACTCCAAACTATATGACATAGAAAACGCATGTGTTGAATATGAGAGCTCCAGGTAGTCAGTTTGAACCCCTATTCCAATTCAAAAGGGAGAAAACCAGAGCACTTAGGGAGCCAGATGAGATTTTTAGGAGGAAAAGGGGATTTACTTAACATACACTCAAATTCTGAGATGGGGGAGGGAAAGGGAGTGAAGAAGGTACTACTTTCCTGTGTGGGCATCTAGTGGTAGAATTCATAGTGGGATATCTTAGTTTTACATCTCTTTCTGACTGGACCCAAGGTTAAATAAAAAAGGAACTCAGTACATTACAGGAACAGCTCAGGAACACAACACAATTTACCTACAATTCCCAAGAGCCTCTTTCTTCCCATGGACAACTTGGCTAAATAGGAAACAAAATATTGAATTTTTGTTATTAAATTGAAAATCTAAGATTGTTTAATGTGACTACAACCATGACTTAGGAACCTGCGAGGGATTCCCTATGTGTGCTGGTTTTGATCCCCACTTGACACTTTTTAACTGGCAAGCCATCCATGGGAGAAAGGCTGGGCCTGTAAGAAATTTCGTCTGGGAAAATGGCTGTTGTTAATAATGTGAGCAGACAGAGGCTTGCCCACAGACAAACTCTTTCCAACAATATATAGACACTCCATGAGCAAAACTGTAATTTTGTGGTCTAGCGGAGAAATGATTTAGACATTTGCGGTTTTTAAAGACCCCTTTCCTGGGGCTGTCTGGATTGTTAAATTTGTGTTTAGATCTGAGGAGGGGGGTTTCAAACTCTGGCCAAACACTATGATTTTAAAAGGCATGTGTTGAATATGAGGCCTCCATGTGGTCAGTTTGAACCCCTATCGCAATTCGAAAGGGAGAAACCAGAGATCCTAAGGAGCCAGATGAGATTTTCAGGGGGAGGAAAAGGGGATTTACTCAACATACATGCACACATACACACATACACACACACACACACATATACATGTTTAAACAGCCCAACTTTAGACTCCAAAGTCAGGGCATCAGGATCTATCAAAATGAGTGAAACTCTCTGGAGCTAGACAGGGACACTAGTAGTATGACTGAGGGATGAGTAGTAATAATGACTGGTAAGGATGAGCTTTAGACTATTCTTAACTATATTAGTAACTGGAGAGGGATGATATCAGTACAATTTCCTGAATAAAATTATAATGGCTAATTCATTTCCCTTACCCCAAAAGTGTAGGAGGAAGGAGATATGTTTTCCTGATGCTTTTTTGTTTTATTTTTAATATCACCATCACTTTCCAATACCATGTCCCCACATCTCAGTAGAATCAATATTTTGACCTTATCTGACAAGTAGCCATAGTCCACTACCTTTCTCCATCAAGGCTAGGGAAACTAACATCATCATCAGGCCTCTGAAAGCTGGATTGATGGTGATATTAGGCTAAATTCTGGTGTTCATGGTTTCCTTTATGTTAATGTGGTCTGGGCAGATATTTTTTCTCTTGTTTTTTTTTCCTCTGTCACCATTCATCTAAATCCTTCCAGATTGCTTCAAGTTCCTTGGTTTTTTTTCATCATTTTATATATTACAACTAGTTCAGCCATTCCCCATTCCATGACCGTCCACTTTGTTTCCAGTATTGCATTTTGTTGTTTGTTTTCTTTTTACTATTCCCAAAAATACTCCTAAGAATATTTAACATATATAGGGACTTTCCCTCTGACTTTGACCTATATTTCTGCTATCTCAGATTCTCAATTCATTGGGCCAGCAACCTACCTGACACGTACAGTCAATAGAAACGCCGAGAGGTGACAGGTAGCATAGACTCAATCTACACAAGTGAAAATCCTGGAAGGACACAGAAAACACAGAAGAGAAGCTTTTCTTGTTTGCTGGTCCATACAAAAGAATCTTCCTGTTAGGTGCCATCATTTATAGACAATGGTGGCAATATTGGGTCACTCCATATAAACTTTGGTCCTTCAGCTTCTAATGCTTTCTCCAAGAAAGCATTGTATCAACTTTGTACATATTTGTATATTTTTCTGTGTTCTGACTTCTACCCATTAGAATGTAATTTTCATAATGAATAAATTAATAAATAAATTATTTAAGTTTTATTATATGCAAAGCACTGTGCCAACTCTTGGGGATACAGATAAAGAAGTAAAATAGTCACTATCTGACCATTACTCACCAACAGGACCTTGTTTGCATACATCCTATGGAGAGTAGACAGGAAACAGAGCTCTTCCCTTGGTGCCCTATACGTAGGTTCAAGTCCCACTAATAAAAAATACTAGCTACGTGACCATGGACAAATAAATCTGGAAGTTGAGAGGAGAAATCGTCCTGAATTGATAAAAGCAGCTTCCCCATCTGAGAGTTAATTATATCAGTGAAATCACAAATCTAGCTGTTGTCCCCATGACACTCAAGTGTGAAACACTCATTTATTGGTACAGAAAACTCTTTTCTGGAGGATATAACCCTCCCCCTGGCCCTGCCACGCTCCTCCTTGCCTGGCTCCTAGAGAGAGAGTTGGTGTGGCTGGAATGTATTTGTGGTCATGCAAACAGGAAGATGAGACTGGGGCGAAAAAAGAGGGAAGCTAATATCTAACGTGAGACATGATTTGTCTGGCAGAATGCCATTATTGGGGGTGAAAGGGGATTTATATAGAGACAAGATGGTCCTCAGCACAAAGTCAGCTTGCCCCTTGCCCTCCAGCCATTGTTCTGAAATAAGACTTTGATAGCAAAGTCTTATTTACACTCACTGGACTTGAGCCAGGGCAAAGGGTAAGTGAAGGCAGAGCCAAAGCCAGAGGAAAGAGGAAGCAATCAGAGCCCAAGATGAATTGTTGGCTGAGCAACACCTGAGCCACTTCAGGAGACAGTGAGCAGCTGAAAAGCTCTGAGTTTCTGAATCACCTTCACTGAATGGACCCTGACTCTTAAGGAAGTTTTGTCCCAAGTGGAAAAAGTCCTGGGAGTAAACATCCACTCGCTCCTCATTAGTGCAGGCTGAGAAGTATTCTGGTCTGCCTTACCAACAAATGAAAAGGATGATTTCTGGTCTGTGGAGGATTGGGAAAGGAAAGGTATCAAAGGGAGAGAGTTATCCAGCTCTCTGAGAACCAGAGAGAGCTCGGCAGTTCCTCTCAGGTACCCTCTGGCGGTGGATGGTGCTCCTAGCAACTGGGGTGAAGTGTTCAACTCCCACCACTAACCATTACTACTAAGTGGCCAGAGAGACCTCTCCCCAATGGTTAAATACACCTCACACCAGACTTTGCTCACCATAGGCTCATCCCAAACACTGCTGGTGACTTTGGTAGACTTTGTTACAAGGGCAGAGCTTGTAATGTCTACATTTTCAGCTTTCCTTCCTGATGTAGGATCCACATCTGGAAAGAAAGTGGACTCAAGAAGAATGTTTCTCCCTTCAAATAAAGCAGACTCAACAAATCCTCACCTTTACAAGAGACGATGTGGAAGAACACGTCAACAAGCACCCTCTGAGGTTCCTAGGTACCGAGACCTGGTGCTATCCCCCTTAATTCCTAGACTATGAAATGGAAAAGTCTCTTGCGAAGAGAAGAAAGGCACATACTCCACAATTACCAAACTATGGGGCCCCTTGACACAAGCCCTTTATGACTATTGGATAATCTGGCACTAATAAAAGCAAACTGGTGGAGCAGCATGCCATACATAGTGAGCGGACAGAGAATAACCCGCCTCAGCTGGTTACTATCTGTGTGAAACTAAACAAATCAATTAACCTCCTTCAGCTTTTCTCTAGAAAATTTTTTACCAACTAGAATGCAACTCTTGCTTTTTCTTAAAAATCCTGTTAATAGAATTTAATTTCTTTTTTATTTGTGGTTATAAATAAAGACTCATAGTATAATATTCTTTTCTAAGGATTAAGCATAAATACCAAGCCTCTGTAACTAGAACACAAACATTTCCAAAAAAGCATCTTTTGATTTTTGTATTAAAATTGTATTAAATTAATTTCTAAGTCAGCATTGCTGTAATGCTGACTTCGAAATGAGGAAAATCATGATCTTCCTGGGTTGGGACTAGATAATGCAAACATAATAGAATCTTATCAATAGTTGAGCAGGTATGTTTCATGGCAAACCCTGAGTTATTGATTAGAGGAGTCCCATTTCTGACACATCCTGACTGTCTGACCCAGGACAATTTATATAAATTCTCAGTGTCCTCAGGCAATGTTGTATGATGACACAGTATGTTTTGAAATAATTATCAATCTTTATTGGTAGAGGGGATTCTTTACCAGGTGTTCCCCACACAAATGAGATCACAGGTTGACCCAAAAAACAAAACAAAACAAAATACTTGTATGAGAAATTTAAGTATATAATTCAGTATTATTACATCTATTTTTAGGCCATCACATATTTATGTACCAGCAAATTGAAGGTTGGAAGGGAAAGGGCTTCTTTTTTTCCTTAGGAAATTGATCTCAGAATGTTGGCATATAGGTGTTTGGGCCTATTAGCATTCTGGAAAAAGACCCATGAGTTTTTACTTCAATGCAAATCAATATTTAGATTCCCAAAATAATAAAAATTAAATGAAGAACTCCAGTGAAAAGAGTTTATAAATGTCAAGACACTAAAGTTTTTATCTCCAGGGACATCCAATCCAGTTTATATCTAATCCAAAAATATTTAATGGACCTTTCAGTTTGATCAACAACTAAAATGTTATGACCACTCAGCTTATCCAATGACATCCATTAATGGCACAGAAATTTTAATAGCACTTCTCTCAAATGGTTAGTTCAATGTTAAAAGACTAATTTGGCCACTAACTAGCTGTAGGACTTTTGCCATTTCTCCTCCCTGAGCATCAGTTTGCCATATTAAAATTAAGGATTTAATTAGATGATACAACCATAGTAAAATCTGAATCAATAGTTCAAGCAGCTAGCTTCGCCCCAAACCCTGAATAATTGATTACTGAGAACACAATCAGGAACTTAATAGTCCTTGAGGCAGAGGGGACTTTAAATCCTAAAGGGTGACTAAATAGAAAAATGCCAACATGACATCTCCCGGAACAGATTTGAGCAAAGCACCTCAAGGGAAGGAGAAAGAGGACTCAGAGAAACTTATGACATGACAAATGGATGTCACAAATTCTACTCCACTAGTCTCCTCCCAGACTCTATTCCTATTAAGTAGGAATTTAAGCAGAAAAAAAAACTTACAATATGGGTACATAACTATTCAAAAGACTGTGCTAGGCTGTGGGAGATATACAAGTATCAACTGAAACAAAATCCAGGCCTTAGAACCTTATGATCTAATGGGGAGAAGACACATCTACAAGTGAAATGCACATTATAATTATAAGAAAAAATGGTCCAAAGGAGAAGATCATAGTCACCCAAAGAAGCTATGGAAGCCTTTATGAAAAGGTGATATTGGAGTTACATGTTTTTTTTTTTAAAAAATGTACAAGGATTCAAGAACAAAACATTTAAGCACAGAGCAATTGGACCAAAGATGTGGCAGATTTTTGCCATCTGGGTGATGGGGGGACATGGAAAGGGTAAGGCTGTAGACATTCCTAGGTCATTGCAAGGAGAAATGAGGAAGTGCAAAGCAAAGAAGATTTGACAATAGCTAGCATCTAGGGTTGCATCCAAAGAGAATGCCTCTTGCAAACTTGCAAAACCAAGGCTCTAAGTCTGAAACCTGTTAGTCAAAGGCAGAATTAGGGCTTTGTAAAAGAAACTACAAACATCTCCTTGGTGGATTGCTCTTGGCTAAGAGGCATTTGACCAAGAAGCCTTGGTGTTTGGTGTGGACAAATGAGCCAAAGTTCCTATTCAGGCCCAGATGCTCACAAAGGCCAAATGCTTACAGCCCTAAATGCTGTTGTTAGATTTTTATATTTTAGTGCAGAAACAGAAGGAGAAGTTTAATTTGTCTTGGCTAAGTTCTGGATTGCTCAGAAAAACAACTTCAAATCTTTCCCCTCTTCTTTCCTTTGAAGGTTTAAGTAACAATTTGTGTCTCTATAAACTTCACCATTAACGTGTCATCAGCCACTGCAAAACTGGCTTCTTTCCCTTTCCCTGTGTAGCAGTGAAATTTATTCTCCCTTGGCCTGATTTACACAAGGACCCAATCAGTCACAAAACCTCTAACCACCAAAATCTTGCCAAGCCAGTTTCCCTAGACGTGCAGATAGTGAGGCTTCTTCCAGACACTCAGATTGTTTCATTAATGAGAACCATGGTTGCCTGGAAAATCAGATTCCCAGAAGACAGTCAGTGATGGGGAGGTTTCCAGAAAACCCCAAAGTAGTCTTCTCTCTCAGGGCTCCATGAGCTAGCACTGTACCTGGGAGCACCAGCTCCCTATTATTGATATCAGTTTCAGGATAATGATGATGATGATGATGATGATGATGATGATGATGATGATGATGATGATGATGATAGATGATAGCTAGCATTTATATAGCATTTCAAGGTTTAAAAGCATGTAACAAATATCTCATTTAATATTCACAACAACCCTGGGAGGCAAGAGGAAACTGAGGCAGAGATTGGATAAATAATTTGCCTGGAGGTCACACTGCTAATAAGGGCGAGTTTGAATTTAAGTCTTCTTGGCTCCAGATCAAGCGCTCCCTAGCTTGATTATTGGTTACCATTCTATAGAACTTCGGTTGATTTGATGAGCCAAGAATCCAACAAAGATTCTTGGGCACTGAATACAGAAACATCAAGCATAAAGAAATTTGAAGCTAGGTGCAAGAATATAGTACTTTCAAATGCTTTCAAACCAGCATTTACCATCCATTGCCATGTCCTCTGCAGTGGGCTCCATGAGATAGTGGATCATAAACCAAAGTAAGTTTGAAACTAGTTATACATGGAATGGAAAATCATCAACGATCTTCCCAAGCTACCCCTAGCAGAAATTCTCCTCAGCAACAATTTTCTAAGAGGATATAAGCTTTTAAAGGGCAGGAAGTGTTCCATTGTTTTCTCTGTATACCCAGCATCTAAGTCTGGCACATAGTAAGTGTTTAATAAATGTTTATTGACTGATTATTTCTATCAGTCTTCCATTCTTCAATAAAAGGCTAAGATTTAAGTTCTAAAGTGTGCAGGGATGATATTATTGGATGGAAGAGGTTAGAACTCACAAATATTTTGAGGAAGAACCAAGAAAAACTCTCACTACAATGAAGGTACAATATGGACAAATTCAATCCAAAATTAAAACTCAAAAAGAAATTAATAATTCTGCAATGATTACTATTACTATAGGAAATTGATTGTGGGAAGGTGATTGACTTGATGGTACAACCTGGACAACTGTTTTAAGACTTTGTCTGGATCATCCATAGGAAAACCTAGACCTGTACCCTGGTATTTCATTGTCAAATCTGAGGGCAACTTCTAAAGTATCAAAAGTTGGAGATGAATGTCACTTTTTTAGAAAGCTTCAGAATGAATGAGCAGAAAAAAGATGAAAGATATTCCTGAGATGTACCTATACAATAGCACAATTCCCCAGGAACCAATCGACCATAAACACTGTTCCACCAGCTACAGGAATGTAACATTATAGAGAGACAATAGCAAAAAACATCTTTACCCAAAAAATGGCAGTAGCTAGACAGAGTGTAGAGGAGCAGAAGCTCGACCTTAGACCTTAGAGAACTGGACCTCAATTCGACTCATAGAGTGGTCAACTCAGAGTGTTGCACATGTCTTCAAATGCATGAAGCCTGAGAGAGAAAAACCATGTGACGAATTTCAAGAATACCAGATCCCAGTCTTCAAGAGCCAACAGAAGTTCCTGGGTAACTGGATTCTTAGGATGAGGAGAACAACATACATGACTTTTAATGTTCCAATAACTTTGGAACAGAAAGAGAATGAGCCATGATGTGGAAGAACAAAAAACCAAGGACTTTGCTTCCTAGTACACCATGTTATCTGAACAGTTCAGGACAAGAACGAAGGTTCCCTCTCTAGTGCCCTCATATATATTTCTTTTCAATAGAGACTCAAAAGCCACAAGGCAGCGCCATATTGATTAGGGCTTTATGGATCTCTGGATTGAAAGTGGGACTCACCAGTGTCACCCAGAACAGGAATGTGATTTAGAAGAGCAATTTCTAGTTCCAAATGATGCATTTGGGGTTTAACACCAAATGATGAGATTGATGTAGGTACCAAATGTTGGGGTTCAGTCATGTAAAGAGTTCACAATGTCCATTCTCTTTGGTAAAATGTGGATTTATTTAGGAGGAGAATTTACAGACAAAATGAAGAGAAACAACAGAAAGTAGGATGGCAAATATGAAATAGAATTGCGATAATGATTGCTAGTAAGGAAAGGATTTTAACAATTAATGAAGGAAAAAAACAAGTTCCCTAATGGAACTCACAATTAATAAGGAAGCAAGGAAATACTCCATGAGGTAGAAGTGTACTACTGACTGGCAGGCTGAATCCTAAAAAAGGATTTTGCACCCTAAAAGAGCTAGTTAGCTATAAGAAAAAGACAAGTCACCATGAGGTATGGCTAGGGGGGCATCAAAGAACAGATACCAAGTGACATGGGGGAAAGGTGAGGAGGAAGAGTGTCATGGCAGCCTAGAACCCCAAAATGGATTCAGCAAAGATGGCAGTGTGAGCCATGAACAGATTTATCAGGGAAATTTAACCTCAGGGGTTTGACATAACTCAGATTTTAGAGAGGACAAAGCAAGATGAGTTTTCTCACAACCCCCCACAGAGAAGGTTGAATTGATTCCCATCAGTGTCCTTCCTGCTTGCCTCAAGAAGTAATTCCATCAATACTTCAGTCTTTCTCTGTCAATCCTCCCCAGTTACTCAGGACTTCATCAACAATGTCTGGTCTATAGTAGGCACTTAATAAGTTTGTCAGTTAATTAATTGATTAACTTAGAAACTGTTCAATTATAGAGTATCCCCAGAGTTTCATAACCCACTTGAGCCAGTGGTTGTCAGGGCCTTCCCTCCATCTTTCAGAAACAATGTTGGACAAGGAAAACTAAAGAAATAAACAGGAACTTTCTAGAATGATCACTTTAAACTACAGGCCCCTCTTCTTTCAGGCTTAATCAGATTTTCTACTTCACTTCTTGAATTTGTTTTCTCTCTGGTCTGGGCAGACTACTATCACCATAATTTTCCAAGCAGGCATTTTCCTGACCCCTGCGGGGTTAATGCTACAATTAATAAATAAACTCTTAAAAGCTTTCAGTGAGATTGTCTCCTAAAAAAGGTCCCCTCCCATTGCAACCAAGATTAGAGGTTCAAAATTCCATTTGGGCTCAGCTGAGTAATCTGCAGTCAAAAGCAAGACCCCGTATTCCAGGGATTTATTATCCTCCAGATAACTCCAGGCTCTTAGGTAAACAAAGTAACCTTGTAGAACAGCTCCCAGACCCCTGGAGTGGGGGCAGCTTTGGAGTTAATCCCTTCGTGCTACTGCCAGCCAAAGAAGCTGCAAGAAACTTCGGGTACTTTTTCTTTCTTGGGAACAAGCCCAAAGGGATCAGAGCTAATCACAGAGGGCAATTTTCCTTCTTGCACACTAAGTGTGGAGAGCCTTTCCCTCTCCTATTCTGGTGTCCCCCAGGATCAATCAGTACCTATTGAAAGAATCCACACTCAGAGCTAAAAGCTGCTAAACAGAGCAAGGGAGGCATAAGGCTAGACAATTTACTGGCATAGACCGATAGTGTTTGTTGAATGAACAATGGAATGGTTGAGTGAATGAATGAATAAGTGAATTGATTTAGTGAATCAATTAGTGAACCAATGAGTAAATGAATGAAAATGAGGGATGGAGTAATTGAATGAATGAGTGAGTGAATGAATGAATAAGTTAATGAATGAATGAATAAATGAATTAAAGAATGAGGGAATGAATGGGCAAATAATCAAATAAACAAATGCATGAATGTATGTAACGAGTAAATGAATGAGTAAATTAATTCATTTGCCATCCTGCCAATTTTCTAAGTGCCCAGGATGTGTCAGTACTATGCTGAATACTATCAAAGTTTTAAGAGTTAGATTGTGGACTGCGACAGCAGAATATAGACTAGATACCAGAATGGGGTGGAGAGATGCAGAAGATGGGTCATATAGAGCACATCCCTGAGTTGCTTTCCTAAGAAATTTGAGATCTCAAGGTGTAATGGAAAGAGAACTACATTCAGAATCAGAAAACTTAGGTTCAAATGTCAACTCTACTACTGCTCTCCTCTATACAAGCAAAATTATTTCAATAATAATCATGAAATGAAACAAATAATAATAACCAGAAAAGAAATGCAGATGGTGAAATTTTTCTTTTATTGAGTTTTGAGTGTGTATGTGTGTGTATATAAAATCATTCCAATAAAAAGAGAGAATAAAAATTACAATACAAAAAAGGGGGGAGTAATTAACATTTTTTAAATTACATTAATGTAATTTTAGAATTGTGAGTGTTTCTTTCAACAACAACAACAACAAAAATGAAAGTTCAGATACTAGCAATTCTTGGGCTGAACATTGAAGTAAAAATGCTTCTTGGGGAGCTATCACCATCTCCCTCTTCCCATTTTAGGGGAAAGGCCCTGATTCTTTCTTATTAGCTCCAGAATAGGGATACATTACAGCTCAATTTTTTCCTTTGTGCCCCATTTCGTGGAGGATGCATTTGCCCAGTCATGTCAATTTATCCCTTGTGCCTTCCTAAGAGACACGCTTAGAAAAGGATGCTTTGTCATAGACTGTCTATTGTCCTTCAGGATGCAACCCCTTATTGCCTGTGCCCAGGACAGACCAGCCCCATTCTATACATGCTACTCCTTTTAAGCACCTTGTAGGACTTGAAGCTACCTTTCTTCAGGGTATCGGTTCTCAATGAAGAGACTGCTGCCAGTTGCTGCTATCCTGAGAGTATAGGTAGGATACCGATAAAAACATTCCAAATCCTCCAAAACCTGTGACCATTTGATATTCACAATTTCGTCTTCTAACCAAGTATAAGGGAAGGAGAACAAGATCAAGGTTGGGTCCAGGATAAGACTCTTCTCCTCCCTCTTTCCCTTCCTCCCCCCTTCCTGCCCAAGCAGTTTCTTCCCAGGGGATTGGATGGAATTTTTCTTTTTTCTCCTCTGCCAGACACTCAAACATCTGGGTTCTGAATTGGCTTGCTATTATTTGGGGGCGGGGGGAGGGAAGAATGAAAGAATGAACAAAAACAAAAAAAAAGAATCACACAAAGTAGCCAAGTCTCCTCAACAAATCCAAATATATTTCTATTGATCAAGAATATTTCCCACCTAGTCTAATGCTTGTGATGGATTGATTCAATAGAAATTTCTCAGTCTTGCTCACACCAAATTCTCATCTCTGAGTGTGATTATTCTCAAGGAAGATGTTTCCATCTAACAATGCATTTAGACATAGTATCCTTCTCTGTTACTTTACGCATAAGATCAATTTATTCATTCAGTCTCCATCCTTATACCTTCCTGAAAACATGCCTCCTCAGACTATTTTCAATAACAAAAAATTTTCAAGTCACACAATTGGTTTAGAAGTATAATGGATACAAGATCACACTTGATGTATTGTTTGCTGATCATGAAAGAAAAACATTCTATTCAGTAAAGCAAAAAGCTGTTTTAAAGGCTTATCTACAATACATGATTTATCATCTTAAAGAGAATTAATACTCTTAACAACAAGAGAATAATGGTCCCCTCCTGGATTTCTGAGCTCATCAGTATGAATACTGCCCTCACTGATATAAACAGCATCCCATTCATACTTTCTTATCAAATGTGATTCTTGCTTATTATCCTCCCATAAATTCTCCATTGAGAATCCACCCAATAGACCAAAGGCCTTGTCAAGAGCTTATACCCTTAGTAACATCCCATACCTCTTTATGCCCATCATATGTTTTTTACATTATTTGATGAGCTATCTAAATTTTTTAATCTTCCAAGATTATCTTCTATGATTTGGATCTTTATAACATTTCTAGAAAAATGATAATACTAATTATAAAGTATTTTAGTTCATCTTGAAATCATTCAACTACGGCACAAATTCCAATTTTATTCTAGTCCAATCTCATTGTAAGATCAACTCATTGTCCATCTAAATCATTTATCCAATATATTACACAGGTACAAACCTCAATTTGTATAATTCTGGTTTTTTTAATGAATTTTAATTTGATACTGGAAATCCTTGAATACTATATATACTAAGAATCTTAGAATTAATTTCATTGGCAATGGGGAGCCATTGAAGGTTTAAAAAAGGAGAATAGCATGTTCAGACCTGTGTCTTAGGAAGATTACTCTGGAAATGTTTTCAGAAATGTATTGGAAGAATTAGATAATGGAAGCAAGGTACCAAGCTAAAGGCAGCAAGAAGAGAAAGGAAGAAAAACATTATAAAGTCCATTGTAAGTGAGATTTTTTAAAGGAAATAGCTACAAAACTTGGCATTTCAATGACTCTTCTCCCTTCTTTGTCTTCCATATCCAAAGATGGCTTTTAGATTTTGAAGCCAATTGAATGGGAAAATGGATATACCAATAAAATAAACAGAGTAGTCAAATACACAAAGTTGAAGGAATCAGCCTAATTGAACCATCTATTCTTTAAAATTTCCCATTTCAAATAAGTGAATAAATTCCCCATTTTACTGGAAAGCAATATCATCCTTTTGGATATCAAAATTCACAACCTTGGAGTCATCTTTGACTCTTCTCTCTCCCTTAACCCCTAGTCATTTTTAAGATCTTAAGATTTTAAGATCATTGTTAAGCTCTACTTCCACAGTATCTCTCATATTCACCTTCTTTTCTCTATTCCCACAACTTCTATCCTGGTTTAAGTCTTATGATCTCTTGCAGAAGTCTTTTTTATTTCTTGTATAAGATAGCTGTTTATTTCCTCCACCACAAAAACTCCATGGGACCAAAAGACTTACAGATGTATATGAATACATACAGAAAGCATAAATCACCACAAACAGTTGATTACTCTCAAAACCTCTCAGCCATTATATTCATATTTCTCTTGGAAAGTAAAGGCAATTTTTTAGGACTAAAGGACAGATATTTTATTTTCACTGCTCTCTGAGCAACTTACAAGATCCAGTTCTCTGCTCCACTAGGTGATGGCTCTTTTTAGCTCTGGTCAGATCATAAAATTATTGTCTTCTCTTTTTAATCAAGTCAAATTAAATCAGCAAATGTGGATTAGGTAATAGCTATCTTCTGGGACACTGATGATACAAATTTTGGTTTTGATGTACCAACATATTTTTTAATTGAAAAAATCTTCCTCCAGGCTCATGATCTCAGGAACTCTTGAATTCACAAGTTAGTCACCAAAGCTAGAAATTCTCATTTCTCAGAATCATTGATTGCTGTTTTGTGCTCAGTAAAGGAAATAGGATGTAAATGATATCTAGGGACTCAGTTTGACCTGGTCAAGTACTTCTTGGTACCATGTGCTCATGGCCATTATTATCGGAAGTAAAATTTGAAGGAGATGGAAAGAGAAAAATCCCTTCTTCCCCTTCTAGAAATCCAAAGATCAGAAAGATCAAGAAAAGTAATACAAAAGGCCCTAAAAGTGGTCAATAACATTCTAAATGATCTGTCTCAAGTCTTCCCCCATTCTCCAATCTATCTTTCATATAACTTCCAAATTGTTATTCCTCAAACGAACCATGTCATCCCTGACTCAAAAATCTTCACTGCCTCTCTCTTGTCTCTAGGACAAAATATACAATTTTCAGACTGGCATTTAAATCCTTCTGCAACTTGACTCCTGCCCACCTTTCCAGTCTTATTTCATTTTTTGTCCCCTACACTCTCTTAGTTCTAATTAAGCTAGCCTACCAAAACTATTGCTCCCAAACCCAAGACTCTGTCTCCTGCTTCTATGTTTTTGTGTGGATGATCCACCACTATTGCCACCACCATGGTTACAGTTCTTTCCCTCATTACCTCCACTTTCCAGAATCCCTAGTTCCCTTCAAGACTCAGCCCAGGAATCTCTTCTGACATAGACCTTTCCTGAACCCAGTCTTCCTAATTCCTCTTTGCCAGATTGCCTACCCAAATTTTTTAATAGGAAAAAAAATTCATTGAGAACATCATTATTATGTCAGAGTCAAATTAATTCAAAACTACTTCTCTGAGTCCACCCAGATACAGAGTTGTTATAAACAAAGCAAAGTTTAAATCACTATTTATATTTGGGTTATAATTGTTATTATTTCTGATACAAGTGTTACTACATTACCCAATGTCTGTCTCATCTCAGCATCATCATGAATCCATAGCTATGAAGATGAGACATTATTTCCTCTCCAAGAGATGAAGAATTTTCCAGATGTCACAACCCCTGTTGTGAGCTAGATTTACTAAAGACACTCACACTATGAACCTAGAGGTTCTTCCCAAGGAAGGTTGAAGCCAAGATCTGGATCACTCATTTAAAAAAAATAAACAAAACCCACAAACTGTCCAGATAATTGAACAAAAATCCTTTTGAGCCTGAATAATCCAAATCCCAGTCTCATTTCTCCACATCATTCTTCATGTTTAAACATCTGTAGTTAATATACACAGTTTTATGAGGCCTTGAATTGGCAAACATCCTGACTGCTATACTGTTCATATCATACTGCAAATAGGTCCTAGTTTATAGAGCCTGAGAGATTCACATGGCTTTTTTTTTCAATATTCAGTCATTTTAAAAAATTTTTATTAATATATTTTTTCATTTTGTCCATCAGATACTTTTTCAAAAATCATTAATTAATTTCAAGATCCTCTTTTCCCCCTTCCTTTTCACAATGAACTGAACAAGAAAAAAAAAGAAAAAGAAAACCCTTTCATAACAAATGCATATAATCCAACAAAACCAATTCCCACAATGGCCCATTTCCAAAAACATATTTTTTCATCCTACATCTTGAGTCTATCACTTTTGTCAGGCAGTAGGCAGCATTCTTCATCATCAGTTTTTTTGGAATCATGGCTTGTCATTTCATTGATGAGAGTCTTTCAAAGTTGTTTTTCTTTGTAATGATGTTATTACATAAACTGTTCTCCTAATTGGAATCACTTCATTCTTCATCAGTTCACAGAGGTCTTTTCAATTTTCTCTAAATCATCCATCTCATTATTTCTTATAGTACAACAGTAGCCATCACATTCAAATGCCATAATTTGTTTCACAATAGATGGACATTCCATTAATTGCTTGGTTTTTAAATACCATGAAAAAGCTTAATATAAATATTTTTGTACATATGACACCTTTTCCTCTTTCTTGGATATCTTTGTAGTATAAGTATAGTAATGATATCATTGGGTCAAAAGTTATTAGCAGTTAAGTGACTTTGAGGCCATAGTTCCAAGCTGCCTTCCTGAATGACTGGAATCACAGGTCCCTCAATAGTACATTTTTATTTTGGCCATAGATGATAGGATCATTGATTTGGAGCTATAGAGATCTTCAGAAGCTACTTAATCCAAACCTCTAATTTTATAGATGAAGATGAAGGCAAAATATCTTTTTCCAAGGTTACACAGATAGTAAATTACAAAAGGTAGTATATATTGTATACTATCAGGGAAGATGTTCTTTGTTGGAGTCCCAGATCTCTGGATCCTGAGTTCCCAGAGACATCAAGAAAGTGGAAAATTGTGGGAACATCCCAAAAGAGAGGCAGTATTTTGCAGTGGGGGAAATACACACTACTTTTGAAGTCACAGATCCTGGATTCTAATAATACTCTCTATCTCACTATCCGTGTGACATTTAGCAAGTCACTTCACTTTGATCCTCAACTTTTTCTGTGAAATGACAAAGGTTGAATTAAATCATTTTAAGGGTCCTTCTGACATATACTTGAAATCCTAAGTATACGATATTCATCCAGGGAGGTAGTAAGGAGCAGAAATCTAGAAATCTAGAAATGAACACAATCTAAAAGTTTGCTGAATCCAAACCCCATCCTTTCACAGATAAAGAAATCATGATCCAGAGTCACATTGATTGTAAGTATTTGAGGTGAGCTTCAAAGTTCGAGCTTTCTGACTCCAAAGCCAACACTCTATCCCCTCTCCCAAAATGATTCAGGGATCAAAAGAGAAAAGTCAAAGTAAGCTTCTCAAATACAGGTTAGAATCCAAGCAAGGAAAAATGAGCCCAGATTCATTTCCACACAGAAAATGACACTGACTCATTAATTATCTGTTCCAGTATCTTTGATACCTTCTAGTCCTCTTAAATATCTGGTCTCCTCATCACCACTACCCCAGTCGAGGAGCTGCATTTGAGAGCAGATGATAAGGGTTTTCTAGACCATCTACCCTGAGACAGTGGGCTACTGGGGAGGAGGGATAGGAAGAGATGACGACATCCTTTGAGAGCAGTCTGTGGTTTCATGACAAGACTTTGAGAAAAGAACGTTGCCCCTTTGCTCACCCTCACTGGGAGGAGTAACATGTTTTCTTGACATCCTCATGCTGGGAAATAGGAAAAACAGAAACCCACAAAGCACTTGGGTCGATAATACCAAATTCAGCTTTTTATGACATCAGGAGGGAAAGACATCAACCCCCACAGTCTTCCCCCACTGTGTTTTTCCCTCCTCCCCCCCCCCCCCAGAGTTTTTAATCACATTGAAATTCAAGATAAAAGAACAAAGTGATGATTTTTGGTTAGCCTACACACAAGTCCATGCCTCTCCATTTCTAGCCTGAGGGCTACTCCCCATTTCAACTCCTTGGAAAAGTGACAGAGTTCTCAGCAAATTGAGACTCGTTGTTTAATAGCATCGTTGTTTTGGAAAATCATATCTTTCATTTTTCTCCATGGACACTTCAAGAGTAAAAGTCATGGGCAGACATTTTATTGTCAGGGAAATAAATGTTTTCAGAGGTCAGAGAAAGAAACATTGCTAAATGTTACAAGAAACTCAGTGTCTGGACTGACAGCCCAGATTCTAGTTATTTTAAGTAGATAGAAATGGGATAAGATTGTGGGATGTTAAAGCTAGAAAGGATCTCGAAAAATAATCAAATCCAACCTCCCTTATGTGACAAAGGGGAGAAGTGACTTTAAATCATAGTGTAGCTCAATTAAGCACTGAGGAACCACTGGGTGCCTGGGGCTCAGAAAGTTACATCTTCCCATACCTTGTCCCATAAGGGGCAATGAGGTGACTTTTTTCTAATGTCATTGGATTAAGCCTCCAGCAGTTTATTTCCCTTTAAAATTATGAGCTGAGACTCATTTAGTTAACTAGTCTTAAATAGCTTTCAGAAAGGGTATAGGGATATTCATGAAGAAAGTACAATAAAAGCAATTGGTTAAAAACATCCTTCCAAAAGTGTAAGGACACACTTACTCACAAGATAAATCAAGCCACAAGCATTAATTAAGCACCTATATGTGCCAAACACATATGCTAGGGATATAAGAAAGGCACATAGAGCATAGGGAAAAAGAGGCTCAAGCTTAGAGAGTATAGATGACAAAGAGTGACTTAATCGTTCCTAATAGCTTGAAGTCCTTTTTCTCCTTATTGGGGTACTCCCACTTAAGCATGGTACTGTCTCTTGGCTGTGTTCCTTATACAATCATGAGTTCAGTATGTCCTTAACTCCCTGGGTACAAGGAGTACTGGCAACCAACCTGAAGATACCATTTTGAATCCTGATGAAAAGGAGGAAGTCACTTCTCTCCCCAAAGTAAAATGGTGGAAAGATAGAAAATCCAACATCTTCCAGACTTGTTGAAGGTAGAAAGTCCTCCTCTAGTTAAAGATAGAGAAAAGGTAAAGCTAAAATCTCTACCAACCAACCTCTCTTCAGGTGGGTTCAGTTAGAATTTTCCACTTATTCTAATTTCAAAAATTCTCACTCATCTCAATTTACTTGATAACTGATAGAAGATCTCTGGAGGGGAGAGAAGTGGTCAAGTTACCTGCACCTACACAAATATATTCTTAAGTACAATGTCATTCTCCAGACCTAACACAAAGTCTAGTGTATTTTGACTGATTGAGATATATTCTCATGTAGCTAAAGGTATAAAATCTAAAATGAAGTGAGATGGTTTTGACCCTCACTCACAAAAGAATCATATTTAGGGCAAGAAGGAAGTGCAGAAACCATTTAATCCAACACCCCTGTTTTGCAGATGAAGAAACTGAGACCCAGAGAATTTCAATGATTTGTTCATTGCATTTGGTCACTGAGGACCTCCAAGAGGGGTATCATGCTAAATGTCAGTAGAAGCCAGATTTTCATTTAAAGGCATCAAAAGCCAATTTTGTCTCAAAGTATGTTCCTAAAGTATGATTGTGAAATAAGAGAAACAGAATGGAAGTTAAAAGAAGATGGAGGGATTAAGCAAACACTTTTTTCCAAAAGAAGGGAAATCTATTTGTGTGTGTCTGTGTGTGTGTGTGTGTGTGTGAGAGAGAGAGAGAGAGAGAGAGAGAGAGAGAGAGAGAAAGAGAGAGAGAGAGAGAGAGAGAGAGAAAGGGAGTAGGCAAACAGGAAGCAGAAAGATTCTGAAGCTATGGAGAGGGAAGGGAGGACTATGGGAACAATTTTCTTCAGGAAGTTCTGGAACTTAAAGCAATTTGGAGGGAGGAGAAAATGTAATTTAGCAAGGCAAAGGAAAACATCAGTCTTAAAAAGCTGTCTTTCTGAACCAAGTAATCATATGCAGAGGTTTCTAATATAATTATATGTAAATACATGTACTATACATATATACATCTTATAGTTATTTCTATATAAATTGAATTTAATTATCCAGAACTCTCTTGCATTGCCTCCACTAAAAATGTTAAGTTCCTTGACAATAGGGACTGTTTTGCTTTTGTCTTAGTAAGTCCAATGCCTGGCACATAATAGTTGCTGAATGAATGAATGAAACCCATATAAGCTCTGGGTATCCTTATCCCTACTCCTGCTTTTACAAATGAGAAGGGTTCCCAGACTTAGCTTGAATACATACATCTCCCCCATAGGATTCTAAGGCTACCATTGGGGAGCCTCTAAAGTTATCAACTCAAACCCCCACCACTGTTTACATCCTCTGAGATTACCATTTGAGAGTCAACTGAGTAAAGCAACCTTAAGAAACTTTTTTTTAAAACAGAGTTTTTAACAGAAAACTACAACAGTAACTATGACACATATCCTTGTAATCAATGACACACTCTTCCTCTAATGTAAGAGTATCAATATACTCACTTGAAAAAATGCTCTAAAATGCTATTGATTATGAAAACTAAAGCAATTCTGAGGTACCATCTTACACCTATCAAATTGAGAAAATGGTAGAAAAGGAAAATAACAAATGCTTCAAAAGAGCAGCCTCCTTTATGAGAAAGGCTTCAAAACTATTACAATAGCTCCCAAGGATTTGAACATCTTACTTTTTCTCTTACACCAAAATTTTCCACCCTTTAGCTTCCTGACCCAGTTTAGGTTTCCTCTCTGCCCTTGTGGATAATTTTTCTCTTTGTTTTTTCCTTTTTTTCTTCTTCAAAGTATACTCTATTCTCCCTAGTGATCCAAGTAGTAGAGATACATTCCTCTGGATCTCTTGACTGTGTCTCCTCTAGTAGGAAAATGCATTTTATGGAAACATAATTAACTGGTGCTGGCAGGGATGGAAACATAGCACGCTCTTGGTAGGTCACTGGAAAATTCCTCTTACTCTCTGCATTTTAACTGGAACTGAGATGATTGGTTCTCAAGTCTTCTTTCTACAATTCTTGCTGCTGACTTTCACAGTCGACTGCCAAGGCAGACTGCTTGTTTGCTAGTCCTGTTTGCTCCACTGGTGATCTTTATCACTTAGGGTTTCCAAACATATTTTAAACTTATGAGGGATTTTCCTGCCTTATTTCTAGAGGTTTTGTCACCTTTTCTTGGGTTATTATCAAGGGTATATTGGAACCAGCTCAAACAAGAGCTAGTTCTCAAGCAATTCTTGAATTTTCAGTGTGAGCATTTACACCTCCAGAATTGGCAAAGGCTTTGAATCAGGGCTTGATTTATTGTTTTGTTGATTTCTAGACTTAAGAAAGTGATAAAGAACATGTGAATAATGCAGAATTAATGTAAAAGAACATCATGCTCATGTTTACTCCCAAAGAACTGGTTGTTAAAGAATTGCTGAGACATTACTGAATATGTTGTTTGCTTAGATGAATTTAATCTTCAGGTAGACGTTCTACTTTCAAACCCTAATGCAAATATTAACCTCCTCTGGTTATTGTCAATAAGAAGATATAATGTAAAAAATGAAATTCCTAGCCATCCATGCATGACCTTTTCTTTTGATCTTTCTTCTTTTGACCAATCTACCTGACATTACCAACCTGAGTTTTACTTGTCTTTCCCAAGATCTCCTAATAAGTTAGTTAGGTGAAATAGCTAATTCCAGCCTACTGACTTCCCATATTTTGCTCATTCCCATTAAAATTCAAGTTTCCAAATTCCTTAGGGATATCTCTTTATGTACAAACAATGAATGTTCCAATTCAAAGTAACTCCTTCTATTCATAAAGTTGATCTGGTAGGATCCCTCTTTAGTTAGTCAAAAAGCATTTATTAAACACTTATTTTGTGCCAGACACTTTGTTAGCCTAAAAATATATATCAGCTGTACAATAATCTTATAATTCTATAATGGTTGTTTGTTTATTTAAAGATTTTGTGTGTGTGTGTGTGTGTGTGTGTGTGTGTGTGTGTGTGTGTGGATAGGTCAGGGGGAGATTAATTTTAAAATGTTAATTGTGTGGAAAATAAACTTAACCACCAAAAACAAATAAAGAAAACTTCCTATTGATATTGTTTGGTTTTTTATCAACTGGGGAATGACTCATTTTTAAAATAAACTTGACTCAACTCCCTATAGATTTAAAAAGTGAGACCTTTATTAGAGAAATTTGTTTTTTCCTAGTTTCTTGTTTTCCTTCTAATTTTGACTTCATTGGTTTTATTTGTACAAAAGCTTTTTAATTTCATGTAATCAAAAATATCTATTTTACTTCTTGTAATATCCTATTTATGTCTAAATCATTCACCTATTTTTGAGCTTAGTTTGACTATGAGATCTTAATCTATGCCTAATTTCTAGCAAACTGCTTTCCAGTTTTCCCAGAAATTTTTTGGTCAAATGGTGAGTTCTAGCCCCAAAAGTTTGAATCTTTGGGTTTATCAAACACAATATTTCTATAGTCATTTACTCCTATGTATTATGTAACTGATTTATTCCCACTGATCTATCTCTACTTCTTAAGCTGTACCAGTTCGTTTTGATGATTTTTACTTTGTAATATAGTTTGAAAGCTGGAACTGCTAAACTCCTCACATTTTTTTTTCCTACTGATATTCTTGACCTTTTTTTCCTGGTGAATTTTGTTATTTTTTTTTTTTAGTTCTATGACAATTTTTGGCATTTTGATTGGTATGACACTAAATAAGCAAATTAACTTACGTAGAATTGTCGTTTTTGTTATATTGGTTCAGCCTATCCATGAGCAATTAATATTTCTCCAATTGTTTAGACTGTCTTTTTGTGAAAAGTGTGCATCCATATATATCTCTGGGTTTATCTTGGCAGGTAAACTCCCAAGCATTTTATATTGTTTGCAGTTATTTTAAATGAAATCTTTCTATCTTTTTCTATTGAGTTTTGTGAGTAGTATGTAGAAATGTGTGGTTTTATTTCATATGCTGAAACTTTGCTAAAGTTGTTGTTTTAACAGGTTTTTTAATTGATTCTCTAGATTTCCCTAAATATACCATCATATCATCTGAAAAGACTGATATTTTTATTTTTACATTCCCTGGTTTTATTCCTTAAATTTCTTTTTCTTGTCATATTGTTATAAATAGCATTTCTAGTATAGTATTGAATAATAATGGTAATAATGGACATATTTGCTTCATGCCTGATATTATTGGAAAGGCTTCAAGTTTGTCCCCATTACAGATAATGTTTGCTGATGATTTTATATAGATACTACTTACCATTTTAAGAAAGGTTCCATTGAATCCTGTGTTTCCAGTTTAATAAGAATAGTTACTGTATTTTATCAAAGGATTATGATATAATGATATGATTTTTGTTGACTTTGTTGTTGATATGGTCAATTTTGCTAAAAATTTTCTTAATGTTGAACCTACATTCTTGGTACAAATCTCACCTGGGAATCGAGTCTAATCTTCATATGATATTGCTGTAATCTCCTTGCTAGTATTTTATTTAAAAATTTTGCATCAACATTCATTAAAGAACTTGGTCTCTAGTTTCCTTTTTCCATTTTTTCTTTCACTTGTTTAAGTATCAAAACCATATTTAAGTCATAGAAGTAATTTGGTAAGATTTTTTCATTATCTTTTTTTTCAAATAGTTTATAGAGTAGCATGGGATTTATTGCTATTCAAATGTTTGGTTACTCAAATGTTCACTTGTGAATCCATCTGGTCCTGAGGATATTTCCTTATGGAGTTCATTTATGATTTTTTTTTCAATTTCTTTTTCTAAGATAGAGTTGTTTAATTATTCTGTTTCCTCCTATGTTAACCTGGGCAGTTTATATTTTTGTAATTATTTAGCCATTTAACTTAGATTGTCAGTTTTACTGGCTGTAATTAAGCAAAAGAGCTCCTAATGATGTTGTTAATTTCATCTTTATTGGTACTGCATTCATTCTTAATTTTTGATACTACTAATGTGGCTTTCTTTTTTCAATGAAATAAACCAATGTTTTTATCAATTTTTTCCACAAAACAAGCTCTTAGTTTTATTTATTAGTTCAATTATTTTTAACTTTCAATTTTATCAATACCTACTTTGAGATTTAGTATTTCTAATTAGGTTTTTAATGGGAGGTTTCTAATTTCTTTTTTTTCTTGCTTATTTTTTAGTTGTATACTTGAACTCCATAAGGAAATATCCTCAGGACCAAATGGATTCACAAGTGAACATATAAATTTTCTCCTAAGCTTAGTTTTGGTTGTATTTCTTCCTATAATTGATTTAACTTTTCCTTTAAGAATCTGGATGCTATGCCATTTGCTATACATATATGTATAGTACTAATATTATTTCATTGTCTATTGTGCCTTTTAGCAAATGTAGTTGCTCTGCTTATCTTTTTAAATTAGGTTTATTCCATTTTATAGGCGTATTTATAAATGGAAGTGGATAACAAAATGGATTAGAAACTAAAATACAAAAACATGTTTACAAGAAACAAACTCAAAACTGAGAGACACATACAGAATAAAAATAAGGGGCCAGAATTTAATCTATTACAATTGTGATCTCAAAGAAAAATAAAAAATAAACCTATTTTGTTCTGTTCTTTTCATCAGGAATGCTTGAAAGGCCTCTATTTCATTAAATACCTATTTTCCCCTTTTTCAATTTTGTGGGATAGATTGTTTTTAGTTGAATTCTCAGATCTTTTACCTTCCAGAATATCCTATTGCAAGCTTTCTACTTTTTAGTGTGATAGCTGCTAAATATTGTATGATCCTGGCTATATCTCCACAGTATTTAAATTGCTTATTTCTTACTGTCTGAAGTATTTTCTCCTTGACCTAGAAGCTCTGAAATTTGACTATAACAATCCTGAGAGTTTTAATTTGAAGATCTCTTTCAGGAAGTGTTTAAGGGATTCTTTCAATTTTTATTTTACCCTTTGGATTAAAAATATTAGAGCAGTTTCCTTTAAAATTTCTTAAAATATGATATCTATACTCTTTCTTTGTTCATTGATTTCAAATAATCTGATAAATCTTTTTTTTCCCCTGAGGCATTTGGGGTTAAGTGATTTGCCCAGGGTCACACAGCTGGGAAGTGTTAAGTGTCTGACACAGATTTGAACTCGGGTCCTCCTGACTTCAGGGCTGGTGCTCTATCCACTAGGCCACCTATAATTTAATCTGATAATTCTTAAATTATCTCTCTTTGACTTATTTTCCAGGTCAGTTGCTTTTCTGGTGAGATATTTAATATTTTTATGGGATTTTTGTCATTTTTAAAATTAGTTAATTTTTTTTGATGTCTCATAGCTTCCATTTGCCCAATTCTAATTTTTAAGGAATTATTTTCAGCTATAAATTTTTGTAACTCTTTTTCTATTTGATCAATTTTTAAGGTATTATTTTCTTCAGTATTTTTGTACCTCTTTTTTTTACCAAGTTGATGTCTTTTCATAATTCTTTTCCTTTGCTTACATTCTTTACTAATTTTTCCATTAACACTATTATTTGATTTTGAAAATAATTTTTAAGCTCTAATTAGGCTTGTGTTCAATTCACACTTTTTTTCTTTGAGGCTTTTCATATACCTAATTTGACTTCATTATCTTCTGGATTTGTGATTTGAGCTACTCTGTCATCCAAGTAGATTTTTTATGGTCAAGTTCTTTTTGTTGTCATTGTTGGCTCGGGTTTTTTTTTTTTTACCCTTTTTGCTGATTCAGAAATTTTTGTTAATGTTGGGCTCTATTTCTGACTTGATTGGGGTATGTCTGTCTTAAGCTTCACATTTTTTCACACTTCTGTTTTTAAACTTCACTGCTGGAAGGTTGGAAATTTGGGGTATTTCGAAGTGGTGCAATAGTCTCTAGTTTGGGAGCACCCAAAGCTGCTGCTATTTCTATTTCCACCTCCTAATTTCACTAGTGATGTTTCATATATATGTCCTCTAAGCTAGCCTCCTCCTATATTTCACAGATCTCTCTTTCTAATATTGTCTTTGACTTCAAGAATGTCTCACTCTGATTTTTTGTTGGCTTTGTCATTCGAGAATTCAATTTGAGGTATTATTTTAAAGTTGTTTGGAGGGGAATGTTAGGAGAGCTCTACGAGTGTTTTTCTATTCTGCCCTCAGAAGTCTTCTGCTTACTTAGTCCTCTATTTTTGAACTTGAGTCCAGGTAAGCAAACCAAGATGGGTAAATTACCATTAAGTGTCTCCATAATCTAAAATCAAATCCATGAGGAGATGAGACCCACAGGTAATATATCACTTCTGAATGAAAATTAATGAAAAATTCCATTTGGGGTTAATATTTTTACACCAAATTTTCTTTCAAGAAAACGATGCTATTGTCGTACTATGGATAGAAAGGAAAGGCAACTGTGTTTGCTTTGTATAGGTTCTTTAGTCAAAGATACAATGGAAGTTCATAAATTGAAATTAAACTTTACATGTTGAATATTTTGGCAAGACAATATTATTTTTTTGGCCAGAGAAAGGGATATGTATTTTAAGAAACTAGGAAAAAAAACTTTTAACAAAAGCTGTTTGTTAAAAAAAAAAAATTTTTTTGTTTGCATTTTTTTAAAATGATGCTATTTATGACATTCACCAAAAATATTTGAAATTGCCTAATCTCTTTGGACTTAATTTCATTGTTCTAAACTAAGTGGCTCTAAGATAAAAGGGAATGAGAGTAATGAGAGTTCAAGATCAGTAGGAGAAAAAGAATTAGATCCTGTCTTTATTTCTATATTAATAATAAAATAAACCACACTCTAATTTATCTCTCATTAAGATCCCGTCAAGTTGCCAATTAACTGAAAATTACAGGATTACCAGAAAATACATCTGAGATTTGTCCTCATCCAAGGTCCTGGCTAGAAAAGCTTCTATGTCATGCAAATAAAAAAGTGGGAATCACTTTTGAATTTCATCCCTTTCTGTCATGTTAGAGATTATCTGACCTTAAGAATCACATTGGCTTCAGGGTATATCTATATATGTTCCTCTGAGTTGTGTGCAATGTTGGGAAAAAGCCTTATGCATCGGACTATACTATTCTTGAGATCTTAGCACAAAGAATATAAGGTAATGATAATTTTGTAATCATGTCAGCCATATTAATATCTCAGACTGGAGGAAAAGCATACATGTACATAAATTTGAGTGTGGCTGAGCATGAGTGAAATTCTAAGTGTAGATGTATAAAGAAAGATGTAGATGTGATTATGGATATTAGGCTTAGATGCAAGTGTAAGGACAGATAGTGGAAGATATGTGTATGGATTTAGTCACAGATAGTCCTGAAACTTCACCAAAAAAAGTGTGGAGCTGTAGGATTTTCTGATCACTCAAATTCTATGAATCAGTCTAATGATTCATCTGAAAGGATCTTCTCTGTTTAAAAAGAAAATGATCCCAGGTACCCAATATTTCTATTTCTAAAGTACAGTTATGTCTATATGCTTAGAGGAAATCACGTATATGATTTTTAAAAAGCATCTAAATATCCAATTACCATCTTCCATATTATGAAACAAACATTCTTATATTCCTATAACACAGACGTAAAGTACAGTGATTGCCAAAACTGGGTTTCTGACAACTCAGGTCATCAATGACTATCTGAAACAGTGGTCCTCAAAGTGTAATCCAAAGAATTGTTGGGGTTTCTGAAACCCTTTCAGAGAGTCTACAAATTCAAAATTATTTTTATTTCTAATATAGTAAATAGCTATAAATATAACCCATGTAAACAAAAACTCTTTGAACAGATCCTTGATAGTTTTTTAACAACATGAAGATACTGAGAACAAAAGTTTGAGAACCACTTATCTGAAGAGTACCTCTGGATTTTCAAGTAATCTTTAGCAAATCAAGTATCTTGTACAGAAATTATACTTCTCTCTTCTGTTAACCAACAAACATTTTTATAAGAATCTACTCTGGACTAGATCCTGATCTAAGTATTGGGGTTACAAAGACAAAAATGAAACAATCTCTGGCTCTAAGAAGCTAAAACTCAAATTCTTTTGGAGGAGAAAATTTGCATGTAAACAAACACAGACATAATATTCTCAAAATAAATAGAAAGCAAATTAAATGGAGAAGAGTAGCAGGTGGAAAGACTAGTTCAGCTCAGATGCTCCCTCTCTCTGTCTCTCTCTGTCTCTCTCTGTCTCTCTCTGTCTCTCTCTCTCTCTCTCTTTCTCTGTCTCTTTCTCTCCCCATCTCTCTCTCTGTCTCTCTGAATCTCTCTGTCTCTCTCTCTCTGTGTCTCTTTCTCTGTATGTCTCTGTGTCTCTGTCTCTGTGTGTGTGTTTCTATCTCTGTCTATCTGTCTCCCTTTGTCTCTCTCCCGTCTGTCTCTCCCTTTGTCTTTCTGTCTGTGTGTATCTCTCTGTGTGTCTCCCTCTGTCTCTGTCTCTATTGCTCTCTGTCTCTTGTCACCCTTGGGTGAATTCAAGGACATTCTCATTTCCTGTGGGAAAGTTCTATTTTCTGGTATATTCAACTCTTTATAGATTCTCCAATTTCTGTTTTGCTACCTGCTTGAATAAATAAATTTACTCATTAATCACTTTTTATGATGGTCTTTTGTGTATGTAGTATTTGGTGAGAAGGAATCAAATCTATAGGCACAAGTTTAGGATTGCCCCCTTTCCCTTTAAGAGATAGCAACCAGGAAATTTAGCAGCCCCGCTCCCTTTGAATTAAAAAGAAATCACATTTGTAGAACATCTAGGGGATCAGATAGAAATAATCTTAGTCTATTACCACCTCTCTGAGAAAAGTGTCCATTCTCACGGTCCATTCTCCTGCTTCCCTCTTTGTAGGATTTCAGAGTTATCCATCCTTGCTCCCTTCAAACCTGTGTTTAGATTACTCATATTTTACATGGGCAACATAAAATCTATGCTACAAAAATAGAAATTGTTAATATTATCACTATTTGACATTGTCTTCAGCTGGGCTTGGTTCTGTCGTGACTAGGTTAATCAAGCCAAACCCTCTGTACAAGAATATCAGCGTCCCCTTCCCTTTCATAAGGCAATAGAGTATAATGGCAAAAGCACCAAATTTAGAATCAGATTCAGGAGACCTAGATTTGAATCCTGTTTCAGCCTCTTATTAGCCATTTTATAAGAGATAATAATACCTGCATTTTCAACTTCATAGGACTGTTGTAAGGAAATGCTTCACCATTTATAATCAAGAGATGGAGTGGCAGTGTAACAATTACAAATCACAGGTACTGATATATAGCTATATAGGTGTATATAGCTATATACATTGCTATGTATATTCATGTGTGTATGTCTATACATGTGTATATGATATAGAGAGACAAAAAGAAAAGATAGGAACAGTGAAAAAGAAAGTATAGTAAATAGAGCAGCAAACTTGGAAATTCAATTCAAGCCTCATGAATTTATTAGCTATGTGACCTGGGACAAGTCACTTAAAATTGGACTCCCTCAGTTTCCTCATCTATAAAATGGGGATAACAGTAGAACCTACCTCTTAAGGTTGTCATGTGGATAAAATTAGATATTTGTAAACTGCTTTGCGAATTTTAAAGTAACAATATAAATGTTAGTTATTATATATAAATGTATGTATTGTATATGTACTTATATGCATATTACTATTATTATTGTTATTAAATGAGGCTTTAGTGAGGGACTTTGGGAGTTCATTTACTGGCCCCCAGCTTCCCATGAAAGAAAAAGCCTATCTTTATAATACTACCTTCTACCAACATTATTGTACAATAGTGAGATGCAGATTGTAGCAGTCTCTGAAGAATTTAAAGTGTATAATAGAGATCAGTGGAGAAGCATAGGATGGATGTAAATAGATTTCAACAGATAAGCAATGAAGAACTTTAAAGAACAGGGGCAAAAAGTGCCATGTAGGAACTGTATGAAGGGAAAATAAGATGGAAGGGTCACGTAAGGGAGGGTGAGGAATTATAGGTGAACAGCCAGAGCTCTCTGCTGGCATTTTCATGATGTTCAAGACAAATCAAGGAAACCTCCAGTACTCTGGTGGAGGAAAACCTCAAATGAACTTATGGGAGGATGTGGACAAGAGTGTACAGGATGGACAGGTGTGGATGAGCTGCCTTCTGCCTCACTGGAAGAAATTTCCAAACTGAGGCAATCTCAGATCTTTTAGAATCTCTAGGTATCAAATGAGGTTTGCAAAAAAAAAAAAAATGCAAGTTTAGGAAAAACTCTTAAATAATCAGAACAATGTAGAAGTGGAAAGGGTTCCCTCGGGAGACACCAGTTTCCCTCACCTGCCCTGCAATTCTGTGGTGCTGTTTTATTCTAAATGTAGGTTACTCCTCAAAGGGGTTCCATCATGGTCAATGTTAATGGAATTAAGAGCCTGATAGGACTGCAACTCAGAGAGAGGGGTTGGGGTGGGACATATCAGAAGATAAGTTTCAAAAAGCCCCCCAACCCAGACCCTGAAGGAAGCAACGTAGAGTATGATAGAACTAAACAGGGCTGGCTTGGTTTCACCTCCCATGGTGACAATGAGTGAAGCATTTGGAGTCTCCTTCCTCATTCATCCATCACTCAAAGGTGTCCCAATAGATAAAGGCCCTTTCCAGCTCCAGGGCTCTATGAGCTGATAATGTCAGGGGTCTATGAATTCTCCTTTGAATTCATGGACTTGAAACAGAAATTAAATTCTGTGCCCTGGAACCCTAGACCCTCCTTCCTCTAGGTCCTTCTGAATGCCTCTGCTTTGGCTCTCTTGAAATAAATGCCATGAACGCTGCAGTAAATCCATTAGTGAAACCAGTTTTGAAAGAGTCTCAAGCAAAATTATTTATGATAGTTGGCCCTTATCCGCTCTTTCCCCTCGGTTTTAATTTATTAACTGGTCTTTCCCTCACTCTAATTTCAAACAAACACCTCTAAAAATCACCCAGCTAACCCAGCAAAAGGAGGGGTAGTCAGGGAGGGGGGCAGAGAAAGAAACCCAAGTTTCTTCTTAGGCTCCAGCCAGTCCCAATAAATTCTGGTCGGATCAATTCCAAGAGCTAGTTAGCAGCACACTATGTTCAGTGATCCAGCCCAACCTGATCACATGTGTGTGGAAAGGGGCCTTAATTGATGCCATTTTGAGGCTTTCAGCTAAATGTCTAATGAGCTGGGTATAAACATCAAAACCCCAAGTCCCAAGTCAGTAAGTACCATAAGAGAAAAGGCAAATGCCCCGGGCAGGGGAGAAAATGAGTCACGGTGGGCTAATTCACCAGAGGTCAGTTTCTACAGGGTGGGTGTGGAGAAGTACTTGGACCCAGGCCAGGATAGTAACTAACTGTCAGCTGCTCTCACTCCTGGGATTCCAATTCACTTGACCCAAACTTCTAAAAAAATATGTTAGGAACCTCTCCATTTCCAGGCCCCGGGACAAAGGTCTTGTCTCCCCACCCTGGTTGTGCTTGTGATCCCTGTGAAGCCATGGCAACTAGTAAACAAGTATATATGAAGCTCTTATTATGTGCCAGGTACTGTGCTAAGCCCTGGGGATACAAAGAAGGGCAAAAACCGCTCCTTCCCCTCAATGTAATATGGGAGAGAACAAATGACTATATATAAACAAGACATTTGCAGGAATCATTGGAGATAATCACAAAGAGAAGGCACTAGGCTTAAGGGAACCTGAGAACAGTTTCTCAGAGAAGGTAGAATTTTGGCTGAGATGTGGAGAAATCCTGGAAAGGCAGGAGGCAACTGTCTCTGTTAAATGATAATAATATGTAAAGGATTGCTTGCCATCTGGGGGAGGGGGTGGAGGGAGGGAGGGGAAAAATCGGAACAGAAGTGAATGCAAGGGATAATGTTGTAAAAAATTACCTCGGCATGAGTTCTATCAATAAAAAGTTATTAAAAAATAAAATAAATGATAATAATAATAATAACACTTATCATTTATTTAGAGCTTCTAAGGTTTGTGATATGCTTTGCATATATCATCCCATGTCATCTCATTTTACAGATGAGGAAACTGAGATTGAGAGACTTGCTCCAATTTTGTCTGAAGCCAGATTTGAAAGTGGATCTAATTCTAAATTCAAGATCTGTCCACAGAGTCATTTCATTTCTTAAGTAAATGTCCTAAGTCACTGCAAGCCCTCCACAAGAACTCCTTCCTCCCTGCTCCAATACACTATAGGTTGAATCATAACATAACACGAGAGAAAGAATGGGAATACCTCCTCTGCCAACTTTACCCTGAAAGTGGCTGAATCCACACTTACAAAGGAAAGGAAAATATTTCTTTGGAATTAAAAAATCCTCCAGAGAAGAAATTAATTCTTCTAGGGCCTGAGGGATCATTTAGTAAATTGCTCCTTTCAAGGTGTGTATTGATTTCTTTACACTGTATAAAGTAGGAAGTCTACTACTATCTGTGTATTGAGTGAAACTCTGAAGAAGGAGTTTAAAAAGTCCCAGCCTCCACCTAGATGTCACAATGTGAGCACATCTTCACATGCCCCTGGGCCCCAGAGATGAAATAAACAGGCCAGTTCATTTTCTAGAGTGGGAAATGACGTTTCCTGTTCCTCTATAACCTAAGCCTACAAGAAAATGCTAAATTGAGGAAGTCATGTTGAAATCTAAAGAGAAAATGCTTCATCCCAACCTGTGTAGCAAAGGAAGCTGCTCCGGAATTCTCCAGCCATGAGCAAAGTTCTCATGGACCCAGAGAACAAAGGCCCACTGAGATTATTGAAAGTTTTCCCCTCCCCAAATCTCTGTTCACATTTATGCTTCTGTTCCTGTTCCCGATTCATGGGAACTGAGCATTGTTTAGGAAAAAAATAGAAAATATCCTATAATAACAACAGCTATAATAACACATGTATAATTGTTATTTGCTAGCAACACTCCATCACCAACTTTGATTCCCTCAGTCAAGATGAGCAGTTGTATTTCCTAGTCTCAATTTTGCAAAACTGAGTGAGGTGGATTGATGTCACCTTCAATTAGCAGGACAAAGAAACCTACCTATAAAGAACTGAGAAGGACTTTAAATTAAGATGTAAAATAGGGGATTATTTTAAATGGGGTATTTATGAGATTTAGGAATTTAATTTTGGTAAGGAGCTCAAAAAAAAAAATCTTTTCAATCAAAACATCAAGCCTAACAATAAATATGTATACAAAGAAATAGGAGCTACAGTTCCTGCCCTCAGGGATCTTACAGTCCTATTAAAAAGATCAGAAATAGGTACAGGGAATTTTTAACAGTTTTATTGCTGCTTTCTGTGGGATTTTTTTCAACTTTATTATCTTTATTGTATATTGTCTCCTTTATTAAATTGTGTGTTCCTTGAAAACAGAAACTGATTTTGCCTCTGCTTGTATCCTCAGGCGTAGCACCATACCTGGCATATAATAAGTGCTTAATAAAAGTTTGTGGACTTGACTTTATTACAAAGTACTTTGAAGATAACTAAGTTAATGCCTCTTTTTTCCTGTCATTGTTCCCTACCCTTTTCCTTCACTGGTAACAAAGAAAAACAGTTAAACAGAAACCAATCACCACAAATTTGTTAAAGAAAATGTATCCATCATGGCATCTATTTTGGTCATCCATGATCTCCAGTACACACACCAAGAGATGAGAGATGTTTTTCATTAGTAACACTACAGCCAACATTAATCTTAGTCTGGCTGTCATTTAGTTGCTTTGTTTCTTTGTTTCTGTGATTATATTCATTGTATATATTGTTTTCCTCTTCTTTCCTTTTTATATACATTCACATTCTCTTGTTTCTCTAAATTCTTCATAGTCATCATCTCTTAAAAGGCAATACTATTCCATTATATTCATAATCTCTGTGAAACATTTGTAAAATAAGGTAGTGATTGTCCCATCTGTCTTACACAGTTATTTTGAGGATGAAGTTAAATAATGCAGATTTTTAAAAGCTCCATATAAATGTAAGCTTCCACCACTATTATTAACCAGGGATGGGATATAGTCTAAATTATATTCACAGATAAGCTTTAAAATCTCCACTTACTTTGGACCTCACCTTTGTCTCCATTATTGCTTGTTTTGCATTACCCTCATCCAGATTCCTGTATTCCCTCATCCCAGTAGAATGTAAGCTATTTGAAGGCAAGAATTATTTCATCTTGTTAGTGATAAAAATAGTCTGATACATCATAATTCCTTAACAAAAGTTTGGGGACAGCTAAGTTGTTAGTGGATAGAGCACTAGGGTTGGAGTCAGGAAGACCTGAGTTCAATTCCAGCCTCATACACTAAGTAGCTATGTAATCCTAGGCAAGTCATTTAACTTCTCTTTGCCTCAGTTTCCTCATCTATAAAAAAATACTATAAAAAAGATACTTCCTGAGGTGATTGTGAGGATTAAGTATGATAAGAATTATAATAGAATCTGGCACATGGTAAGCACTATATATATTTTAGCTATTTTTATTTATCTATCTAAATTAAATTAAATTATCTGAACTACAAATAAGTAACCAAATGGGCAAATAGACAAGAATAATGATAGTTTCTTTCCTCTCTTTTTTCATCATCTTAAGAGGATAACTTCCTTTTGATTTCCTCAAACCAGGAAATACCCACTGAGGAAATGCCCTCTCCCAGGACAAATCAGCACCTTCTCTGCAATGTTTATAGTCTTAAAGGCTGGTCCTGAGATTCTGAGAGATGAAGCAACTTGGCCAAATCATGTCACCAGCATGTATCAGAGATAAATCTAAGTGTTCCTAAAAAGAAGACTAACTCTCCGACCATGATGTCAATACTGCCTCATAGGAGACACAGCCATTAAATGTCAAATGATGAACATCCATCCCCCAAATGATAAATGGTCAAAAGATAAGGATAAAAATGTTTCAAAAGAAAAAAGTAAAAGTATCAACAGCCATATGAAAGAATGATTGACTTTTTTATTTTTGTTTAGTTGTTTTTAAATTGTGTTCAAGTCTTCATGGCTCCATGTTAGAATTTTCTTGGAAAAGATACTAGAATGATGGTTTTCCCTCTATTTTCTTCTCTAACTCATTTTACAAATGAGGAACTGAAACAAACAAAGGTTCAAGATTATATGATGATCAACTCTGATGGATGTGGCTCTCTTCAACAATGAGATGATTCAAACCATATCCAGTTATTCAGTGATGAAGAGAATCAGCTACACCCAGAAGAACACTGGGAAATGAATGTGGACCACAACATAGGATTTCCACTCTTTCTTTTGTTGTTTTCTTGCATTTTTGTTTTCCTTCTCAGGTTTTTTTTTTCTTTCTTTCTAGATCCGATTTTCCTTATACAACAAGATAATTGTATAAATATGTATGCGTTTATTGGGTTCAACATAGACTTTAACATATTTAACATGTATTGGACTACCTGTCATCTAGGGGAAGAGAAGGGGGAAAGGAGAGGAAAAGTTGGAATAGAAGGTTTTGCAAGGGTCAATGTTGAAAAATTACCCATGCATATCTTTTGTAAATAAAAATTAAAAAAATAATTCAACAAAAAAGGCAATAATCCAAGACAATTTCAAAGGATTTATGATGAAAAATGCTACTACCTCTAGAGAAAGAACTAATAGGCTCTGAATGCATATTGAAGCAGACTTTTAACTCTGTTTTTCTTGGGATTTTTTTTATGTTTTCCTTTACAACATGACTAACGTGGAAATATGTTCTGCATGACTTCACATGTATAATCAATATCATATTGCTTGCTTTCTTGAAGGGTTAGAGAATGGTGGGAAGGAGAGAGATAATTTAGAACTCAACAATTTGAAAAATAAATGTGAATATTTTACATATAATTGGGAAATATTCAATTAAATAAAAAATACTTAAAACCCCTCTTATAGACCAAGTTCCTTACTTTACAGAGGAGAAATCAAAATTAAGTGACACTCCAAGTCCCACCTAGCTGTTTCATGTAATAAATGCATTTCTCTCCTCTCTTAGATTAGCCTTATTCTACTCCACACACCAATGCCCCTCCATCAAAAATGAAAAATGGCATGGGAATGTTAAAAAAAATTACTCTACTCCCTCCCTTCCTCACATACCAAAATTCCATTGGTCAGAAAATCCTAAGAAAGCTGTCATGTAAACAGCGTCCCTAAAGCAGAGATAAAATGATAAGAGATCACACCTAGATAACAACTTCTCCTAATAAATACCCATGAGTCCCAGGCTCATCCCCATTTCTTATAACTTTAGTTAGTCTGAAAACCAAGAACAGCATAACCAAAAAGTCCAACTTTAAACTTCTCACTTTTGCCAGTTCTACGGCCAACAATGAGCTTTCTGGCAGTCCATTCACCCAACAGAGCTGTATAAGGTACAGATTGATGGACAATCTGAAATGTTTTTTTTTGACAAGCCTGGAAGGTTTGCTGTTTGTTTTGGATTTGCCAAATTGAACAGAAGGTGAACTTCTTGATTGGGGTCAAAAATATAGAGAGAGGTTTTTTTATAACCATTTGGGGATGAGTAATTTTTTAATTGATGTTTTCAAATATCACACACATACATGGCTACAAGTTGGGGTAATGACTGAGTTTCCCTGTGAATTGTGTCCTGGCAGGATTGTGGTCTCCCAGATGACTTCAGAGAAAACTGAAAACATGTTAAATTCAGGTCAGTGCTTCCAGGCTTATGAGTGGAAACTTCTAGCTCAATCACCCTGATCCATTTTCTGTTTTTTGTCGTCTGAGCTCATTTCAAGTACATTAGTTCATGGGATCAAAGGTTCAGAAATGGACTCAGGACCCATCTAGACTTTACTTCTTAAACTGTGGTTCACAACCCCATATAAGATCTCATAACTGAATGTGAGGGTCATGAAATTATGATTCATTATCAGTAAATGTTTGTATACCTACTTTCTATACCTATATAACTCGGGGTCATATAAAAATTTCTTGGGTCAAGGAAAAAAGTTTAACAATCCCTACTCTAGACCAATCCCTTAATTTTACAGATGAGAACAGTGAGGGCTGGTGAGGAGGAAAGATTTACCAAAGTTATCCCAAGTGGGACTCTACGAAACAAGGATTCCAATACAGACCTGATGTTTCCAAATCCAATGCTCTCTTTGCTGTCTTATTGCTTCAATGACATCAAAGCTCAACTTTTGTATTTATTAAAGAGTAATCCAATTAATTTGTTAAAGAATCTCCCCCTACTACCTCACACACCCATCTTTCATTCAGATCAAAGTTGAGCCAGTCAGCATCATGGCAATGTCTTCAATTCCATCCATTTTATGAATATATACTAAACTGCTACAATATACTAGCCCATGTTCTCAAAGAAATTAAATTCTACTGAGAGGAAATAACAGGCACACATGGGGGCAGATACAAAGTAATTTCAGGGAGAACATAAGAGTACAAACCTCCTGGTGGTGGAGGGGAGATCAGAAAGTGTCCATTGTAGGGGGTGACCCTTGATTGGGACCCTGAAGGGGCATTAGAATTCCAAAGAGAAGAGAAGAAATATTCTAAGCAAATTAGAGACACAGGAACAAGAGATGGAATGGAGATGTTGGAGAAAGCAAATATACCACATTGTCTGAAACATAAAATTTCTAAAAGAGACTAACATGAAATCAATCTGTAAAATTGATTGGAACTAGACTGTCATTTAAAACCCTTCACAAAAAGAGGGATTGTATTTTAACCTAAAGGCAATAGGGAGCCACTGAAGCCTTTGGAGCAGAGAGTAATATAATCCTAAACTCTCCTTGATTTGGCAACTGGTAGAAAGTAGATTGGAAAAGAGGGGGATTTGAAACAGGGAAAGAGAATAGGAGGCAATTTTGGTAATTTTGATATCATCATGATGATATCTAAAATCAAAGCTTAGCAGTTCAGCCATTGAGTTGATGTCTCCTAAAGTTTATGGACTAACACCAGGACTTTGGGTTCTCAACTCCTAGCATGCCCCAGAGAAGAATGGATTTCAGCAGCAAGACAGAATCATAACAAAGAGAAAACAAAGCACTTGACTTAAAGTGGTAGAAAAATTACAGAAAATATGTCATTGAGCTCAGAAACCTAGAGTCATTAGAACAGGAGGGTGCAGTTTTATATTCATATTTTAAGTGCAAAATTAGCTAGTTATGGTACTATAGCAAATGCAGTAGATTTATAATCTGAAGACCTGAGTCTGAACCCCAGTCTCTGCTACTTCCTTCCTTAGTGACCCTTAGCAAGTTAGCTCTATTTTCTAGGACCCAGTTTCCTCATTTGTAATGACTCCTCAGTTCCCTTCTAGGACTTATTGCTATGACCTTTGAATCCTATCATTACAGAAAGCCCACTGTTGGGAGCACTCTGGGGTCCAAGAACATGCCAAAAGCTGGACACGATTCACAGAGAGAGTGCTGGTACCTGCTTCTTGGGCTCCATAACAAAAGCTTGAGTTGGCTCTTCAACTCTATACATGGTCAACCTATATGTTAGAAATTTCAATTCAGTAGAAATATTCAATTCAGAATACAATATAGGGAAGAGACTGGATTTAATAACACCAATTAAATCACTGTATATTCTATATTAAATGAGATATGGTTCTCTTAGAGAGGAAAGATGGAGGGATATGATTTTAAAACAAATTATGTATATTGTATTACTTGCTGTCTAGGGGAGAAGGGGCGAGGGAAGAGAGAGTGAAAATTTGGAACACAAGATTTAGCAAGGATGAATGTTGAAAACTATCTGCATGTATTTTGTAAATAAAAAGCTATTATGTAAAAAAAAAATGATGTTCTTTAAAAAAAAAAAAAAAAGAAGCAATAACTACAGTCTAAAGAAGAGGTAATGAAGTCCTTGAAGCAGTTTACTATGCTGGTGTGGAAGAGAAGGATATAGATTGAAGAGGTGTTGAAGAAATGGAATATAAAACACTTGACAACTAAATAAAAACCAAGAATGCTCAGTCTAGCAGTAAGGAAGAGAACAGGGACAGAGCAGTGTCATGAAAACTTAGGAAAGAGAGGCACCCAGAAGAAAGAAATAGTCAGCAGTATCAAATGCTACTCATGTCAAGAAGGAAAAGACCCCTAATAGTAGCAGTGGTGGTGATAGTAGTAGTAGTAGTACTAGTAGGAGTAATGTGCTAATAGTAATATTAGTACTGACAGTGATGGTGGTAGTAGCAATGGTGTTATTATAACATTCATAATATTCATAATAGACTTCAGATAAGGCAATTAGGAGGTACAGTGAATAAAGTGCTGAACCTGGAGTCAGAAAGACTTGAGTTCAAATCCACTTTCACGACACATACTAACTGTGTGACCATAGTGCTTCAGTTTTCTCATCTATAAAAAATAAACTAGGGCAGCTAGATGGAGCAATGGATAGATCACCAGTCCTGCAGTCAGGAGGACCTGAGTTCAAATCTGGCCTCAGACACTTAACACTTCCTAGCTGGGTGACCATGGGCAAGTAACTTAACCCCAAATGCCTCAGGAAAAATGAACTGGAGAAACAAATAGCAAAATGCTCCAGTATCTTTGCCAAGAAAACCCCAAATTGGGATCACGGTTGGATACAACCAAACAATGACAATAAAGGATGTGCGTAGTGTTTTTAATATTTGCAAAGTGCTATGCTAACATTATTTCATTTTATCCTCACAATAACCCCAGAAAGCAGAGACTGTTACTACCCTTATTTTTACAGACGAGGAAGGCAGTAGGTCAGTGATTTGTTCAAAGTCACACAGTTAATTAAATGGATTTGGATTAGGGTCTTCTTGACTGCAGCCTCCACTTTATCCACCTATTTGTAGTAAAGAGATCACTGTGACCTTGGAAGGGAGATTGTAATGAAGGGAGAAGTGAATGAGAGAAATAGAAGCAATTAGTATAGAAAGCATTTTTGGAGGAAATTTGGTTATGAAAAGAAGAGATATAGAATAACTTGAGAGGATGGTAGGGTAAAGAAGTAAATGAAAATCCCTGCCTCCAAGGAACTCAGGATTGTGTGGAGCAGCTTACTATAGCAGGTAGGGCAAAGGAATCAAGAAGACCTAAATTCAAATCCTTCCTGAGACATTTATTAACTGTGTGATCCCAGGCAAGTGACTCAATCTCTCCATGCCTCCATTTATTTATCTATAAAATAGAGTTAAATTCAAGGACGTCTAAGATCCCTTCCAGCTTCAAATCTAAGAATCTATAATTGACATAGAAAAAAAAATGCTTTCTTATAAAACAGTTAAATAATACTTTATACTGACTTATGGACTAACCACACATGTTAGATTCAGAACCAAAAGCTGTGAAAATGCTGGCATTGAACATGACTAACGTCTTGGTACAGCGCCCTGCACTATTTGGAGTGTCCATCTTATCCCAGTACTAAATGTCTCTCAAGTTCATCAATGAGTTCTTCTTGGTCCCCTGAAGTTGCCTCAGCATAATTTTTACATTGGACCCACAAGTGCCAGATTAGATTATAAGAATTATAAGCAAGGCAAGAGTGTGAAACCCAAAAAGATCCAACAGCTGCCAAAGAACTTAGGCTGTCATTTAAGACTGAGCCCTGCCTCTTCCTATCTGGTCACCTCTCTGAATTTAATGGGTTGATGGGTTTAATGGGTTACTGGATTTAATGACACTTTCTAACCAGATTTCATCACCATCTTTATCTTTTAGCAAGGGTATTCTGGATGGATGAGTGACTTCTGAGGGAGACTGAAACATGAGAGCTTGGAAACTGAGCTCCAACTGCCTCCATTATTACTACCAAGGGGCTTTCCATGTTGGAGAGAGGACAAGGTCACTGAGACCCTTGACATCATTCTTTGGAATCAGAGCTTGCCTTAACTAAAAGAAAACTTTGGCTCCATTTGTTGGGAGTCCAGGACCACTGACTTCAATCTCCAAGAAAGAGAGTTGGCCGATTCGCAACTGGCAATAGATGGATTTGGAGGCTGATTAATTAAAAGTTATTAAGTAAGTTATTACCATTGGTGTAGTAGCAACTGCCACAGAGAAGGTAATAAAAGTTTTCATTAGAAGTCTCTATTTCAAATGACTCAAAATGTTATGAAAAAGCCAGTTGATTCATAGCCTGGAGGCATTTTTGTCCTTTTTGAGAAATTGGAGGGGGGAAAATTCAGGGCTGGCTGGCAGTTGGGAAAACATTTTTTTTAATGTTAATGTTGTCCCTTTCAAAAGCCAATTTACGGTTTCTCTTTGACTCATCTAATTCAAATCAGCTGTCTTCTGAGGGGGTGCAACTCACCAATAATTAGTCCTCATCAGCTTGCACTTGGAATATGCAAATGATCTCTTCACTGCTGTTCTCCCTGCTTTCAATCTCTCCATTCTCCAGTCTAACCTTTGCATTACTTATTTTAATATATCTGTAAGCCTTGATTTCTTCTGCGTAGATGCTCCCTTCTCAGACACAGATCCCACCCAGCAACCTTTCTTTAAATGCCTGCTAAGTGGCCACAGCTACTGAAGACCCAGAAAAGAAAGTTCTCACTACCCAAGTCTCTGGTACTAGCACATGTCTCAGTGTCAGAAAATGACATGATTCTATCGATAGGAATAACACTATAAATGTATTTCTGTCTCTCTTACTGCTAAACCCTAAGGAATACTGGCCCTTTCTATCTACATCTCAGGTATATATGTATTAGGACTAACTTGGTTTTGTTGGTATGTATTCCCAGTACTTTGCACGTAATGAGCACTTAGTAAAAGATTTTTCATTCATTCATTGCAACCCCTTGGATTTACTGGATGGTCGTCAAGGTTGTTGTGGTAGAAAAAATTCAAAACCCTGTAGAAAATCAAGTAAAGAGCCCTTCTAAAGTTTGCTAGACTAGTCCTCAGAGACCAGATGTATAGTACAGATCTGAATTCAAAGCCTTTCAAACTAGGACCTGCCCAGGCTTGTTCTCAGATTGGATTGTTGAGGAAAATGTGGGATCAAATCTCATCTCTGATACTAGCTGTGTAATGAGGGACAAGTCATTTAATCTCTTCCAACCTCTCAGGCAGATGGAAGGAAGAAAAAAGGAAGGATAGAGAAAGGAAGGAAGAGAGCATGGAAGGAAGGAAGGAAGGAAGGAACGAAGGAAGGAAGGAAGGAAGGAGGAAGGAACGAACATCAATGGATAGATGGATATATAAATAGATGACTTGATTAATAGATAAATGATAGATGATATTAGATATGGAGAGAGAGAGAGAGAGAGAGAGAGAGAGAGAGAGAGAGAATTTATTAAACTTTTACTATGTTCCAGCACTGGGCTAAGTGCTGAGGCCTGGAAGTGTTAGAAAGTCTGGCTCTGACCAAGATAGGTTGAAAACTCACCTATCAAAGCCCAATGTGCCAGGATTAGATTTGCAAAGAAAATGGAGGAATGTGGTCAAAGTTTTAACTTCCTCATTTTACAGAAGAAGAGACCAAGATTCTCAGAGATTATTACCTATCCAAGGTTACAAGTAGGCATAAAAGGTAAAATTTAAACTCTGGTCAAATTCTCTAGGGCACGATTCCTTAACCTCATTAAGAAACTTATTTTTCAAGTATTTTGGTTCCTTCAATTTCAATGTAATTGGCTTCCTTCATAATCTTGTACATTTTATTTTATGCATTTTTAAATGTTCTGAGAAGAGATTCACAGGCATCTATGACATAAAAGGGGCTAAGAAGTCCCCTCTAGAGTCAGTACTTTTTCTAATGTACTATAGACATTCAAAGTCAATCAGTCAAAGGACTTCTGTTATTATGATGTTCATCTGGTGAACCAAACCCAGGGAATGGCTCGCAGCATTGCCTTTCTCATGAAGTCACTCTGGATGACTGTAGGCTTGAATAGGAAGTCCTGGTGGAAACATCAGGATATAGAAGCAGGAGTCTGCTAGTAAATATTTAACAACCAGTTCCACCAAAACACAGGAAACCCTTTTAAGTTTAATATGCATTGTTAACACTTTCTCCATCACTTTCTTAAATCTAGACAATCAGCAAAACAGTAAATTAAGCCCTGATTTGTAGCTTTTGTCAATTTCTGAGGTGTAAATACTCATGCTGAATTTGCTCCAACACAGCCCTGCATAGGAGCCATACTGTGCCATTTCATCCAAAAATCAGAGGATTGGAGTGTTTCTTGGCTTTTCTTTGGCTCATAAGAGAAATAAAGAGAGATCACAAGGTTGAAAAGAGATCCGAGTTCTTAGAAGAATTGTTTAAATATTCTCTTTGAAAGAGAATCCAAAAGGGCCAGAGCTGAAAGTTGTCATACTGATATGGCATAACTAGAATAATGGACAGGGAGGTAGACAACCATTGGATGCAAGAGCAGAGACAAGATCAGAGCCAAAAGTCAAAGCAGAAAATCAAGATGAGAAACTATTATGAATCCCAGACCTGATCCAGAACAATATTAAGAGCAACATTGTTTTTATTGAAGCATCTGAATCAAGGGAGCACAGAGATGGTCCTGCTTAGGGGATCTCCCTGAGAGTTGATACATACAGCCTCTCTTCCTCACTCTACTTGACTAGAAGGCAGCAGTATTAGGTCTAACAGTGAAAACCCAGATAATAGCACATAAGATCATTGGATCATAGGTCCGTAGATCTAAAAAAAAAAAAAAAAAACCTATCATTTTACAGAGGAGGAAATTGAGACCCAGAGCGCTAAAGTGATTTGCCCTCACACAGGTTTATGAGTTGGGATTTGAACTAAGTTCTTCTGGCTCTAAATCAGTGATATTCTTTCTGCTGAACCAAAACCTGCTCAAGAACACAGTTTCACTTTGTCTTTGTCCTCAGAACCCAATGCTAATTTTTTGGACTTGGTTAGAGATCTAACAAGATTAAACTAAAGATTCAACAGTTCTATATATTGCTTTGATTCTTAATTTACCTAATTTACTTCCTCCCTGGGATGGATCAGTCTAATTTAATTCAAAGATTCTCATCACCAGACTGGCCTCTGGCTAATGATTTTCCTGCTGTAACAATTATAGACTATCTGCTAAACTTGGAAGCTGGAAGAAAGGAGATTCAATTCATAGATAACTTCCTATGAGAAACATTTCTTGATTCTCTTAGTTCTTAGTACTTGCTCCTTTCTCTTCAAATTCTCGTGTGTACTTTTCAATCCACATATTGTAACTTCCACCCCCTGAAGGAGAATGTAAGCTATATGGGGCAAGGACTGGTTTTTGTTTTGTCTTTCCATCCCCAGCATCTATCAGAGTGCTTACACATAGTAGGCATTTAATAAATGTTTGTTGTATCGCACTGTATTAGATCACATTGGGTTGGATTGGATTGAATTGCCATTAATTGCTGTCATTGGGCTGGATTATCAGCAGAAGAAATAGTCTCAGCAATGAAAACATGGACCATACAAACAATGACATATTGATTCCCAAGTGCATCTTTTTTACTTCATTTTCAGTTGAATTAAAAGGAAAAAAACAACTTTTAGCCATCTTAGTGAATCTGAAATACATCCCACTCTCTTTTGGGGATAGATATAAATTAGTAGCAACTCAAGAGGGAGAAGAAAACCTTCAAGTTAACAGTATAGAGCAAGAGAGTTGAGAAGGCAGAAGACCTGGTTCAAATCCCTTCTCTGATGCTGAACACCAGTGTGATTCTGGGAAAATCACTTTACTTCTTTGGGTTTCAGTTTCCTTGTCTCTAAAATTGAAAAATTAAATCAGATGTCCCCTAAAAATCTCTCCCAGCCCTAAATCTATGATTTTAACCATCCTTGAATATCAAGTTCCAGAAATTATTTCTAAACTCTAAATTTTCTCACTAATCATGACATAGTCAGAAATGGAGGGCTTCATAGGGGTAGGGAGATGCCCCTCTGGAAATATCTTAGTAGCTATCTTAGTCCAACCACTTCAAATTAAAGAAAAAGAAACTGACAAAGGCCATATTTGAAGGCAGGGCCTCTGACTTCCAGTCCAGTTCTCTGGAGGAGCCCTGGCCCCACATTGCCAGATAATTAAGACTTTGGGCTTCATGGTTTCCAAGGTCCCTTCCAACTCTTTATCTAGGATTTTATGACTCTTCTATCTATTCTATCCTTCCTAATTTCACAAAACAGAATCTCCTCTATCTGGAGGTTGGCTTTAAAGTGAATTCAAATGAACCGAATGCTGGGGCATGCAGCCTGATTAATAGACACGGTGTTTGCCAGGCCCATCTAACTTCAGATGACTATAGTCATAATTTGAGCAAAATTTTCAACTTTAGCTTTTTTGTGGTTATGATTGATTTTTTTCAGCATGACATCATCTATGTCTCCATGATGCCAGTGGATTCAGTCCAGTTCACCAAATTGCAGTTACAATATGAGTTACCATAACCCAGAGAATTCGAATAAAGACTCCTTTACCTGGTAGGATAGAATGAGATACAAAAATGAAAAATAATCATAGCATAATAATCTCTGCCATCAAGGAGCTCACATCCTGCTACGTCAAGCATACGTGCAAATGTTCAACAAGCCCAGATCCCATGTACCTCTGTACAGCAACCTGGATACCCTAATTGCCTGCATCCTAACAACTTGTGGGAAGGAGGCTAATCTTTTCTCCCTCAGATCAGGGACTATCTTTTGCTTTTCTTTGTATCCCTAGCACTTAGCACAGGGTTTGATGCATACTAGTCACCTAATAAAAGTTCACTGGCAGACTGAATACTTGTGGGTATGTCTATTGGAAATACTCTGCCAAAAAAATTATTCTGGACACATGACCTTATGGACTGGAGTAACCTAAGGACATTTAAGGTACTTTCCAAACAAACATACTATGAGACTGGACATTTACAAAGGTTATTACATCCAGAAGAAATATTTAAAAATTAAAAACGAATTATAAGGCATTCATTAAGGTTAAATTGTTTACTATACAGAGAGAGAGAGAAAAAGAGAAAGACACACAGAGAGACAGAGACAGACAGACAGAGACAGAGAGAGAAAGAGAGAGAGACAGACAGAGAGAGAGAGAGAGAGAGAGAGAGAGAGAGAGAGAGAGAGAGAGAGAGAGAGAGGTGACAATGTTATCACTAGTCTTAAAACATATGTTACTTTTGAGGGGAAAAATTAATCTCCAGCTCTTGGTTTTGAGAGAAATACTTAATTGAATTTTTGAGCTACAAAGAGCTTTAAATTTACTAAACCTTAACTAACAACCAGGACAACTGGAGCTTTGTCCTACAGTGCTAACATGATGAAGCATGCTTCTTTCACTGCTACAATCCTCCAAACATTCAAGTTCTCAAGTCTCTCCGTTTCAAATCTTTTCCCCTCCACTTCCTCTTGGACATTGACTGGCTCTTTGGAGCCAGAGCTGAGCTTTCTGGGGAATGGAATTTCCCTTCCTTGCATACACACCCCAGATAGAACATCAAATCTATCCTAATATTCTCATTTTATAGAAGAAAATTCTCCCTGAGTCAGAGCTCAAAGTCGCAAAGGCTAGTTTTTTTTTCACTTAGGGAGCTGAGGAGAAGTGGTTCTGGCTTCCCTCTGGCAAGAATAGGATTCTAATCCACAGGCAAAAGAATGATGAATGGAAGGGTTCTAAAGCACATGGGAGACCTTCATTTCACGGCTTGTCTTCTCCTATTCTGCAAGCAGATCCGAGTTCTCTTCTCTTGTTGAACACTCCTGCCACCATTCCTTTTCTGTAGACCATTCCCACTCCATCCATTCCTTCTGGCTAAAACCTGAGCCCCTCACTGGCTCCCCCTGCATCCTTTACAGTACAGAATTTGGCATGAAGTCCTTACTTAATAAACATCTTTTCATTCACAGTTGCTGCTGATGAACAACATAAATCTCCCCGAGTTCCGTTTCTAAAAAATAATTTTTCTAACTTAAACAGCCTTCTATCAGCCAAATATAGGTGGCTATTGCTCCCATGGAACACATTGTCAACACTGAGGAGGACCTCTTGCTCACACCCAGCTGGTGTAGGCTTCTCATGCTGTCCTGGTCCTGAAGAAGTCCTCCCTGGCCAACACTAAGTCAGAGTTCAGATAATACATCTGCTTCTGAATAAAAGCAACAGATGTGAAGAAAACCAGTCCATTTTTTTCTTACTCTGAAAGGAACATCTGTTTATTGTGAATCACTGAAACCCCAGAAATGTTAGGGGGAAGATTTCTTAAATCAACATTTAAAAGAAAAATATGACTGTTAGTCTGTCTTCAGATTTGTCAAGGGTTTAAGAGCATCTTCATCTTTATTAAGTGAGTTTATAAATGTTGCTGAAAATTCCCAAAAGAAAAATGACCTGTTGCTCTCTGTGATGTGACTGATTCTCTGAAGGCTTGCAGAACACTGTTCACTGAAGGCCTTAAAGTCTTCAAGAAGGAAGCCTCCTATAGACATGACCAATATTCCAGCTTGAGGGAGATTTAATCAGCTGTGGGCAAGGCTCTAGTAGATGAGTTTCATGAGAAGTCATGACAAAAATGTCATCCACTGGAAGCCAGTGTTCTGGTGATGAATCTCTCTCCAAGCTTGATTGGTCAGATCCTTAAGGGACTGACTTCATTGACTTTAAGCATCATGATCACCATCTTCTAGCAGATCCTAATAGAGACAGCCCAGGCCTTTGAGTTCAAGAACCTTGGAAATAGTCTAAAAATGCACACACATCAGATCTGCAACCTAACACTGTTATTGAGGAGAGAAACCACTTGTAGCCCCAGCCCTTAGCATAGCATTTTGCATCTAGTAAGCATTCATTCGTTCAGAGATAGGAAAAGCCTTAGACATCATTTAGTTCAGTACTTCCATTTCAGAGATAAGAAAACTGAGAGACAGTTTTAGGGGTTTTTTTAAAATCATAGTCTTAGAACTGGAAGATAGCTTAGGGGTTGTGGATTCTAAGCCCTCATTTTTCAGATGCAGTGACAGATGCTGAGCCAGGTAAAGCAACTGGCCCAGGATCCGGGAACTAGGAAGTGTCTGAAGCCTTCAAATCTGGGCCTTCTGAATCCAAGCCATCACTCTATCCACTGCGCCAAGCTATCTCATTTGACAAAGGTCACAGGTTATAATTAGCAAACTAGGTTTCAAACTAGTTGGAGCTGTGGCTAGAGCATTGAATTTGGAGTCAAAAGATCTGGGTTCATGTCTCAAATCTGTCTCTTATGACCTGTGTGATAATGGGAAAGTCACATAACCTCCCCTTATTCCTCATCTGTAAAATGTGGGAGTTCAGCTTGATCCCTGATCTTCCAAATCTAGTCCCCTTTCTGGGTCTTTGTGCTGTACTCTACACCTTTCTGGTTGTTAAGATTTCCCAAATTTGTGCTTCCTTGAGACCAGTTTTAATAGCTCAGAATCACAGCCATGCCATGGTGAGACACTGCATAATGTAGAAACGCTACCAACACTCAATATGGCTGTACCCAACAAAATCCCGCATCAATTATAGAACTAAAATACAGATTACTCTTGGTGTTTTAAAGCACTTAACGTATTCTGTGTGGCTCGGGCTTAGTTCATGATTTCTCTCTCTGGGATTGTTTGCTAATTTATAAAATGAATGCGTTTATATTCCAGTAGAAAGTGACTTTGTTCATGGTCACTCTTGTCTTCCCGGTACCTGATAATAAAGGCCTGATGGACTGAAATGAATTGACAGGTTTGGACTAGAAGATTTCTAAGGTCCCTTCTAATTCTAAATCTAGGATCCCTACAACAACTCCATGAAATAACTTAGCCCCATTTTACAGATGAGGAAAATAAAGCTCAGAAACATAAAGTGATTTTCCCAGTGTCAAACATTAGCAAATGTTGGGTCTTCTCAGTCCAAATCCTGTGGTCTTTCTGCTACAATAGAGCAGTTTCTTTCATTAATAACAAGCAAACAAGGGAGAGCAGAGTGAAAGGGAAGAAAAAGAATCATGAAGCACCATTCTTTCAGATGAGACAAGGAAATTCCAAATTCTGTAGAGTTTCTAACTACGGGGAGGATGGGAGAAGAAAAGGGATAACCAAATCATTTCCGTTTTTGAAGTTGGATCTTGCACCTTTGAATGATGTCCTCAGTTGTGAACTAAGAAGATGGGGTGGGAGAAGTTTTACAATCTCCTCAGCTCTGACTCCTGCAGCTCCTCTATCATTCCAGTAGACATGTGAACCCATCAATGTAAGTATTCCATCCAAAAATGCAAAGATGTGCCCCATCTTTGCCCGCCCATCCCGGGTCAGATTACATGCAGTGACTTTGGAGTCAGATCCCTAACCCACCACCGTGGAGAACACAGTTTGATTCTCCTCTTCTGCCCATTTCCAGGACAGAGCTGCAAATCAAGTTTCTAAACAGCTGGGATTTATCATGTGAATCAGCACAGGAAGGATATCAATTGTGGGTGGTGGAATTTCACTGAGATACTAAAACCATCTTGCACAAGACCCACCAAATTACTTTCCATTACTTCTGACCCAGTTCTCACTCCTCCAGTCCATGTCCCTCTCTCCTCTCCCCTCTGGATTATTTTGTCTTTGGTTTTTTGGCTTTTCTTGATTTTCTTCATTCTTTCCTTGTTCCAATCACTCCTTTCCTTCTACTTTAAATCAATCTGATGATCTGAAACCTAATCCCCAGGTCAATTCAGAACTTAATGATTCAGATTTCCAAAAAGGGAAATAATTTGTTCTGAGAAATGATCGTTTCTTTCTCCAGTGTAACAATCAGTTATGCTTTTTTTGCCAAAAGATGAGATGTGTTTCTATCGGATATCACTAAGCTCATGTTCTGCCTTGCTTATGCAAGAATATTTTTAATTTGGCCAAAATTGAATCCGATCTATCATGTCTTACTTGGCTCCCCTCTTATAGTATTTACACACTCATTGATAAATGTCAAAGGCAATTTGGATACTCCTTGTTTTTGTTCTATTTATCTCCTCAGGAGAGAATTAAACAAATCACACTCTGAATATAGCTAGCATTTCTCCTCTTTAGGTAGAAGCTAGCAACACCTGAATAGAGTAGAGAATATCTGAGGGGTCACAATAGCCTGAAATTTCCATATGGCCACCGATAGTTCACTCTGCCCTTTCCCTACCCAAGCTCCTTTGGGCACATTATGGGCTCATGATACATAGGGCTAAGCTTTTAGAGCATGGCACTGGCACAGGGAAAGGTACTTATCCTCTCTTCCCACTAGAGGTTTAATATAGAAGGATGTCTCATGAATCCTTCCATACCATTGAGGTACACCATTTCTGGGACAGAAAGGAGGGGGAGGCTCCAGAAGGAAATGCTGAAATAGTTTGAAGTTTTCCGCTTTGTTGGAAAGGAACACTATTAATACTTAAACATGTGGAAGCAATAGAGAAAACTACAAGGCCATAAATAAGGCAAGTAATAAGGCTACATAATGAAAGCCCATTCATCAAAGTCTCCCCAGGATTATAAATCAGAGGAGTCTCGGAGAGAGATGCCCGTTACAATATGAAATCCTTTCAGATGCTCAAAGTGGGACCTAATTGAGCAGAGGCATATTCCAGTATCCTGCCCATTGACCTGAGCCTTAGGACAAATGGGGTTTCAGCCAATGGTCTCTGAGGACAAGGAGAATCTTTGCTGTAGTCCTATCCAAGACCTGTCCTCTAAATGCAAGAGAAAAAAAATACAGTATATAAAGGAATTTTTGAGGTTGAATGTTACACCTTTTCCTAAATTGAGAGTTAGAAGATCTAGATTCAAATCTCTGCTATCCTACTTACTGCCAATGTGACTTTGGAAGTCACCTTCCCTCTCTGGATCTGTTTATTCATCTATGAAACACAGGGATTGGACTAACTCTAAAAACTCTGATATTTCTGATATTCCAGTAGATCTGTGATCACATGAACATGAGTATCCCCTCCAATAATGCAGATAGCCACCCATCCATGCTTTATCATCATATCATAGTGATATGGTCATATGCTTCCTTAAAATCAGCAAGATCTACTTAGTGTTCTGGGGGAAAGGGGTGTCAATAAGTCAAAATAATTCCAGAAGGCAAATCCATGATCCTATTCCTACTAATCATATAATGGGTGACTAACACATAGGCTTTGATTATTTAAGTCAAATCCCAAACCAAAAGCGTTCAAGGATGTCCAGTCAGAAAGGAGAAGAATGCAGAGATTTGACTGTAACACCAGTTGGCCCTCAGGAATAAGGGTTGTGTTGGAGATCGTGTGAAAAAGAATCTATTTGCTCTGTAGGGGCTAGCCCTGAAATCTTGCTGTATTCGATGGTTTTCAACAAGTTTGCATTTGGGGAAATTTCTCAAAAAGAAATTGATAGCCAGATTAAGAGAGATTCCATCTATACATTGAGTATAAAATGCTTTTCCCCTCACCAGATGGAATTTGAATATTAAGGTATTAATGAGGTTGCTACTATAACCCCAATAGAAGGGAAGCTTCATTAGGACAAGAATTATTCCCTTTCGGTCTTTGTAGGCCCAATGCCTAACACATAATAAGTGTTTAATAAAATTTATGGAATTCTTGAGTTTTTCTCTCCATTAAAAATCAAAGAAAAGATTTTCAAAGAAAGTGGAGAGAGAATTTTGGAAAGCATCGAGGGGTTGAGAGCCAAGGCAGAGGAATTAACTATTGAGGAATATGGAGCATCTCTTTTTGGAGATATTTCCAGTAAGGAAGATATTCAGACATATTAGGTCATTTAGTCATTTCTTAGGAAAAGGATGAATGAGAAATAGGTTTCCCAGGAGATGTGGATCTAGTATTTTATTTCAAGGGACTAAAATGTTCTGAAAACCTCCTGGTCTTCCTCTGAATACTCTCTAGCTTGCTACTTCTCATTTTAGAAAAAAATATCTGTGCTCTCCTCACTCCCAAACAGTTTCAAAAGATAATTTAGGGGGGTGTCTAGGTGGTGCAATGGATAGAGCACCAGCCTTGTAGTCAGAAAGACCTGAATTCAAATGTGATCTCAGACACTTAACACTTCTGAACTGTGTAACCCTGGGCAAGTCACTTAACCCCAATTGCCTCAGCAATAAATAAATGAATGAATGAATAGATAAATAAATGAATGGATGAATGAATGAATATATAAATAAACAAATAAATGAATGAATAGGTAGATGAATGAAATCAATAAATAGATAAGTAGATAGATAAATTAAAAATAAATGAATGAATGAATAAAAGATAAAAATAAATAAAAGATAACCTAAAAGAAGTCAGAGTGAGTCAGTCTGCTGATCAAAGCCCACTGGACTTATAAAAATCAAAGATGATGGCAGTGTTCTCCCAGAAATAAAAATAACTTCTTAGACTTCTCTAACTCTCTTGATATTTGATTCAGGGGTGGCTGAAGATAGTTTGAACCACCTGGGAGCTGATTGAAATATTTGGGATGCATACACCTTAGAAATTGGCAAACACTACAAATCAGAGTTTGATTTATTGATTATCTACTCTTTTAAAAGTTATTGGAAACATGTTAATAAGATTAAATTTTAAAATGTATATTGAAGGCATTTAGATAGAGGATGGAAGAGAGAGGAGAGCCAGTTATTTTACTTTTACTAGGATTGGACAACTATTGATACAAGCATTGCCATCCCTCAAGTTGAAACCTATCTTTGTGTACTTAATCTCTAAGGGAAATTTTTAATCTTGAATAGAACCTATAAAGGAAGTTTCCTAGGAAAGACTGGGATCAAAAAAGTGAAGCCAGAGGGGCTGATGTGTGGGAATTGTACAGGTTTCTGCTGACTTGAAGATCCACTGAAACTCCCCCTGAATGTCTGAGGCTCTGTGTCCTTCGATTTCAAAGTCAAAGGCTGAGGTGAGTTTCAGCTCAAAGTCCTTTCAATAGGAAGTCTCTCTGGGGAAGTTGAGCTCCTTCTGTGATCCTGAGGATTTTAGATCTGGAGATTTGGAGAGTTTCCAACCTATCAGTTCACTTTTCAGAAAAGGAAATTCAAGTGTAGAGAGATGGAGTGACTTACCTAAATATATTTGGCTAATAAATGGTGGGACTGGGACCAATCCCTAGTTCCCCCTCCGGTGATCATTCACCAACATGATTTGGCCATTCCAAGTTTGCCCCCAGAGCTTTGGATAACAGTAGTTTTTTAGCCTCTTTAGCTCTTTTAGGCAAAGAGCCTTGTTGGTCATCTTCATATTATTTCTCTTACCAAACTTTTTAGTATTGTATCACTTGCTTTTTTTCTTTCTACTATCTTTTAGCTTTTTTAAATAGGAAAAGAAATCACTAGCATTCATTCAATGAGATATAATGAATGTATAATGCTTTGCAGACTTAAAAGAGGCATTAAAAATGTCATTTGTTATGGGAGAGTGCTGGTAAATGTCTTAACAACTGACTTAAAAAAAAAAAGGATGTCCCCACAAAACATGGTAAAAAAATGTACACAGAACACATTTTTAAACAATCTGCATTCTTAATATTTTCTCCATCACTTTATTAGATCTAGACAATCAACAAAATAATCAGTCTGATCTGTAGCATTTGCTGGTTTTCAAGGTATAAATACTCACACTAAAATTTAAGTATGGACTCTCTTGAAACCTTATCACATTGCCTGGCATATAGTAGGCTGATTGATTGATTGAGCTATATGAACGGCTCCAGCATACCTCTGGTCGTTATTATAATTTAAGAATTGTTTGCTGTAAACTCCTTGAGGGCAACTACTATATATTTAATACATTAATCTTTTGATATAATGTCTAGCATAATACCTAGCATAGTTTGGTATTTTTTTGCAAGATCTATAATTTGAGAACCCCCAATGTGAAAACAGAGGCAGATAGATGGCTCAGTTTATAACGCAGAAATGCTGGAATCACAAAAAACCTGACTTTTCAGATACCAGCCTCAGACATTTCTGGGCAAGGCCATGTAACCTCTGTCTCCCTCAGTTTCCTCAATTATAAAAAAAGTGATAATAATATTGCCTACTCACAAGATTATTGTGAGGGCCAAATGAGATGATATTTTGCAAACCTTAAAATGTACTAGAAATTTTTACTTTTATTGTTATCCATTGTTGTTATTTATGTATTTTATTATTATTATAAATGCTATAATTTTTATTATAATTATTATCATATTATTAATGGGTTTCTTGAATTGAATGTGAATTATGCAGTTCTGGGGGAAGGAGTACACTCCAAAAGAGTAAGGGAAAAAGCAAGTTAACAAAAGAAAAAGAAGACTACATCTGAGGCACTTGGACTTCTCAAGCTAGAAACAACAAATTAAAAAAAAAAAAACTTTTTTAATCTGCTTTCATTTTTATTTATTGAAAGAATAATGTCCATTTAATTAAACAGATTTGCACATTATAAGTGTATTCCTTATTTTTGTGTCCTGTCTTCCTGTGGCATCTTAAGCAGCCAATAGAATACTAAATTTAAAATCAAAAAGACCTGAGTTTGAATTCTGCCTCAAACACTTACTAGTCAGTCGTGTGACTCTGGATGAGTCATTTAAAATCTTACTGTGTTTGTTCATTGCAAAATGGGAGTCATAATAGCCTGGATTATTTTGAGGATCAAATGAGTTCATGTATGTAAAGTGCTTTCTAAACTTTAAAGTAGAATATAAATATTATCTATTATTGTTGTCACTTATTATTGGAGGCTTGTGAGGATTTATTCTTTCCATAGGAAAGAGAAGTGATTTCCTCTTTAATTATAGTTTAGAAGAATGGAGTCACAAGTTACTCTTAAAATTGTGTGATCCAGGGATACTTTTTTTTTTTTACTACATTTCACTTCTTTTGTTCCAGTTTTCTTTCACAAAATGACTAATATGGAAATAAGTTTTATACAGTTACACATGTATAATCTATATTAGATTGCTTACCATCTCAGGCAGAAGGGAAGGAAAGGGAGGAAGGAAGAGAATTTAGAATAAAAATTTTAGAAACAAATATTAAAAATAATTTTACATATAATTGGAGAAAATAGGATATTTTTTAAAAATGGGGAAAAAAAGAAAAACTTCCATAATGAAGCTGTTTTTAGGTATGTGCTGTTACATGAAAGAAAGAGTCATTATTTGCTTTTTTTACCTAGAATCCAGAAGGAGAAGCAAAGAATATAGAGAGAGAGCAGATTTTGGCTCCTAATAACTGGAGATATCCAAGTTGGAACAGGTCACCTGGAAAGATTGTGGCAATCTTTTTTCACTCTGTTTTTAAACAAAGTCTAAATGACCACTTGTCCAAAATGGTATCATAAATCTAAGCTTAGAAGGGATCCTGGAGATAAGCTCATCTAACTTCCTTTTACAGATGAGGAAACAGACCCCCAAAAGTTAAGTTTGTTCAAGATCATATAAATACTTATGTTGCATAAACATCTATGATTCCAAACTCAATGCCCTACCTGATGAAGCAGAAACCATTCTTGCTCGGACATAGATTGTACCAAATGGTCTCTGAGATCCCTTCATAGCAATTCTATGAGTCTTGAAAGCTGATCTCAGTGGTTGTCACATAATAGATACTAATAAATGATTTTTTTGACTGCCTGGTACCTTCTATAGGAGTTCATTTTTAATCACCTTAGCAGTCCTGAAATTACATTGAATTTCCTCCAGATAGGTAAATATTATTCACTTAGAAGTATAACATTTTTTCAACTAATACAAATGTAAGCCTCTTAAGGGCAACTGGAGAAATATTCCATGTTTGTTTTTGTATCTCTAGATCATAGTACAGCAAGTAGTACATCCCTAATAATAGATGCTAAAGTGATACAGAGAAGACAGCACGGTGCTTAATAAATTCTGCTCAGCTCATTTTTTCAACAATTCCTTAAAACTCTTTTCTTTCTTTTCTTCTTTTGTATAATATCATTCTAGATCCCCAATTCTCCCTGACTATAAAAAAGTCCCCTCCTCTTGGAACAAATAAAAATAATCAGAGAAAATAGATCTGCCCATTGGTCATCTCTGAAAGTAGTATCATTCAGTATTACCAGTCCATCACCTCCCAGTCAAGAATTAGGAAGCTTGACTGTTTGTCATGAGTCTTCTAGAGCTGTGAATGGTCATAAACAAAGTCATTTTTTTCAGGTGCAAGCTAGAAGACTTCAGCTTGGCTTGAGTGAAACCAAATCTTGATGAAAGGTTTGATCACTGGTGAAGGACAGGGAATTTATATCACATGGAGAATAACTGAAGGAACTAGAGATGTCTAGCCTTGGGAATGGAAGACTCGAGCGGAACATAGCAGCAGTGATTGAAATATTGACACATTTGTTAGGTTCTAATGGAAAGGATCATAAAATGGAGCTGCAAAGAAACAAATTAAAGCTTAGCTAAAATCAGGAAAAACAAAAAACTTCCTAACAATTAGAGCTCTCTCTATATGAAATGGGCTGCCTAAACCCTCAGTGGAGTAGATTATCATTTGTTGGATATGTTGCAGTTGAAATTCTTTGGGGGGAGAGGGACTATTAGTTCAATCAGATAATCCTTGAGGTCCCCTCCACCCAGGGTCACATAGATAGAGGCCAGATTTGAATCCTACTCTTCAGACATCAGATTTAATATTCTTTACACCATTCCAAACTCACTCAATGGATTATCACTGAATGGAATGAGTTACTTGAAAGGTAGGAACTTCCTTCACTAGGGCTCTTCAAGGAAAGTCTGGTTTCTCATTTATCTGTTACGTTGTAGATGGGATTTCAGCCTAGATATAGGTTAGACTCAATGATTTCTGAGGTTCCTTCCAACTTCCAGATTCTATAATATTATTTTTAATGGCCCCATGAGAAGTTTTCCAGTCCTCTCTCAAGAAATTGTCTAGAACATTTTGTCCTACCTCTCTGGCTTCTCCTACTTAGGAGCTCCAATAGCTAATGGTTTAAACCTACTGGTTAACCTAGGATTCTAACTCCTCCCTCAATAAAAGGACAAAAGCCATTATGATAACCTTCCAGGTAATAAAAAGCAGGGCAACTTCAAAGTTTCTGGTATTATTATTCTTCTTGGAGGTAGCATTTGCTAAACACAACAATTTGCAGCCTGTGAACTACTCATTAATATAAAAGAAGCCAACATTAATAAGCCACAACAGCAGGAGATTCCACCTGGCACTCTAGTATAGCCTGTAAGCCCTCTAGGTGCTTGGGTGGCAGAAAGACCCAGGATGCAAAAAAAAAAAACCAAAAGTTGATTACATTCCCTAATAACATCAGGAAATTAAAGCACCAACCTGACCTATTAAAGGAGCATCGTTAAAGGAAGGAAAACAAATCATGATTTTGTAATTAGTAGCAGACAGAAACTGCTTAGCTCAATTATATCTCATCTTTGTAATTCAGAGATGGAGGCTTATCTAGTGAGTTAGGAATGAGCCAGTGGTATAAAATGCATGAATATATTGTTCGATTAGAATGAAAATCAATATCTCTCAGAAAGTGAACTCCACTTTCCCCTTTGGTCCTAGGGAAGTGAGTGATCATTTACTTCCAGCCTAAATGAAAAAAAGAGGTGGGTTGTCCTAAATCTCTCCCCTCAACATCACTGTGGCATTTCTCATCACATGGCATTTTTACCTTCCTAGAGAAAGAACACTTCAACTTTTATAGCAGACCAGATACTCTCAACACAGGAAGACCAAATTGAGGATTGGGTTGGGGGAGGGAGGAGAAGGGGACAGAATAGTGACAATCCTTCCAAAGTAGTCCTAATTATCCTCTGCCCCAGAAAGGATCATATTACCCTAAAAAGTCTGAGTTCTCATCTGCAAAATAACGGGATTCGACTAGATTATCTTTAAGGCCTCTGGAAAATTTCCCAGAGGACCAAGAGATTTGACATGTCTACTTTGTAGAGTTCCCTTAATTTTGTTGTAAAGCATGGCACAATCTGCACACCACACTCCCTGTGGGCCATACAGTTTATATAGGTGGAGTTCAATATTGCTACAAAGCAGTAATGCATTCCCTAAAGAAGTATGGAGGGAAGAAGGAAAGTGATTCATCTGTCCTGCTCCCCAGCTTTAGAGTCTCTTCCTGTACCCTGGATCCTGTATGTTGCCTCATGTCCTAAGGAAGAACAGAGCTTTCCCCCAAAATGAAAAATTAACCGTCTCTGAAAGAACTGCTCTTAAAGATGACTCCTCATCATAGAGTTCACAAAGCACATGTGGTATTGGTAAACCCCTGATAAGTGAGGAGGAAGGGCCAGACTGCACAGTGTCATCTCACTCCTAAGGACTGAAGCAGTTCTCCCTCTGAGCAAGATATGAAGGCTCCTTCTTCTATCTTCTCCCTTGCCATAGATTTCATATGTCCCTTTTTACTAGCTGTCAGCCCTATCAGCCAAACTTCAGAGGATTTCAAGGTTTCTTCTATTCCCATCTTAGACTGATTCTCCCCAGGGTTCTTTCCAGCATTCACATAGATAAACTTGGGAATCAAATCAAAAATAATAGGTCTGCTTCTCCTGATCAATTGTTTAACAGGTCTAATCAAATGCTCACATTCCATGTCTGAAACACAGCAAGGAAAGCATGTTTGAATCTCATCACAGATACTTCTTAGATGCATGAACCTGGGCAAATCACTTAGACTTCCCTCATCTGTAAAATGGGAGATAATAATGGCACCAAAGTCCTAGAGTTATTGTGAAGATAAAAAAATAATACTTGCAAAGCACTTTGCAAACTTTAAAGTTCTTTATAAATGTTAGCTATACATTTTGAATCAAATGAATAAATACATGAAGGAATGAAGAAAGTCTTGACCATAAGAAACTTTCCATCTAATGCAAAATAAGAAAGGAGGGGAAGAAGGAGAAAATAAGAAGAGAGAGAAGAGGGAAAGTCAGTGGTTCTCAAAGTATGGTCTAGAAAATCCTGGGGATCTCTGAAACCCTTTTAGAGGGTCTACAAATTCAAAAATAGTTTTTATTTCCAACATGGTAAATGTCTATAAATATAATCCAGATAAACAAAAACTCTTTGGAGAGATCCTCAATAATTTTTAATAGGATAAAGATACTGAAAACAAAAGTTTGAGAACCACTGGGGAAAGTCATGGAAGGGCTGGCAAGAGGAGATAAGATGAAACAGTACCAAAATAAAACTTCTACAATATCTCTAAAGATTCATTGTTTCAATGGTGTATATATTCCCTCTTGCTCCAGAGATCCCAACTTCTTCAGATAAATTGGTTTATTCAAAAAGCCTTTTTAAGTGCCTATAACATGCCAGAAACTGTTAGAAACCAAGGATACAATGATCCTCAAGATTCTGAACAAAAACAATTATCCTATAGTAGCAGCCGGGCTGCTATCTACATAGCTAGTCTGGTCCTGAACTGATGATCCATTACTTGAAGCCTTTGAACATACACAAATGCATACATACATACACACACATGTATATGTGTATAAAGAGAGAATAATATATGTGTATATGTGCATATGTTTGCATTTCAATTGCATGAAATTAACAAGGTTTATAATAATGATTATAATCATGTAACAAGGTTTACATGAACAAAACAATACAACCAGAATAAGAAATGAAGCTTTCAAATGGAAAAAAATTTTCCTATCAACCATTTCTGATAAGATATATATGTCTATATTGATATATCTAACATACATTGAGATGCCACAAGTCAGTGAAGTTTTACACTATTAAAATTTAGGGGATACCCTGTACAGATAAGTGATCAAAGGATCTGATTAGTTCTCAAAAAAAGAATTTCAAACTATAGACTGTTCCAAATCTCTAGTAATAATAAAAATACAAATTAAAACATATCTGAGGTTTCTTTTCGCCCAGAAAAATGGCCATGGTGACAAAACACAGCAGGAGGGATCAATGTTGGAGGGGCTGGGGATGACAGGCACACTAACACTCCTGGTAAATCTAGGAATTGACCTAATAATTCCAGAAAACAATTTGGAATTATGCTTTTTTTTTTAAGTATTAAACCATCAGTTCCTTTGGACTCCGAAATTCCACTGCTAAGAATACATTCCCAAGAGGCCAGAGACAGAAAGAATGTTTCTATGTACACCAAAATATCCCTCATAGCAACTTTTATGGTTGAAAAAAAATCTAGAAATAAAACCAGTCAGTTTCCAACACATCAATTGGAGAATAACAAAATAAATTGTGAAAAATGAGTGTAATGGGATATTACTGTACTGTAAAAAGGAATAAATAGAAAGAATTTAGAGAATCATAGAGAGACCTATTTGGAGTGATAAAGACTAAAATAAGCAAAACCAAAAAAATAATATATACAATGACTGCAACAATAAATTTAAAGACAACAATGAGACTGGAATGCTGTATAATTAAAATTACTAAACTTGGCACCAAAAAAGAGATACCTTCCCCTTCCTTGAAGAATCATGAAGAACCAGTAAGAGTAACAGCATGAGCAATAGTCCACAGCCAGATTCAATTGAAGCATTGTTTAATTTATTGAACTTTTTCTCTTTCTTTTTAATTACTACCTAGGTAGGGAGTTGGGGAAAAGATATATTTGAATATGAAAATAAGATGAAAATCAAATATATCCATACTCAAAATATTTTAAGTTTACTATATATCGGGAACCATCAGCAATATGGTGAAATCCATAGACTATTTAGAATAATGATTTGTTGCTTGTATTTACAATAAAAGTGATGCTAAATTTCTGTTAGAAGTTAGTGGGAATGGGGGAAGCTAGGTGGCACAGTAAATAGAGCACCAGTCCTGAAGTGAGGAGAATCTGAGTTCAAATCTGATCTCAGACACTTAATATTTCCTAGGTGTGTGACCCTGGGCAAGTCACTTAATCCCAATTTGTCTCAGAAAAAAAAATTAGTGAGAGTAGAGGGGAGAAAGAATGAAGTGATATTTTTTCCCATTCAATTTCACAGATCTCTTGCAATCTATCCACAGACTGTTTAAGAAGTTTAAGAAGTACAAATTCCTGCTTTGTAGCATCTCAGGGACTCTTATTTGGAAATAGCCTTGAGAGGTTGTGCCACACTTATGAAAAAAATTATCCTTGGACAGAGCCATAAATAACTATTTCTGATGACCAGCAGGATGATTTCAGAAAGGCCTGGAGAGACTTACATGAACTGATGCTGAGTGAAATGAGCAGAACCAGGAGATCATTATATACTTCAAAAACAATACTATATGATGATCAAGTCTGATGGACATGGCCCTCTTCAACAATGAGATGAACCAAATCAGTTCCAATAGAGCAGTAATGAACTGAACCAGCTACACCCAGCGAAAGAACTCTGGGAGATGACTATGAACCACTACATAGAATTCCCAATCCCTCTATTTTTGTCCGCCTACATTTTTGATTTCCTTCACAGGCTAACTGTACAATATTTCAAAGTCTGATTCTTTTTGTACAGCAAAATAACTGTATGGACATGTATACAAATATTGTATCTAACTTATACTTTAACATATTTAACATGTATTGGTCAACCTGCCACCTGGGGGAGAGGATGGGGAGAAAGGGGAAAAATTGGAACAAAAGGTTTTGCAATTGTCAATGCTGAAAAATTACCCATGCGTATATCTGGTAAATAAAAAGCTATAATAATAATTTTTTAAATAACTTTCTGCACCCAGAGTAAGGAGTGGGGAGCAGCCACATTGTAATGTAGGCTCATTTGATTTATTTTTGATGGGGCAAGAAACAGTCTGACATTGAATTGCTCTTACCACTACTGCTGTGGAAGCGGGGTAGATGAGAAAAGAAGTATTCCAAGGATTATGCTATTGAAATCCTATAAATTCACCACCCTGAGGAGAAACCCCACTTGCCTCACTCCTGTTACAACACTGTTCTCATAAGTGGCAAACCTCTGCTTTTGGGGACAGTTTTAGTTTTGTAAAAAATCAATTTTTTTAATCTATTTTCATAAAAGGGAGGGAATACCACTTTGGATCAAAAGTCAAGGATGACTCTACAGAATTATTTGATTGATTTTTTTTCAATTGTTTATAAGTAATCTAATTCCAAAATCAGTTCCCAAAGATGACATTATTTCAGAAATCTTTTGAACTATGCCAGCATATTTTGATAAGGAGATAGATATTTTGGATAAGGAATCACCCAAGACAAAAGCTAAAAATTAATTTGAATTAAAAGTTAAAAGCTTCTGTGCATTCCAATGGATTCACATAGTAGTGTGACATTTTTTAAACAATCACATCTCAGATTTGGTGTCTGGTGACTGATACAAATAATAAGTGCAGCAGGAGGTCTAGATTTTACACTTGGAGATTGCTCAAAACAAGCTCAATGGACAAAGGTTATTCTAAAAGCCCATGAGAATGTTTTTTAATGTATTCTATCAAGTTGAATATAAGCTTCTCCCATTAAATCTAAGTTCGATGAGAGCAGAAAATGGTTTTTATCAGGGGGGTTTTCTTTAAATGCCTAGGATACCTTGTGCACAAGTGTTTCCAAAATAGTTGGTTGGATTGGATTCAATATCAACATTGCGCATGTCTTTGGAATAAAGAATATAGATGAGGCTAAATAGTCAAGTTTCTATATCATGAAGTGATTCAAATGGAAATACAAAAAATCAGTTTGATTTGGCAGATCATGAGATATTGTAATGGTTTAATTCAACCTGATTTAATCTTTGCCCACCAAAAATAGTTCTCCATTCAGGAAATGTTGAGGTGGCAAAGAGCTGTCCAAAATGAAATCTGTTAATAAGAATAGGCATTATTCTTCCAACAGTTGGGCTCAGGAATATTAGTCAACATGATAGCTCCATTGACCAAACAAAATTGTAATCAAAGTTCTTTGTATAAGTTCAAATATGTTTGGATTCTTTATTTCTTGAATTCATTCTTGTAGTTAGATGAAGTTTTTCCAAATTGCTCCTCGGTTCCTAATGATACCATATTGCCAGTTTGCCCTTCTAAACGTAAAACGCACCCCCTGCCTCTGATTCCTTCAACCTTATGGACCTACTTGGTTTACTGCTGCTTTATCAAATGAGTTACTGTCACTGTATTAGCCACAAAACTGTTACAGTGTGAAACTAAGAAGTGTTAATTAGAAAGAGGATTCTGGGAAGATGCAAAGTAGGTCAGAAAACTTTCGGTTTCCCCCATTGAAAAAGACAGAACATTGCCTCAGAGGGAATGTAAAGCAGCTGAAATAAAAAAAAGTCAAGGCAAAGCAGTTGTTCTCCTAAGTCCTAAAACAATCTAGAAGACTACAGGAAAGACCAAGCTCAGAGATGGAGTCTGAGTGAAATGCAAACACCTTCAAGCCAATTCTATGGAATCCACAAAGAACAAGCCCTGGTGTTAGGAGACAGTTTTGGTCTTAGAAACTCCTATTACAGACAATGTAGGAGTCTGAGAGCTGAGTAAGAGAAGATTGAAGGACCTTCCACTGTCGAGGGATGTCAAGCATAGCTGTGCTAACCAGATGCTTCCCAGGCTGAGCTGCCCCTGCTGGGAGGTGGGGTGGTGAGGAAAGGGTTAGCACACATCTCATGAGTACAGTAGCAGAAGGGCAGGATCCTGCTGGCTATGGGCACTTGCAGGTGAGCAGAGTTCCTGGTTTCAGTTCCAGGAAAGAGAGGACAACTGTAATTTGTAGCAACAACAACAAAAAAAAAAAGTAAGATAATTTATAAGAAATCAAGCCATTCTCCAATTGATAAATGGTCAAAGGATAAGAACAGACAATTTTCAGATAATGAAATTGAAACTATTTCTACTCATATGAAAGGGTGTTCCAAATCACTATTGATCAGAGAAATGCAAATTAAGACAACTCTGAGATACCACTACACACCTGTCAGATTGGCTAAGATGACAGAAAAAGATAATTGTTGGAGGGGATGTGGGAAATCTGGGACACTGATGCATTGTTGGTGGAGTTGTGAACGAATCCAACCATTCTGGAGAACAATTTGGAACTATGATCAAAAAGTTATCAAACTATGCAAACCCTTTGATCCAGCAGTGTTTCTACTGGCCTTATATCCCAAAGAGATATTAAAGAAAGGAAAGGGACCTGTATGTGCCAAAATGTTTGTGCCAGCCCTGTTTGTAGTGGCTAGAAACTGGACATTGAATGGATGTTCATCAATTGCAGAATGGTTGGGTAAATTGTGATATATGAATGTTATGGAATATTATTGTTCTGTAAGAAATGACCAGTAAGATGAATACAGAGAGGACTGGCGAGACGTACATGAACTGATGCTAAGTGAAATGAGCAAAACCAGGAAATCATTATACACTTCAACAACAATACTATATAAGGATATATTCTAATGGAAGTGAATATCTTCGACAAAGAGAAGATCCAATTCAGTTCCAATTGATCAATGATGGACAGAATCAGCAACACCCAGAGAAAGAACACTGGGAAATGAATGTGGACTACTTGCATTTTTGTTTTTCTTCCCAGGTTATTTTTACCTTCTGAATCTGATTTTTCTTGTGCAACAAAAGAACTGTATGGCTCTGTACACATATATTGTATCTAAGATATACTTTAACATGTTTAACATGTATGAGACTGCCTGCCATCTGGGGGGGGGTGGAGAGAGGGAAGGGAAAAGTTGGAACAGAAGTGAGTACAAGGGACAATGTTGAAAAATTACCCATGCATATGATCTGTCAATAAAAAGTTATAATAAAAAAAAAGAAATATTGAGGGAAAATTGGGGGTGGGGAAGAAAATTAAGAAAATTATGAAAAGAAAGTCAAGCAATATGAAATAGAGAACCAATAACTTAAGAAAGAAAATCATTCCCTGAAAACTAGAATTGGGCAAAGCAAAACTAATGAGAAGATGCAAAGAAATAATAAAACAAAATCAAAAAATGAAAAAAATAGAAGAGAATATAAAACATTTCACCAGAAAGGAGAAATAATACAATATATTGAACTGCCTGAAAATTATGATTAAAAAAAGAACCTTGATACAATATTTAAGAAATTATTGGGGAAAATTGTCCTGAATTTCTTTAAAAAGAAGAAGAAGAAAGAAGAAGAAGCAGAAGAAGAAGAAGCAGAAGAAGAAGCAGAAGAAGAAGCAGAAGAAGAAGAAGAAGCAGAAGAAGAAGCAGAAGAAGAAGCAGAAGAAGAAGCAGAAGAAGAAGAAGCAGAAGAAGAAGAAGCAGAAGAAGAAGAAGCAGAAGAAGAAGAAGCAGAAGAAGGAGAAGCAGAAGAAGGAGAAGCAGAAGAAGGAGAAGAAGAAGAAGGAGAAGAAGAAGAAGGAGAAGAAGAAGAAGAAGAAGAAGAAGAAGAAG
>MU174454.1:4718152-4785448 GCA_016696395.1 Antechinus stuartii | reverse complement strand
AAGAAGAAGATGAAGAAGAAGAAGAAGAAGAAGAAGAAGAAGAAGAAGAAGAAGAAGAAGAAGAAGAAGAAGAAGAAGAAGAAGAAGAAGAAGAAGAAGAAGAAGAAGAAGAAGAAGAAGAAGAAGAAGTAAAGCCAAAGCAGGAAAAAAAAATCCACTGATTATCACCTCAAAGAATACCAGGAAGAAAACTTACAGGAATATTATAACCAAGTTTCAAAGTTCCCATGTTAAGGAAAAAGTATTGAAAGGAAGAGGAAAAAAAATTTTAATATTATGAATCTATAAAGAGAATTACATAAGACCTAGAAGCTACTACATTGAAGAACTTTAAATCTTGGAATACTATATTCATTACAACCAAGGGTAATTTACCCAGCAAAGTTAAGTATAATCTTGAGTGAAAAAAAGTGGACATTTAATAAACTGAAATACTTTCAGATTTTTATGACAAAAAACAGCAGAATTTAAGGGAAAATTCAACATAGAACAACCAGGAAAAATACAAAATAAACACTAAAGATATAAGAGACTCAATAAGGTCCAACTATTTATTTCTTATATATGAAAATCACTTCATTATTTGGGTAGTTTGAAAGAAAGACTTGGACTAAACTAAGTATGATAGGGTAATTTAAAAAGACAATGTAGAGAAAGAGATAAAAAGGAGCAAATATGTCATACAAATAAAGGGGGAAGGAAAAAATATATAAGCTAGTAAAAAGAAAGCAGGTAGTGCTGAGACCTTACTGTCATCTGGAATGAGTTAAAGAGGAAACAATGTAGACACATAGAATAGTATAAAAGTCTTCTAAATTCAAAAATAAATAAGAGAGCAAGGATGGGATTTAAGGGGGAGAATATAGAAGGGATTCTTGGAGATATTCGTAATTTAAGAAATAGGAGAGCAAGGTAGTGGATAGAAGTATGGTACAGGGATGAATTGGGATAGGAAGAGTATAAAGATAGGAAGGAAAATAGGAAGGAGAAAAATATACAAAAAATTATAGTTTAGAATGTGAATGGGATGAAATTACCCATGCATGAATATAAATATAAAATGCTTTTTATAAAGTGAAGTTAAATCTAAATGATAGAAGTAATATTTATTGTTCACAAGTAAGTAGTCGATACAATATTACTCAATTCATGTAATTCCATGCCAATTAAATTATCAAAAAACTTAAACTTATTTAGAAAATTTTTTTCAAAGTTCAATTAGAAAAATAAAATATCAGGAAATTTAATGAAACTAGGGGATGAAGGGGGAGATGCAAAGGAAACAGATTCAGTACTGTCAGACTTTAAACCATGTTATAAGGTGAGAGCATTGTTGAAGTATAAAACAATTTTTTTTAGTTTAAATTAAAATTTTCTTGTATAAATAAAAATCTATGCAATCAAGAATAGAAAGAATGCAGAAAGTAGGTTTAAAAAATTATAGACAAACTCTCTGATAGAATGTGATTGCATTGAAATGTTGCTATTACCTAAGAAATGATAAGCTGGTTGATTTAGAAAATCAATTGGATTTATTGGAAATTGGAAAGAATTTGGATTTATGAAAACCTCTATCCACCTCCAAAAAAAACAGATGACAAGTGGAAATAAGCATAGTAAGGTCTTACGTATATAGGTGTAAGTATATATGTGTACATATGTATATATTTACAGATTCCAATGTATATACATGTTTGTATGTATGTGTGTATATCCCCACTTAATTGTAGCCTTCTTTGAGAGAGTGGAGGAGGAAGAGGAAGAAATAAAGTTAAAAAATACACAGCAGAGAACAATAGAAAATTTACAAGGAAGTAAATAAAAGATGGACAGCTATGAAAATAAGATATAGCGTTAATTGTATAGAGTTCTTGAAATGTAAATGTATGGCTTTTTATTGTATCCTTTCACGTTTTGCTATATACATGACAATGTTTTTCTCTTTTCTTTTTTTGCATCTAAATGTTAAATAAATTACAATAACAAAAACAAATGGAGGATGGCATAATTCTTAGTAAGGCCAAAGTTACATTACCTTTTAGAATTCTGAAAGATCATTTCATGCTAATGCTGCTGCCACTAATATTATCACAACTTATTATTAATATTAGCATTAATTTCTATTATTTCTATTGGCAGGAGATGGACCCTGACAGGATTTTCACAGTTATAAAGGGCAAAAGGAAAGAATTCCTAAAGCCAGCTCTAACCCCAGGGAATCTAGAAGGATTTCCCTTACAGTCTGTTCAGACCTCTTCCTCAGCATACAGTAGTTGACTGTCCTGGGCCCCAGAAGCTCTGTTTGTAGAGTAAGTATTGAATAAATAAGGAATTCTGATGCCATTTGTGGGCACCACATATAAATAAAACAGAAAAAGGGTATTTGTCTTCAAAGATTCTCCTTTGGAAATCAATTTTCATAATGCTTGTTTTTATTGTATAAATACAATTTAAAGGTATTGAGGGGTTTTCCCCCTAGTTAAAATAAATATGTGTCTGTTCCTTGGGCATGAGTGTTTGTTTTATGAACAGATTTGGGTTGCATAAAATACTCTATTTGAGCTTAAAGTATTATTGAAGAACTTTTCATATATCTGCTTCTGCAAAATGGGATTTCAGGTTAAAAGATCATCTTTCTAGTCCCAACCCCTTGTAGGAGGTTATAATTCCCATCTGGGTCATAAAGACAGAAAGTGACAAAGCAGGGATTTAAATCCAGACCTCAAATCTGGCGCTCTTTCTTCTCTATCATCCTACTTCTCAATGGTCTTATTAGAACAGAAAGTCTGACAATACTATCAAGATAGAAAATCTTAAAGTAAAATCCCAGTGACAGTTTGTGTCTGCTCTCTAAAAAGCAGACTATCTAAATACAGAGAGGCTTACTACCAGTGATTAATTCTTTGGTCATGTTAACACATGACACAAAGTAAAATAGAAAATGATTCTTGGTCTTGAGTGACGTCCTTCCACTCCCCTGGGGATGGTGGCAAAATACTGAGGAAAGGGAAAGATAGTGTCTGTTTAATCACTGTTTAGACTATCTATAAACTTTGACTTAATTGTTGGAACTATAATTGCAAGATTCTTATCTAAGTCAACAAGTAAACATTTTACTAGAGGGATTGAATCACATTCATCTTGACATTCATACCATATTCTCTTAAAGTTCAACTTTTGTCCAACTAACATCTGATCCAACTTACAACTGGAAAACCTAAGTCACTCCACAGTGCTATTTTGGCTCCAAAGGAAATCAAAAAACATAAAAACATTGCCTCCGAATGGAAACATGACTCCCTGATGTCCTTAAAAAGTGAATGAAGTAATCAGAGCAATTGTTTTCATCATAAAAACCTTTTCATCATTTGGGGTTAAATCCCATTGTAGTTCTTATAAACAACATGCAACATTATTCCATAGGACCCTATATCACCTTGCTTTACAATACTTATGAAAGATTTAAACAAACCAATAAAGGAGATTGTAATTCATATGTCAAAATCTATTGCAGAAGATAAAAAAAAATAGAGACATTCTCTGAAGAACTTAAGAAGGCTCAACAAAATAAAACAATATATACCTTGATATTTAGTAGTTTCAAGAAGAAGGTGAATATGAAGCAAATCTTTGTTCAAACTTTTGTGAAGTATTCATGAACTGTATACTATGAAAACATCCTTCAAAAATAAAATGATCATTGGATGCTATTATAAAAAAAATTAAGTATATCAGTAGCTAAAGAAATAACTGATTACCAAGATAGCAATCTTTTAGAATGAACTGTCATTAATGGTGAGATTTATCAACTGACTAGAAAAAAAAAGTCATCAATGAATAGGAAAAAAGAATAATAAAATAAAAGTGCTATAGTTACATCAATACCAATACAATTTGTTGAAACAAGCTATCAACTTCCCCCAAATGGACAAAACCAAAGATATTGTCCTGATCATAATTCCTTGGTGAATATAACTGATATAAAAATAGTTATCACAACTGATATTTTAAATATATGTGAAAGTATCCTGAAAAATATTCTATCATATTAGATTTAGCCCAAGTTTGTTGTATCAAGTTATAGCCTGATTTTTCCAGTTCCTATTCTGGCTCTTCCTCCCTTTCTCTCCCAGGTTAGTTCCAATAAGTGCCATGATAAATATATCTAATTTTCTTTAGGGTTCTTAAACTGGAGTTCATGAATTTACATTTTTAAAATATTTTGAAAACCACATTTCACTATAACTAATTTCCTTTATGATCCTGATGCATATTATTTTATGTGTTTTGGGGACATTATTCCATGTTTTTTAACCAAACTGCCATAGGTATCCATGATACAAAGAGAGGGGGAGAGAGAGAGAGAGAGAGAGAAATACACACACACATAGTTAGGAACCCCCTGCTTTAGGGTCAACTTTTTTGTAATACTATAGTTTACAACCAATTGATGCATATTATTTATTTATACCATGCATCTTAAGTCTTCTTTAGATATACTTAAAATTTAAGCTTTCATGTATATGACTTTCACCCAATCAGCATAAGTTGCCCATTTATTATCTTATATAATATCTTATATATTAATAAATTTCCCTTCCAAAAATCATGATGCACCCAGAAGAGCTATAGAGCCTATCCCATCCCAATGATAGGACTAAAAAGGTACAATCACAACTGTGTCAGGATAAAGAGGCAGATTAGTCATGTGAGAGTTAGCAAGAATGAAACAGAGCAAATTAACAGGATGAATTCTGTACTGATTCCCCCTCCAAAAATCTCGCCCCAAAATTAAAAAACCAGAAGAAGGTAGTATAGTTGCTGGATCTCTATGGGATATTTATGGGAAGACATAAGCCAGACACACCTTAAGAAGGTATGAATCAACAGTGATCAGTGTTTCAAGCAGAGAAATCCTTTCATTCCACAATTAGAAGAGGATTTTAATGGAAGTTCCAGAGAGAACATCATGTTGACTTAAATTCACTCTAAAGGGTGAATGGCAAATATTCATCCCTTTGCTCAAAGCAAGTTCAGATAAGGCATAAGAGAAGGAGCTCATTGAACTCCCGAAAAGATCAAAAGAGCTGCTAAAAATGGAAAACTGAGAGTATTAAAAGATAAACTTTGTCTATATCACATCTTTGCCCAGGTTCACTCCCGCCTGCTTCTATCTAATCTCCACATTCACTCACACTGAATCACCCTTAAGTTTTTGTCATATCTCACATTTCAGCACAACTTTAACATCAAAGGGATGTTTAGGATGATTCATCTTATAGCTGATTGGAAGGGGCAGAGAATGGAGGTAAGTTAGGAGACTGTTACAATATCTCAGGCATGAAATAGAATAAGGACTTGGAGTGGGGTGGGGAGAAAGGAAGTAAATTTGAAATATATGACCAATGACTTGCTAACAGACATATTTGAAAGAATGAGGAGTCAAAGACAAAATAAAGGTTTTAAATCAGAATGATTGGAAGAAGGTTTATACCAATTTTTTTTAAACTATGGTCTAGAGGGGAAAATACTAAATTTAAAGTCATGGGACATGGCTTCAAATCTTGACATTATTATTTACCACTCATGTCAATTTGAGCAAGTTAGTTAACATTTATGTGTTTGTTAATTTACAAAATGAAGGAATTAAACTAGAAAATGTCATAAATCCCGACCAAGTCTAAATATCATTTGGGTAGAGGCGCATGATGACTTTACTTTTAGATATATTAAATTTGAATTAGCAGTAGAAAATCAAGCCCACAGAGATGTGATCAGAAGAATGATCAGGAGCTGCAGATTGAGATTTGAAAAGTATTTGTACAAAAGTCATTATTCAAAGTCTACTTGGACATGTTAGGAAAAAATGCAGAGAAAGAGCAGAAGACTAACCTTGAATTATGGCAGCATATAGGGAGGAAGAAGACCCACACAGAGACAGAGTGCTCCAAAAGGTAGGAGGAAATAAGTGCTAGACAGTGTCAGGACAGAATTGTAAGGAAGGGATATCATCTTGATCTGAAGAAAAGTCAGGAACAAGAATTGAGGGGGAAAGAGCATTGGATTTGTCAATCGCAGGAAAGAATGAATATTCTTTTGCCTTTAATATCAAGATGATCTATTACATTATTTTCATAGCTTTTTCCCTGATCTTCATTCTTGCATCAGATGTCAAACCATTTCTCTACTGCACTTGTTATTGTTGTGTTGTTATTATTTTTAAGACAGGGTCTCCTGTTCTTGCCTTAACTAGAAGTAGGTAACTGCTAACTAGTTCCATTAATGGGAACATTGGCCTGCTCAGTTTCAGTTTAATAATCCTTAGGTAGCTTCCTACTCCCAGAGAATTACCACATCAATGCAGAACTAGAAATCCTGAGCTGAGGAGATCCGTCAGCTTCAGCCTCCTCCAGTGGCTGGAATTGTAGACATGTACTACTAGGCTCGGATATTCTTACTATTTAATATTTTGTACTACACCAATCTACATTTGTGTTTTATTCCCCTATATGCTTTTATGTCTTATCTAAAATTTGTATTTCCACTAGTATAGCTCAGTGCTCTGTCCATAATAAGTGCTCAATGAATGTTTGGTTTTGGTTTTGGTTTGGTTTGTTAAGGAGAAAGAAATTTTAATATGAGCTATTCAACATCATTGTGGATCAGAACATCACCTGAACATCTGTTTGGGAGTTCCTTCTTATTATTGATTTTTTTTCTGCCTTTGACAACTCAATATTTTTCTTAAATGAAAAAAAGAGGTATTTGTTTCCTAAAGAAGCACTTTATGGATGGATCAGGTGAGCCATAAACCAGAGATTATGAATTAATGAAAAAAGACTTTTCAATAAATGTTTGTTGAATGAATGAGCAAACAAATGAATAAAAACTTTAACTCTAGCAGAAAAAGGGAGAGTTAAAATGGACAATTGTCCAAATAGTTAAATGTCCTAAATCATCACTGTATAGTAAAAGAAGTGCTAGAAGACAATTCATGTAACATAGAGAATATTGAATTTAGAGGCAAAAGTCTCAGGTTCAAATCTCAATTCTGTCACTTGGTAACATTTATAGACCTGGAAAAATAGATTAACTTTTTGTCATATATTAAATGAAATGGTTGAAATAGATGTTCCCTAAGACTTCTTCCAAATCTAAATCTTGCAAATTGAAAGAGAAGCTAAGATAAAACTTCAAAAATAAGGATTTGGGATGTTATAGCTGAATATTTCTGAATATTCTTAGTTAAGGGATTGTTTGTTACTAATTAATTGTGGATCTAAATCCTCCATGGAGTCCTACTCTGATGTCTTATTGTGGCATGATAACAACCCTTAGTTATCAGAGGTAATGTCAACAAAGTCCGCCATCTGGCACTTCCTTAAAAAAAAAACTTTAAATCCAGGCCTGGGATGGGTTTGTCACCTAAGGACCAACCTAGATAATTTCAGAAAGACAATCACTATGAGAAAGATCCTTTGCAATAAAATTTTGTCTGCAACATCCTAAGAAATTATAGAGACTTTTTTATTTGCAGCAGTGGATGGAGTCGCCATAATGATGAAATCAATCAGAAGAAATGAGCAAAATTGTTCATGATGCTATCTGGAAATTAATAATAAAGTAAAACTGGATGCAATTTGGCAAAAGACTAGGAATATGGAGTATATGACTAGGTAAGTTGAATCTGGGCTGACCCAATGATGCTTTACTTGGGACAAAGCAATGGACTTTGTCAATGGGTAATTTCTTCTTCCTCAGGCATTAAAGCAAAGGCACTAAAGATGACTCTCAGAACTCTTAATGGACTAAAGAATACGCTAGTGACTTAAAAGAGTTGCTTAAATATCCAAGGCACGAAAGCCTTCTGGACAGAGAAACGGGATTTCTTTTCATCCCTTTCTATAAGTCCCAGTACATTTCCCAAGACTACTATGTCACAGCTTAGGAAAGCCAATATATCTGTGACCACATCCTTGCTGGGGCTTTTAATACAGAAATATGCCTTTCCTTAGCTCTCTTCTCCTCAAAAGAGAGCCTAACTAAGAAAGTTGAAATGTAGTTTTCAAGATTAGTGTTAACTTTTTCCATACATCTGTTTCACACATCCTTCCTATTAGTAATCACTAAACTACAAAAGGGGAAATAAAACATCCCATCAGTTGACATATTACTATTATCTAGTTTTGCTTCTTTGTTTTATACCAAGAAAAAGTGCTAAAGATAACTTTATAGGGGATTTTGATTGTGTGTTTATTGGGAAATGTTTGTTGAATACAAATAAAGTGTATAAATAAAAATTTTATTTTAAAATGTTTAAGATGTCTTAGTTTAAGTACACTGAGAGCTAAAGTTAGAAAGACCTTACTGAAAACCCTGCCTCCGATACATATTGACTGTATGATCCTGGGAAAGTCATATAACTTTCAGAGTTCCAGGTGATTCTCATTATCATTTTTTTGAACTGATGAAATCCCAGGTCTGGAATAAGAGAGTAAAAGAGACAGAGAGAGAGACAGAGAGACAGAGAGAGACAGAAACTGGGGGGGGGGGGGGGGGGGGGGGGAAAAAGAGGAGGGAGACAAAACTGCTGTTGGATACAAAGGAAAGAAAATGCACACAACATATTTCCTTAAGCAAGCCTATAGGAGCCATTGTTCATGGTGACCCCCCAAATCACAGAGGTTGCAATAGCTTCCCCCTGTTACTTTCTAGAGACAACACAAAACTAAATACTGCTCATTGACAAGGCTCCCAGATCCTAAATCATTTGTCATCAAAGAGTCTCCATTAGATGCTTATGTTTCATAACAAAGCAATAATGTTCTACCTCCAACATATCATCTATCAGGATCCTAATTGTTATTTATCCTTCCCAAGTGGAAAAGGCCTTTTTCTAGTCTCCTCATTGTCACCAATTTAAACAACAATTTGGCTTTGTTGTGTCTAATACAACAGACTAATTATAGAGTGGGAATGTGAAAGAGCCATCTCAGAACCTAACCCAAACCCCACTGTCCACTACAGAAAGTTTACTCAAGGGTCATCTGAACCAAAGGAGGCTAGTGAGGTCTGGAGGCATCATCTGGGCGGCCTAAAAACTGGGATTATGTGGGAGGAAGGAAGGAAGCTCCCCCTAATCTAACAATCCCCCCACCCCACCTACCAGTAGTTGGACATTATGGGAAAAAACGGACCAAGCAAAAACCGTCCATTGTGCATGTCTTGTTTCAGGCCATCTCATTTTAATGTCTTCATTTTGAAGGACTCCAAAATGAGACCAACAAATCCCCTGCATCTGTTGTAAGGAATAAAAAAAACCTTGGTCTATGAAGTAGATACCTTGGAGCTCTTACTTTCCAAATTATAAATACGTAATGAATAATATTCCATCAGACCATCTAGAAGGAGCTGGTAAGCACTCAGCTCTCTGGCAAGCCTTCCTTAACTTTACTGTTAAATCCTACAAATTGAATCCCAAAGAAATTCATTGATTCCATAAAAAATGAAATATTGATGAAAACAACTGTCATTCATAAAAGACTATCATATAATATTGCTGTTACTATGCACAATGTTCTTCTGGTTCTGCTCATTTCCCTTGACATCAATTCTTGTGAGTCTTTCCATATTGTTTTGATAGCATCCTGTCCATCATTTCCTATTTTTATAAATTTAACTAAGTTCTCTATATGTTTGAGAAATGAAGACTTTATCAGAAAAATTTGTTCAAACTTTTTTAACAGTTACTCTTGACAACTATTTCCCTCCATACATTCTCCCCACACATACCTTTATTCTATTCAAGAGAAGAGACTTCTGGGAATGAAGAGGTAATAATCACTCTATCCTCTATTCTGGTTAAACCCCAGATGTGCTCAGTTCTAGGCACCAGTTTTTTAAAAAATGACATTAATAAACTAAAGAACATGCAGAGAAGAGGGCAAAGTAATCAAGGGCTTCAAGTCTGAAGCCTGGTTAAAGGAACTGGGGTTGTTTAGGCTAGAGAAATAAAGGTTCAGAAGCACATGAAAGTCTATCCTAAGGAGGGAATGAAGATTTGTTTTATTTGGAACTAAAGAGCAAGATTAGGATCAACAAGGCCAAACTACAAAGAGGTAATTAGCAATTATAACAGCAATAGCCACAATTAGATAGTGATTTAAGGTTTGCAAAGTCATAAATCTCTCTATCTCCTTATCTCTGTGTGTGTGTGTCTCTCTGTGTCTCTGTGTCTCTCTCTCTTCTCTCTCTCCCTCCCTCCTTTCCTACCTCCTTCTTCTTTCTATCTCTGTCTTTCCCTGTTTCTCTTTCTCTGTCTTTCTTTCTCTCTATCTTATATATGTGTGCATGTATGTGTGTAGACATACATATACATGTGTATATATGTATATAGGACATATATGTGCATGTGTGTGTGTGTATTTAAATTTTGATTCTAACAATAGCACACACCTTGTTCTGTAAAGTAAGCTGATTACACAGAGGGATTGTTTCCTTTTTTGTATTTGAACTCCCCCACACCAAGCACAGAAAAGATGCTTAATACATGCTTGTTGGTTGATTGGTACTCATGCCCTTTGAGTTTTTGAGGCAGTATTTGTCAATCAGTCTCTTTCTGACTTCCAAGTCCAACTGAATCTATCCACTTTGTCACCTATCTCTACAAGGATTTTTTAAAAGAGCCAGAATTAGTTAGTTAGCTTGAAGAAGAGGTGATAAGCCCACAGATTTTGATCTAGAGAATCCAAAGAATATCATCTAGTCCCATCCCCAAATTTTATATATATAGAAGTTGAATTTCAGAGAGATTAAATTCCCAGCCCTGGGGTCACAGGGTAGAATTGGGATTTGTACCTAGCTTCTCTGACTCCCAATATAGGTTTCTTTCCAACCCTCCCACTTGCATCCTGAAGGATTGAAGGGTAATAGAGTAACTTCCATATGACAGAATTTCCAACACCTAAAAAGGGATTTGACTTGTTCTGTTCTAGTAACTAAAACGGAAAACAACATGTAGAAGTTTCAAGGACAGATTTCTGTCAGAATGATTTTTTAAAATACTAAAAATTAGAACTGTTCATTAGATCCTGTGCCATAGGATTCAAATCAATCTGTTTATTAAGTATGCATTAAGCATCAACTAAGTACCCAACATAAGTCTACAAAGAAAAAAATGAGAGTCCATGCTCTTAAGAAACTTACTTTCTTACTTAGCCTATCTTTTACTGGAATGAAACAAAATGAATACAGATAAATAAATACAAAATATGCACAAAGAAAATACAAAGTATTTTCAGAATGGAGAACACTAACAACTAGAGGAATCAGGAAAGGCTTCATGAAGGAAGCAACCCCTGAATTGATGCTTGAAAGGAACTGGAATTTCAAGAGTGGTTTCAGCTCCCCAAGAAATCTGCATGTAGAGGTCACTTGTTAGAGATGTTGGAGATGGGTTTCCTGTTCGAGGACAGGTCAGATTGGTTGATACCAAGGTCTTTTCCAAGCCAGAGAGTCTGAAGGTCTTCAAAATATGAAGCAGCTTGACATAGCAGATAAGAGTTCTGGACTTGGTGTTAGAAACAAGTTAATTCAAATTTTACATTAAACACTTTACTAGCTATATGACCCTGACTTAATCTTTCTCAGCCTCAGTTTCCCCATCTGAAAACGAGACCTAAAATAAGACCTACATTACAGAATTTTGTGTGTATCAACTATAAATCAGTTTTCAAACATTAAAGTGCTGTATAAATGTTTATTATTATCATTATTCTTGTGGTTAAATTGGTAAGATAGTATAGGAATTTGAAAGCAGTGGAACTTAGATTAGATGGGGCAAAGAATACCTACAATTTACTTGAATTTGGTTTCTATCTTTAATTGATTTCTTTCCACCATTATTTCATAATGTCTGATTACTCAATCACAGGTTATGTGAGAACCTGAAGGTCTGAAATACTGCAGGTTTTTGCCTGGAGTCTCTGGAAATAAATTGACTCAAAATCTTAAGCCCCATGGAGGAGAATACTTCTACAGGAAGACTTTGATCTTGTTTTTGAAGGCCAAACCCATTCCCTGAAAGGTCCTGATTTGTTTCAGTACAAATAGTGTCATCAAGAAGAATGGAGAAGTTTTGTCTATCACCTCAGACTAACTAGTATAAGCTGTTCCTTAGACAGTTTGCTCTCCTAACAGGATTCATTGCTGAGTCAGGCAGAGACTTTAATGGAAGATTCTCATTCCCATCTGGGTCATCTCGGGGAAGAACATCAGTCATTTTCTCATCTACCTGCAAAATGGCTCTCGGAGCAAGATAGGTCTTTATTTCCTTGATGTTTATGGATCGAAGAAAACTGAGAATCAAAGAGATTAAGAAATAGTTCTAAAGAAAGTCAAAAAAAATCAAAAGAAACCTAGAATCTAAGAGTTTAAAAGATACTCAGAGGTCATTTAGTTCAATTGCTATCTGACCAAGAATCCTTCCTCAACACATGTAACAATATGCTACTGGTGGATCTGCTTTCTTCAGGTCTCTCCTCAATCTCATACACCCTCTATTTAACCACTAAAGGATTTTCTTAAAGCACTATGGTCTAATTATGTCACACCACCCAAGACAATAAATTCTGGGAATTTCCTATTGCCTCCAGAATTAAAATACAAGATGATCTGTTTGGCATTCGAAGCCCTTTCTCCTATCTTTTCCTGCACCTTACTCCCAGGACACTTACTCTTTGATCCAGTGGCTCCCTCATTATTCCACAAACAGTTTTTCTCTTGCCATCCCCCATGCCTGAAATGTTCTGCATTTTCTACTCTACTCATCTCTCTAGCTTCCTTTATGTACCAAACAAAATCTTATCTTCTACAGGTTAACACAATGGCTCTGTAGAATTTCAGTCTTGTAATCAGTCTAATACCTTTCCTCTACCACATTTTCCTTCAGAGTATGGACCCAAACTCCTTCACCATTTTGATTTCTTTCCTTTGAACATTCTCCAACTTAACAAGGTCTTAGCTAAAATGGCATGGCCAGAATTGAATACAATATTCCATATATTCCTGACCAGGACCAGGATATGTCTAATGGATAGATTGGAGGGAAAGAAAAAAAGAAATTTACATGATAATTTTATTATATATTTAAAAGGAATGGCAAATTGTACATGATAGATTTGTATTTTCATGTGAAATCATCTTTTTTTGTTTATGTCTTGTGTTTTTGTTCTGTTAATTGATAATAAAATAAATCTGTGATACAAAAAAGTACAATCAGAGAGAGAGAAAGAGAGAGAAAGGAAGGGTAAGAGGGAGGGTGAAAGGAAGAGGGGAAAGAAAGAAAGGGGGAGAGAAAAAGAGAGAGAGAGAGAGAGAAGAGAGAGAGAGAGAGGTGGGGGGGGAGAGCACAATCCTAAGCGGATCTGTTCTTCCATAAATGTCACCCAAGTTTGTATTAGCTTTCTCAGTTGCCATGTCATATTGTTGAATCATACTAAACTAACAGTCCACTAAAACTTTCAGGGATTTTTTTCAGAAAACCTGCTTTCTATAATACCTACCTCATCTTCTACTTGTGAAGCTGATTATTTTAAACCCAAATTTAAAGCTTTCTGTTTATCCCTCATAAATTTCTTCTCATTAAATGTGGTCAAGCTTCTCAGATTCTTTTTGAATTATCATTCTATCATCCTGTGTGTTAGCTCTCCCTTCTAGCTTTGGGTCATCTGAACATCTGGTAAACAGGTCAAATGTGCTCCTAGCTAGATTAACTGATAAAAAATTAATGGAGTGAGCACAGATCTCTGGAACAGTTTACTAGAGACCTGCTTTTAGCTGTCATGTTTGGCCAGCAAATGAGTTCCCTAATCTGTTTAACTTTGGTAATGTCTAGCCCACATTTCTCTACTAGGAAAGAAGATTTAAAAGGAGAATACAGATGTGGTTCCTTTGCTGATTCATCTACCTAATGCCCCCCATCTGGGTTCATTATTTTTCTTGATGATTTCATCTATTCTCATTTCAGTTATCACTTCTGTATGACTTTCAAATCTGCTTCTCAATTTCCTGCCACCAGCCTCTCTCAGAGCTCTAATCCTTATTTCCAACTGCTTGCTAGACACCTAAATGGCTCACTACTATTTCAAACTCCACCAATATGTCCAAACTTACTTCATTGCCTCCTCAAAATTAGCCTTACCCCATAACTTCTCCATTTTTCTTAATAGCACTGTCTTTCGGTGACATAACTTCAAAAACTCCAGATTCTCTCTATACCATAATAGGACATTCAAATGAAATTTTCTTCCACATCCATGAAAAAAAAAGAGTAAGAATAAGAGTAGAGACTGTCAAGACCAACTCTTTACCTCCTCCAAATGGCTCAGATCAGCCAAACCAGAACCAGAAAGAATCAAATTGAGTATTAAAGATTCATATCCTAAATCAGCACTTCTAATCCTGTCCTTCCTCATCTTAAGCAAGAAGACAGAAGTTCACAGAATCTCCGAATGAGAAAAGACCTCAGAAACCATCTGACCTGATCCATATAGAAACACGAATACCCTTTTCAACATATCTGACAAGAAGTAATCTAGAGTCTAGAAGTCCCCAAGAGGGAGCTCAGTACAGTCCAAGGCGGTATATTATACTTTTCAGCAGCTCTCATTCTCAGGAATGTTTTCCTTATCTTAAGTTTCAATCTGCCTCTTTGTAGCTCCCATCATGGGGCCCTCTAGAACCAAATATAATTATTCTATATTTGCCTGGAGTCTCTGAAACTGTGTGGCAAGAATGTTCAGCATCTAATCAGAGGGAATAACCTCTGTGAATGCAAGAGTAAGAGAATGTGGATCAGGCTGGAGAACAGAGAACCATCTTCTTTGAATGGAAAGTTAGGTTATTGTTAGATGGAAGATTTAAGTAAGTAATAAGCATTTATTAAGCTCCTATTATTTGCATTGAGCTCACATAATACTGGTTGAAGCAACATGTATTTAAGCAATACATACATAATGAGAACAAGGTGATTGATCCAAGGTGAGTGAGGGCAGAAACAGTCGGGGGCAAGATCAGGAAAGGCTGATCCAGGCTAAGGAGTTTCTTTCTTCTCCTAGAGGCAATGGGGAGCCTGGGAAGATATTTGGACTGGGGAATGATCAGGTCAGAACTCTGAATGGGGCGATTTTTGGACATTGAGAAAATTCTCACAACAGTCCTGGGAGATAAAGGAGGGGAGGAAGATGGCATGGCCAATATTATTATTCTTTTTTTTTTAAATTTAGAGAAATTAAGCAACTTGCCTATGATTAGTCAACTGGGAAGTGGCAGAGACAGGACTTGCGCTCAGAGCTGATGGCTCTGTATTCAGCATCAGGCTCATGAAATACTAGTTCAGTATTTCTCCATGAAACAATAACTGACAAGGTTGTTGTGCATCCTTCATTTTCAGAGGGCCAATGAATGATGTCTTGACTCAAGTGTGAATTGGATTGAATGAGGCAGACTTGTATTATATAATTATAAGTAATTGTGTATCTTCCTAAATCATTTCTTATTCAGAGTAAATATGCACGGTACCTTCGATCAATCTTCCTTTAGCAGTTTGTTCCCCTTCCTACTTTATCCAAGTCCTCCCTAAACTGTGGTACTCAAAGATGCCTCTTGACGTTACCTACGATTATGTGCATTTTTATTGGCTACTGATGTATACAACTGGGATATAGGTGAGACAAGGTCATGGGGCCTTCTACCTCTCCTTATTATTAGGTTTCTCTCCATAGGAATCCTACAGTCCTGTCTTATCTTGGCCATCTTTGTTGAAGAGTATCTTTCAATTAGCAGGACAGAGAATAAAGCCAATCCTTGTGGAAAGCCCTGGTCTTTCTGGAATCTAGTTCCTACGACTCTTTAATTCTAATGAATCCAGTTCCTAATAATTTTTTCTCTTTCACTGGCTTAATCATTGGCTAATGCTTATCAATGGGGTTAATGTACTTTAGTCTGAGCTAATGGAGAATCTAAAGGCTAAGATGCCAATAAGTTTGAAGAAAGGAGAAAGTCAACAAGAAATCATGTTGGGAATTGATTTAGTGAAAGTGAAATCCCATTATAAAATCCCTTTCATTATCCTAGAGGGATTTGACTAACATGGAAGTACCACAGTATAGAATATAACTGGTTGTTGTCCAGAGCTTCCAGATATGAATATTTAATTACAAAGCCATAGCATGCAAAGACATCATCTTCCACTATGATTCCTAAATACCAAAGAGTAGAGTGGCCTTTTCCTAGTTCACTTGATCAACAAAAATAGCTGAAACAATTGATCCAGAGTGGAGCTCTCTGCCTGCCTCCATCTGAGCTGACAGCTGCTTTTCTGATTGAGAACAAATACAAACACCAGAAAAGTTGATATTGGCTCGTGGAGCTTGGCTTCCAAGGGCAGTCATCAAATGTTTAGTGAGAGGGTAGCAGAATTTGGACCCCTTTCTTCTCACAAGAACATCACTTTCTGAATCTAGAGGGCGTGTAGCCAGAAGATGCTGATTCATTCATTTACAAGATTTAGTAAAAAGGAAAACTGGAAAACAGTTCACACACAACAGCTTGTCTCACTTATCCTCAGCCATTAGAATGTAAATTCCTGGAGGTCAGGAATTCTTTTTCCTTTTTATTTGCATCCTAAGTCTTAGCACAGTGCCTGGCACACAGTAAGATGCTTGTTCATTGATTGATTTAATTGACCATACCAAGTTCTCCCAATCCAAATTGTTCTTCCATTAATTTGTCTTGGTTGTCTTTCTGGTTCAATATGGACTCCTACCACTATTCATTCCAACTTGGGCTTGGGTCCACAGCCTCTGTTTTATCTCTTTCCTAAGATCTGGCATTCTAATTCTTCCTCTCTTGTCCCTTGTAGACAACAGCTGACAGCCTCTGAGTCATATCCAGTAATTCAATAGTATAGATTGAGAGTTCAGAAGAGTTTCAAAAGCTATCTACCTAACCCCTTATCTTATAGATGAGGAAACTGAGGCTTAGGGAGATAAAATTACTTAGAATCAGAGAATTACAGATATAGAGTTAAAAGGAATCTCACAGGTTCTATAGTCCAATCCTCTCATTTTATTGAATATGCAACTGAGGTCTGGAGAAGTTCGCTTATATCCCTAAGGTCACACAGATAACAGGTGAGAGAGATGACATGCTGAACTTTCTTGCCACAGAGTTTCAGAATAAGGAGAATCAAGGCAATCTTCCTGTCTTCTATGCCCAGCAAACAACCATTAGTCTTTTTAATTTTTAATAACTTTTTATTTTTCCAAACACATGCAAAGCTAATTTTCAACAGTCACCTTTGCAAAACCTTGTGTTCCTAATTTTTCTTTCTCTCTCCTTCCCGCCATCCCCTCTTACAGACAACAAGCAATTCAATATAGGTTAAACATGTGCAATTCTTCTAAACATAATTGTTTCTTTATCATACTGCACAAGAAAAATTAGATCAAAAGGGAAAAAACATGAGAAAGAAAAAACCAAGCAAACAACAACCAAAAGAGATGAAAATACTTTGTTTTGATCTATATTTAGTCTCCATAGTTCTATCTCTGGATGCAGATGACTCTCTCCATCACAAATCTATTGAGACTGCCTTGAATCACCTCATTGTTGAAAAGAGCCAAATCTATCACAGTTGATCATCACATAATCTTGTTGTGCTATGGACAATGTTGTCTTGGTTCTACTCACTTCACTTAGCATCAGTTAATGTAAGTCTTTCCAGGTTTTTCTCAAATCAATCCGTTTATCATTTCTTATAGGATAATATCCCATTACACTCATATACCTTAACTTATTCAGGTATTCCCCAATGAAAGGGCATCCATTCAATTTCTATTTCCTAATCACTACAAAAAGGGCTGCCACAAACATTTTTGCATATGTGGGTTCTTTTCCCTTTTTTATGATCTCTTTGGGATTCAGACCCAGTAGAAACATTGCTGAATCAAAGGCTATGTACAGTTTGATAGTCCTTTGGGCATTGTTCCAAATTGCTCTCCAGAATACAACCATTAGGCTTTAGAAATGTTCTTCACTCCTAAGGGAACTCCTAGATTTACATAAATAGAAGGTCTTAACAGGTGGTGAGTTTATCTCCCATAATACAGTTATGTAACTGAAAACATATTCAGAATCTCTCTGGCCTATAAAACACGTAGGAGCTAAGCTTCAGAAGCATCTTAGATTATTCTTCCAATCTCTTCATTGGTCTCTTCTTTCCATAGAACCATATAAGACAAATTATTGTAGCTCAGTGAGTTAGATCAACATGACCTTTGCGATACGCTAATGGAATCATTACACCACGGAGGAAGAGGTCGGCAACAGCAGGAAATGGTTCGTTTCTTTGAGCAAATTTTGACTTTCAAACTCAGTTAATAAAAATCAGCAAACCATGTGTTTCAAATTACCCATTGGTTATAGATAAATTTCAGGAAAACTCAGTGGATATTGATCAAGGAGTATTTCACTCAGTTGAGCAGGAGGGATACATGGGTCAGTGCTTCTGATATGGTCAGTTCCTGAAATGGGGGATTTTTCCCCTCTTGTTTTGGTTTGGTTTTAGTCCCTTAACTTGCGGCTTCCTATTCCCTGATGCTTTTATCTGAGGAGATGCCAGGGAGAGAAGGCAGACATATACTAATTCTGTATAATTGGCAAGAACTGGAGACCCTAAAAATCTCTGAGACCAAAATATGAGGAAGAAACCAAGACAGAGGAAGCTATCATTCTTGAGATCTAAAGTGCTCTAAAGTTTCAGGTTCTTTGTTACTAGAATATGAGTTCTCAAATGGAAAGGGATTGCCTTAGATAGTGGTCCAAAGATTTTTAATGACTACAAAAATCTGACATGAATAATAAAATAATGCTCTAACATCTCAGGAAAAGAAAACAACAGGAAGCATTATCTCTTTCTTCCCTTTGGCTTTAAAAATAAACTCTTATATGCATATAAGTTATTCATTTAGAAATTAATTCTTGAGACTGTATGGTGAAATAAAAGAATTTTGTGCGGGGCATCACAGGGCATGAATTAAAGTCATGTCTCCTCAATTTACTATGTGGGTAACATTAAGCAAGCTATTTAACTTCTCTGAGACTCAATTTCTTTATCCATAAAATGATGAGTTTGATTTAGATGAATTCCGAGGTTCCCTCAAGTTCTGGGTCTAGATATATGATCTAGAAATTTGTGTTGGCAGGAAAAGTGAACAAGTTGGGGCATCCAGGCCCCACTCCTATAACTATAGGAGATTACTTATATTCCCCTGTTGGAAGGCTGTCCATTGAGTCACCCTGTCAGTGATTATCAGTCATCTCTAAGCTGTTCAGAATGGAGAAGTCCCAATGACTCCAGCTCTACTGCTAAGTCTCAGGAAAATGGGTCCCAGTGAATCAAGTGATTAGATTAAGGAAGCAACTTTCTATGACTTAATGGGGTAGGAAATCTTTGATTGAAATCAGACCCATCTCTTAGAAAAGGATGGCCTTAAACAGATTTGGTAAAGACTGCTCTCAGTACAATTTGGAGCTATGCCCAAGGGGCTATCAAACTGTGCATACCCTTTGATCCAGCAGTGTTACTAATGGGCTTGTATCCTGAAGAGATCTTAAAGAAGGGAAAGGGACCCACATGTGCAAAAATGTTTGTGGCTGCCCTTTTTGTGGTGGCTAGAAACTGGAAACTGAGTGGATACCCATCAATTGGAGAATGGCTAAATAAATTGTGGTATATGAATATTTTGGAATATTATTGTTCTGTAAGAAATGACCAACAGGATGATTTCAGAAAGGCCTGGAGAGACTTACATGAACTGATGCTGAGTGAAGTGAGTAGAACCAGGGGATCATTATACATGGCAATGAGAAGGTTATACAGCGATCAATTCTGATGGATGTGGCTCTTGTCAATAATAAGGTGATTCAGATCAATTCCAATGGTCTTGTGATGAAGAAAGACTTCTGCACCAGAGAGAGGACAGTGGGAACTGAATGTGGACTACAACATAGTATTTTCACTCTTTTTGTTGTTGTTTGCTTGCTTGAATTTTGTTTTCTTTCTCATTTTTTTTCCTTTTTGATCTGATTTTTCTTGTGCAGCATGTTATTTGTGGAAATAGAGGAATTACACATATTTAACATATGTTGGATCACTTGCTGACTGGGGAGGGGGAAGGAAGGAAAAAATTAGAACACCAGGTTTTGTAGGAGTGAATGCTAAAAATTATCCATGTATATATTTTGAAAATAAAAAGCTATAATTAAAAAAAAAATTTCTCTCGTTGCATAGCCACATTGTGAGAAACATCTTGTACTCTATGGTCAATTAGAAGGTAGACTTCTTTCATCTGACAGAGAATTCTTCCACAGTAGAAATTGAAGTAGACAAAGCATGTTTTGTACAGCCAATTCAGCAATCACGTATTTATTGATCTAAAAATCAGAGAAATGAAGAACCTGGAAGAAACGTTATAGGTCATCAAGTTTTAATATAATCAGACTTAAGCACCAACTACACACAAAGCATCAGGCTAAGCACTGATACTATAGTTTCCTAATTTTATACACATGAAATTTGGGGCTCACAGACAAGAAATGACTTGCCTGAGCTCATACAAGTCATCCAGACTACCCCCTGCTTCAGGATAATGCAAAATCTTAAAGTTAAATCACTCTACCAAAGTACTGCTCTTCATAAGAACATAAAGAATGCCTTCAAGCAACCTATGACTTCAAAAGACATAGCTGGGTGACACAATGGATAAAGTACAGACCTAAAGAATTCATATCTGACCTCAGGCACTTACCATTTCTGTGACTCTAAGCAAATCATTTAACTTCTGTCTGCCTCAGTTTCTCAAACTATAAAATGAGGATTATAAACCAAACGAGATAATATTTGTAAAGTATTTAACACAGTGTGTGGTACATAGTAGAAATTTAACAAATACTTGTTGCCTTCGTTTTCCTTGTTGTCTGACTTCAATTCCCACTCCCCCCCCCAACTCTAAGTTCACTCTGCTTTTTCTTATGCTATACACAAGAGTACTTAATCTTTTCTGTACTCTGGACTCTTTTGGCAATTTGAGGGAACCTATTTCTCTTCCTCAGAATTATATTATTAAATGCATAAAATCAAAAACACAGAACATGAAGTAAATCAATTATAATTAGGAATAAAAATTTAATAAGTTTAGGGACCCCAGATTAGGAAATTCTACTCCAGAGAAATGGGGAATAGAGAGAGAAAGTCATGGGGTCCATAAGAAAACAAAAGGGAAAGATGACAGGTTCATTATGGACAGATTCAAAATGGGTCAAAGAAAAAGGGAGGACAGTTCAATCAATCAACCAAATATTTTTAGAGCTAACTGGGTACCAGGCACTGAGCTAGACACTTAAGATCCAAAGACAAAAATGAAATAGTCCCTGTTTTCATGGATGAATAGCTATTGGTCTTTCTCATAGAAGACAATATGGTAAAATACCATGAATGCAGCATCATTTGACTTCTGGTAATCTTCCATCCGTGATAAATAGCTTTTTGGAAGAAAGATTCACTGTTGATCCAAATTCTAAGGCACAGCAAGTAGTAATAGGATTGTCAAATAAGAATCCCAAATAAAAGAAATACTCTTTATCTGTATATGGAGTGGAAAATTCAGTTCAGTATACATACAATTTTGGGGATAATGATCAGCTGAGTTCTATGAGAAATTTTTCCAAAGATGTTAAATGATCCCAACATCAAGAGCTTACATTCTAACAATAAAAGGAGCAATATATCTTTGTTCTAATATCGGAATTTTTTTGGTTTTGGCTTTTGGTAAGACAACTGGGGCTAAGTGATTTGCCCAGGGTAGTAAGTGTGAAATGTTTGAGGGTGGATTGGAACTCAGGTGCAGGGCTAGTAGTCCATCCACTGTGCAATCTAACTACTCTTTTGTTCTAATAATGTAACAGAGTTTCATGCCCTAAATTCTAGGATAACAGTGAGGATACCAGGGCTCTAGTCTGAATTGGATCTCCAGTTTAATGAACTACTTTGCTTCTCTGGTACTCAATTTCCTCATTTCTAGAATGGGAAGAATAATGGTGAGATAATACGAGAAGAAATGGAAATGGGCCAGCATTTTGATGAAAGGGAAGGGCTAAAGAAAAGCCATGGGTACCATTTTGTTTTTATTTGTTTGTTGGGGAAGGCAGGGTCCTGGGGAAACTCCCAGGAAGTTAAAAGTGAAAACTCATTGGAGGGAAAGAAATATATTCAAAAATGATTGTGATTAAAAGACAGAAGGCACCAATAGAGCTTTTAAAAAATAAAACAAATTAGTCAAGGATCAAAAATAAAGAGAAGAGTCATTAAAACCAGAGTGGATTTCACCAATACACAAAGTCCTAATTATAGTTGAAAATATCTCCAAATATCAAAAACAGTGTCACAAAAATGGAGGCAACTATTAAGTCCACAAATGTCTCTCTGCTGTTGGCTAGAGAGATTCTTGACACAGACAAGTCCTGCCCCAGATATGAGATTTCAGAACCCTTCTAGAAAACACCCATCTCAAGGGGGATTTCTTTAGGTATTGTTTCATGTCCTCTTCATTGCCTTTTTTCTTGATGATGGTTCAAATTATCCCCCTAGAAAGAAGCAGCCCTTCCTTCAAAGACATCTTTGAAAACAAAATTGGAAAAACACACATGGGGAGGAAGATCAAACACCATGGCTATCTATGAAGCCCCAGAGAAAACAGGAAAAATCTGTCAGGGAGCCACACAGACAGAGCCATGAGAAGCCTGTGCCTATTCACAGAATTAGAGAACCTTAGAGCAGGAAGGCACCTCTGAGCCCACTTGGACCAACTCATAGCTGAATAAGATTCCCAGCTATGGTATTCCTGATGTATAACGATCCATCATCCCTTAGAAGCCCTACAAGACAACTCATTCTACTCTGGACAACACTCATTACCACAAAGTTTTTCCTTATACTTCACTGAATCTTTTTTAAATAGGCTTCTAATTCTGTCACTTTTGCCCATTGCTTATAGATCTACTCTCAGAATAAGTCTACTGATACCTCTTCCTCTGTTTAAAAGAGCCCTTCAAAAGGTGGGATTTGAGCATTCCTGAAAGAAATTAGGGAAGCTAAGAGGAGATAAGGAGTAAAAAAAAAAAAGCATTCCAGGAATGGAGGAAAACTGGTGTAAACGCATGAAATAGGGAAATAGAGTATTGTGTACGAGGAACACCAGAAACAGGATAATTAGACCACTGAGTATTTGGAGTGAAGTCTGAGAAGACCAGAAAGGTAAGTGTGGCCCAAGATGCTGAGGATTTTTAAATGACTCATCTTTATATTTGATCCTGAGGATTGTAGGGAGTATATTGAGGTTTATTAAAGTGTTTTATATTTATAGCTTAATTTAATCCTCCCAGATACCCTTTTGGGGAAAGTACAAATATTATTGGATATTGTTATTATTTCCATTTTACATTTGAGGAAACTAAGGCTCCAAGGAAATAAATCACTTAATCATAGTCATATATTAAGTGTTAGAAATGAGACTCAACCTATGTATTATAGGGACCACATTGAGGTTTATTAAAGTGCTTTATATTTATAGCTTAATTTGATCCTCCCAGATATCCTTTTGGGGATAGTACAAATGTTATTGGATATTGTTATTATTTCCATTTTACAGATAAGGAAACTAAGACTACTTAACAGTAGCCACATATTAAGTGTTAGAAATGAGATTTCAACCCATGTTTGTCCTGAATGCCCATTTTGAAAAGATTCGGTGAAGTGTAAGAAAAGGAAAGGAGGAATGAGGAGATTTCATATTTGAAAAAGGAAGGTTTTAGCCAAGTTCCTTAGGTCAGCACCAAAGCCAGTTCTAGATGTTCTTTTCTGCTCCCCTTCCAAGTCCCTGGAGAAAAACCAAAATTTTGAACTTTTCAAAAAACCTAATTCAAAATGAATTCTCCCTCCGTGACCTGTGACTGGCAAAATAGAGAGGGGGACTCCTGCCCTGTCAGTGGCTTCCTTGTCCAGGACAAAATCCCAGCGGAGCAGCCAGACTGGCCTTCTCGGTTTTCAGCCCCTGAGAAGCGTCCTCCTCCCCCCTAATCTCTGGCCTGGTTTCTTCCTTTGTATTTTCATGGTTATAATTATGGCGCTGCCCCCTGGGTTTGGCATTTCCTGTCAGTGAGTGAGCAGCCTGGGCACGGGGCCTGAGCCACCCCTGCGGCAGTGGCTTCCTACACCAGTCATTAGTTTCTGGGTGATTGCCCAGTGGGGAAGAATACAGCTTCGGGCTGGCTCCTTTTCACGAGACCCAATTTGATCCCAAGATAGAGAAAAGCAGCTCCGTTGACCCAGATGGTCTCTCCAGAATGGCAAGTGACTCGTGCCCCTGGACTTTAGCCTATTGCAGTCTAGGTCATGGGGGTGGGTTCTAAATAGGGGTGACAGCTACCCATCATTATGTCCTTCCCCATCTCTCATCTAATTAGTCATAAATGATGGGAAGAAATAGTATCCAACAACAAAAGGCAGTGTGGAATCATGGAAAGCGCATTGGACTGGGAATCCCGGGTCCAGGGTTCAAATTCTGACTCTGTTCCTTCCTTAGTGATTGGGCTAGAGATGATTTGGAAGGTTAGATATGTTTACCAACTTCTTAAACTGTGACTCATGACCCTTTATGGGGTCTCATAATTGAATGTGGGTTCACAGAATTCTGGTTTATGATCAGTAAATATATAACTATTTTTTATATCTGTATATCTAGGGTCACGTAAAAATTTCTCAGGCAAAAAGGGATTGCAAGTGGAAAAAGTTCAAGAAGCCCTGCTTTAGGCAATAAAGCCACAGAGGGGATTTTCAGCATGGAGCCTTTAGAGCACAAGAATCAAGTCAAGTCAATAAGTATTTATTAAACAGCTACTTTGTGCCAGACACTATGCTAAATGCTGAAAATATAAGCAAAGGCAAAAACCATCCCTGCCCTCACAGAGCTGTCATTCTAATATAGAAAACAAGTATATACAGAAATCTGGGTTCAGACTTCATCTGTCCTACTTTTGTAGGACCTCCCCACGTAAGGCTTCAGAATCCTGTAAAACAAGAGATTTAAGTCAACAATTCCTCAACTCTAACTTCCAGGATTCTGTGAAGAAGCCAGTTTTTCACTTGCCTCAGGTGGAGACAATCACTACCAATGTCAATTCCTTTGTCCAGATTAGAGCCTTATTAATAAAAATTAACTTGGATAATATCATCGTTCTGGCAAAAAGAACCCTTGATAAGACCAGACACTCTTTGACTCCCCCATTTGAGAATGATTGAATTATATGGCTGGTTGTTCAACTGAGCTGTGCCTTTGTACCTGACCTTTTAAAAGCAGTTAGAAGGACAGGTACCTATAGTTGAGATGGACAAAGAGAAGAAGGCTTCAAACAACCCATCAATCAACAGGCATTTATTAAATGCCTTCTACATACCAGATACAGTTACAAGCACTAACCTAGTGATACAATAACAAAATTAAAGTCACTACCTTTAAGGAATTTCCATTTGTACAAGCCGGTTCGGAAGAAACCATCCTGACATTTTGGGACTCTGGGGCCTTGGGGCAAAGCTCCTTCAACCACAGAACCCCTGCAGGGAACAATATGATTCCAAGAGAGAAAAGAATTAAACAGCCCCGGAAATCACAACAGCAAGAGGTTAAAGTCTTTGGAGTTCCTATGTCCAACTCCATCTATGTCCATCCTCCTATATCCAGGATGGAGCTTCAGAAGTAGGAAAGATCCACAAGGGGATGTTAGCAAGGGGGGGACATAGGAGGACCCAGACACCAAGGAGTCTCGGGAGGTCAGACACTGCCTTCCAAGCCCCCACCTTCCATTTGGTCGTCCACTAGATCAATGACTGGAAAAGAAAAAGGCAAGCTGGAGACTTTGCACAAGTCTGCCTCATTCAATCCAATTCACACTTGAGTCAAGACATCATTCATTGGCCCTCTGAAAATGAAGGATGAACAACAACTTTATCAGTTATTGTTTCATGGAGAAATGTTGAACTAGTATTTCATGAGCCTGACACTGAATACAGAGCCATCAGCTCTGAGTGCAAATCCTGTCTCTGCCACTTCCCAGTGGACTAATCATAGGCAAGTTGCTTAATTTCTCTAAATTAAAAAAAAGAATAATAATACTGGCCATGCCATCTACCTCCCCTCCTTTACCTCCCAGGACTGTTGTGAGAATTTTCTCAATGTCCAAAAATCTGTCCCATTCAGAGTTCTGAACTGATCATTCCCCAGTCCAAGTATCTCCCAAGGCTCCCCATTGCCTCTAGGAGAAGAAAAAAACTCCTTAGCCTGGATCAGCCTTTCCTGATCTCCCCCCATCTGTTTCTGCCCTCACTCACCTTGGACCAATCACCTTGTACTCATTATGTATGTATTGCTTAAATACATGTTGTTTCAACCAATAATATGTGAGCTCAATGCAAATAATAGGAGCTTAATAAATGCTTATTACTTACTTAAATCTTCCATCTAACAATAACCTAACTTTCCATTCAAAGAAGATGGTTCTCTGTTCTCCAGCCTGTTCCACATTCTCTTACCCTTGCATTCACAGAGGTTATTCCCTCTGACTAGCTACACACACACACACACACACACACACAAAATCTCTGCCTTCTGAAAACCTTCTCTTCTTCTCAAGAACAGCTCTGATGTGGTCTTTCCCATGAAGATTGACCTGATCCCCTCAATCCCACTTTCCTACAAATTTCTTCTAGCATTTTGCCTAGATATCTTTTTTGCTTTTACTCTCTTGTATGTTCTTAATTGTACTGACTTCTTAGATTGCAAGCTCCCTGAGGGCAAGGACTGCATCATTTCTCACCAAATCTTCAGCACAAAATGAGCATTTAATAAATATTCATCAGAATTAATTTAATATGTAAAGGATGATGGCAACATTTTTGAGGGCCTCATTTTCCTGGTGTACTCTCTGTAAGGTAAGGCTCTATGCATGGACCACTTCCTCTGTGCTCTCAAGTATCTTTCTAGCTTTTAATCTAGGATCCTATTATCTTCTTAAATTTTCTCTAGAGCGCCTTGTCCAGATATCTCCCTTTACTTCCAACAAACCCTAGTTTATCTGAGCAAATGTTTAGTTCAACTCAATATGTATTTATTAACTACCTACTTTCTACTTTTGTCCTGCCACTGGGCTTTGGTGCCTGGAAGACAGAGAGGGTGACTTTATGCAATTCTGCCTCACTTTTTAATCCAATTCACAAGCACCTGTGATGTCCTTGGTCCTCTTCAGAAATGAAGGGCCAATAATAGCTCTATCAAAAATAGCATCAGTAGCTGGAAGTACCAAGACAAGAAAGAATAGGTTCCTGCCCTCAAGAAGCTTACATTCTACTGGACTCCTATCTCCTGATGCCCCATGTAATGTGGGTTCCTTCAGAGAAGAAACTGCTATTTTGTTCTTCTTTGCCTTCCTTATTCCTTAGAGACAGTTGGAATTTAATAAATGTTTTTTAAATTGAATTCTGTGAAATCCTGGCTTTTTATCAAAATTGAATGTGGAACTTGCCATCGGCCCTCAGATGTGCTCATTGTTCTGGGCCTCACCCCCTACTGGATGTGCCACCATGGCAGCATTGTAAAGCTGGAAAGAACTCGTGAAAAATTGGCAGGATGAAAAAAATATTTTTTGTGGGGAAGCTAATTTTTTGGAAGCCAAACGACAATCATGAAAATATTCAAATGCTCTTTAACACTAATTACACCCAGCTCCCTTCTTCCATCTCCAGAAAGCCCCCGCCAGAAAGCATTTCTCCAAGAGGAAATTTCAAATCCTTAATTGACTTTTAGGAAACTCCAAGGTCAAAAAAAAATCCAAACCATACACAGTCCAGTCAGCCTTGCAATGGAAGAGTGACTGAATACCACAGCAGGAAAACCGTCCCGTGGGAATACCAAAGACCACAATCCCGTTGCTATCAAATACACAGCAATTTTTCGAGGACTCTAGAGGTACAGAAATGGTTGCAAGAACCTTCTGTGGTTGGGAAATGGAGTCCTGTCCAACAAGTCACTGTTCAATCATTCCTAATTGGTTATTTTTTTCCAAATATATATATATATCAGTGGGTTCTTCCTCAGTGAAAATCAGATAGGTGGAAAGTTTCAATTCTAATCAAAGTTATTTTCACTCTCCTGGACCAAGTGGAAGCTGAAATGGAGTCAAGTGATTTTGACAAACAGCATTGACTCATGGGGGAGCTCGATGGGACTACATTGCTAGGATTCTGTCCCTTCTCAGATGCCCATCTCCTGCCAAGTGGAGCCACTCCTCCCTTCAGTGTCGATTTCCCCTCTTACACCTCCTATTGTGAAGAGGATTGCCCTACAAAAACTCTTCAGTTTCTTCACAAGAAGAAATGGTATAACTGTATTCATGAGAATCTTGTCCCTCTCCTGCCCCCTCTGAGGTTCCATCTTCCTCCCTTTATGCCTTCTCTAAGGCATTGTCTGAAGGATTCCATCAAAGGAGCAAAACTGTCCTCAGAATGCCCCCTTACTCCCAACACCCATCCACACATCTACCCACACATTCTCTCTCTCTCTTTCTCTCTTTCTCTTTCTCTTTCTCTTTCTCTCTCTCTTTCTCTTTCTCTCTCTTTCTCTTTCTCTCTCTCTCTCTGTCTTTCTCTTTCTCTCTCTCTCTGTTTCTGTCTCTGTCTTATTCTGTCTCTCTCTATGTCTCTCTGTGTCTCTCTGTCTCTGTGTGTGTCTCTGTCTCTCTCTCTCTCTCTCTCTCTCTCTCTCTCTCTGTCTGTCTCTCTCTCTCTCTCTCTCTCTCTGTCTCTCTCTCTCTCTCCCCTACTAGGAGTTGCCTAGAAGGATTGTACCACAAGGATCTGCCATCATCTCAGTACCTTTACATTCCCCATGACCACTCTGCTTCCCTGCCTCCACCTCCTCCATGAGGTAACCCTATGGGATTGCATCCAATGGGCAAACTGCTTCTGTGCTCCTCTTTTTACCCCTTCCTTCTTCTGAGGATATTCTGATACAACTACCTGTCCAGAGGATATTTTTCTGCCCATCCTCACCCTCACCTTCCCTCCTTGTCTTCCTTCCTAAAAAAAGATCACAGGTGTGTGATCTTGGTGTGAAAAAGAACCTAAAAGTTCTTCAAGTTCACCCCTTATTTTATAAATAAGGACACTGAGACCAAGAAAAGTTAAGAGATATTTTCAGATGCTTGATTGATGAAGTCATCATCTTGATCTAGCAACTCCAAGTGTACTGACAGCCCTTCTCCTGAACCCCAAAACCAGCCTCAATCTTCCCCTGAGACAAGAGAATTTATATTTACTGTCCCTGAAAGCCAGCGTCTCAGAATGGATAGAAGAAGACAAGGAAGTCCAGAGAACTTGGATTAAAATCTTACCCCAGATCCTTGCCAGCTTTATGACTCCTGGGCAAGTCACTTAACTTGTCTAAAAGAACAGGATTGAACCTAGAAGCCTCCAAAGCTCTTGCCAGGTCTGAGTCTGGGATTCTAGGATCAGTAGTCTATAAGGCAATCAACTGGTCCGATTGCCAGGTTTTTCCATGCCTTGGATTTTCCTCTGCAGGAAGTGGGGCACCTCAGAAGCTTTCTCAGGTCTCTAACATAGGATTTAGAACTCAGGCTCAATAAAGGCTCAATAAGGCTCTGGGGAAGAATAGGGAGAATTTGCTCTGCAGAGGTTGGTTGAGTAATTAGGAAAACAGGATTTCTCTAGCCAGCATTGTTTTCACAACCCAGTTTTCCAACGTTGTAGCTGAAAAGAAATTATTCCACCCCTACTTCTTCCCTCCCCCCCCAAAAAAAAAAAGTTATTTTGAAAGGACTAGGCAAATTAAGCCCAGAAGGAGCAAATGAAGCTGTGGGAATATGTGTGAGACCACACACACCATGACATGAAAGATGCCACAAATTGGCCTCCGGGAATAACCCCAAGAACACGTTTGTCTCAATGTGGCAACAAGTGGGGAAAGAGATATGTTTCTCCTCCCCCAGACACCAGCCCCATCACCACTGCTGAACCCAAGACTCCCGACCCAGAGGTGAAAACTTGGTGACAGTTCCCTGATGAACCCAAGACCAAATGTGGCACTGGTCAGGGACTGTGTCTAATGTCAGTGTGGTCCAGTGGCTGCCTCCCGGTATTGACGATGCTCGAAACAAGCTCCTTATAGACAAGCTGACCCTTATGCACAATGTGCTCCTGCTTATGGGCTCGATGGAAAACAGAAACAGGAATCTCGGAAGTCTGTCTGATCTGGTCACTTAAAATGGATTTCTGTCATGTTTGGGGCTGGGAGTTTGCTCTCTTGATTTTCATCATTTCCCTCCTCTGGACACAGAGATCTTCAAGATGATGACTCAATCAATCAAGCAGCAAGCATTTATTAAGCACCTATTGTGTTCCAGGCACAAGGGATTCAAAGACAAAAATGAATTGATCCCTGCCTTCAAGGAGCTTACATTCTATCAAAGAAGATCCATGTGGGCTTCTCCATGGTGCCCATATGAGGGAAAGGAGAAACATCATCTTGTTGAATTATCTTGAAACTTTCTGGAACTGGGGCAGTTAAGTGGCACAGTGGATAGAGCACCATCCCTGAAGTCAGGGGGACTATGTTCAAATCTGATCTCAGACACTTGACACTTCCTATCTGTGTGACTGTGGGCAAGTCACTTAATCCCAATTACCTCAGCAAAAAAGAAAAGAAAAGAAAGAAAGAAAAAGAACTTATATACAATACTTGACAGTGCTATGAAGGTAAAACTGGTCTGGAGAAAAATTTAGCATCATTCATTTGACAAGAATTTATAAAGTACCTACTGTGGGTACTAGGGATACAGAGGGAAAAACAAGACAGTCATTGGCTTCAAAGTGCTGACATTTATTGAAGGAAACAATGTGTATCCATTAAAGAATATAAAACACATACAAAGATACTACAAAGGGAATTGAGAAGGAACCAGCAACTTGACAGAAGAGGGAGGAAATGAGGAAAAGCTTCATGTAGAGTTAACGCTTGAGCTGAGTTTCAAAGGAAGCTGGGGACCAGGATCCATTTAACTTGTCTGAGTCTTACTTTTCTCATCTACAAAATGGGTGGGGGAAGGGAACTAGTATTTATTAAGTACCTGTTAAATGCCAGACATTGTGCTAGTTCACTTTTTCCAAATATTTAATTTAAGCCTCATGACAAGGAAAGTGGAGGAGGTAGGTGCTATTATCATCATCCCCTTTTCCACTTGAGGAAATACATCCCCCTATAAAAAGAAGATGGTAATACTTGCACAAAACATCTTACAGGATGGTCACAGGGAAAATCTTAAAGTCCCACAGAAGTGTAAATTATCTTATTTCCAACAACTAGGATATTAAGTAATTGGATCATGTTTAACTCTTCTCTCACCCCTCTCTAGGTCTCACTTTATTCATCTATAAAGAAAAGGATTTGAAACTAGAAAAAAAAAGTGGATGCTGAACAAATTGTGGTGTAGGAACAGATTGCATTGTGCCACAAGAAACAATGAATTTAGAGGAATATGGGAATACCTCGTATGAAGTGATGCAGAGAAAGAAAGCAGAACCAAGAACGATACACATAACAACCGCAATCATGTCAAAAAGAAACAGAATAACAGGCACTGGAATTCCCATTAAATGCAAAGATTCCAAAACTGGCTCCTGGTACAGTAATAATACACTCTATTCTCTGAGCCGTAAAGAAGTGGTGGACTACGTGTGTGGGATGCAGCATACACTGTTTGTTTCACTTTTCTATTTTTATTTTGATGAAGGTTTTCTTGAGTGTACATGGAGAGGAGCATTGGAAATTGACAGAGACAGTAGTGTAAAACACACAAAAAAAGCATCAATAAACAAAATAATAAATAAAATGAAATAAAAGGTTTGTATTAGATGATCTCTCTCGTTCTTTTGCAAGGTCGGCTGAATGGAGCACTGGACTTGAGGTCAGGAAGACATGAGTTTGCATCAAACCTCATACATATGTGACCAATGAGACTCTGAGCAAGTCTCTTGAGGTTTCTGAGTCCTGGTTTCATCAGCTGTTAAATGGGGACAATAAGAGCACCTATCTCCCAAGGCTGTTTGGAAGAGCAGATGCAATAATGTAAATATAATCTGCTATGCAAACTTTGAAATTTGTATAAGTATTATACCACAGTACTTTGCCAAAATACTATATAAATGTGAGTTATTATTATTACATATGCAACTTTTGGCTAGAATATGATAATGTAAGGCACCAAAAGGGAAAAGGTACTTTGTTGATGAGTTGTTTCTTTTTTACAAACATTCCAGAATTTAAACTAGAAAATGAGTTCCTGCAAATCTGAGGTCCATTTCAGGAAGACGACAAAATCATAGATTTAGACCTAGAAATTACTGAGGAGAACAAAGTTAATGTGGAAACTCTATGTGGTGAAATGCCTTCGTGGAGAATGGAACAGCCTAGAAATCCAAAAATCTTGAATGATCTCCAGTTTCCCCACCCCCCCACTTTCCTGAGGTCCCTCATCCTCTGGAATTCAGCTCCTTCGTCCATTTGTCTATTCTTCATAATTTAAGAGTCTGTGATTTCTTTGATGTGAATGTGGATATAACCTTCATCAGAGCAGACACCAGCCACCTTCAGACTTTACTTTAGCTGATGGTCTTCAAGACCTCTCTTTGGTTGGAAAGGATGAAGTCTATCTCCACGGTCATAGAGAGTTTCTATGGCTGAAGAGGTCATACATCACTTCCAGTCAACTTGTTGCTTTTCCTGTACAGATAGTGAGACTCAACCTTGGATAGCAGATGCAGTTTATGACTGGCTCCATACCTGAAGCCTTTCCTTTTTGGAAAAACAAGCCAGTACTTACACTCCACTGTTAAACCTACCTAGAATCAGGGATTGCCTCACAGTGGTACAGTGAGGAATCAAAGGACGACTCCGTAGAAGCTCCTCACCCATAGCCTGGGAATAATAATGCAAACACCATTCCCAAGGGAAAATATAAAAATATAAATCACACCATAAGATGCAGCAACTTATGCCATTATAGGAAGGCAATAAATTCCTGTGTTTCCTTAGTTAAATAAGCATAAAATTTTAAGTCAGACCTTTAAACCAAGAGATGAAGTCTTTTTCCCCCTTTAACCTGTTTTAACCCACTGAAAATGCCAGAATCCTTCTTTGGTATAACTGACAAATTCCTGTTCCTCAACATAGTCTGATAATGGTATTTTAGGCTCCTCTTTTCTGCTCTTCTGGCTAAAACATAGAGGAAAAAACTCCACATCTGTTTGTCGCTCATCAAAACATTTCTTTTGACTCCGGTCCAAACCAAGAACAATAGTTCAGAGGGAAAACAGCAATGCCGTAATGGTAAGCTGGGTTTGCACATTCTTGTGGTTGGAGTTGATCAAGAATTATAAGAAATTCTGTGTCTGCCTTAATTTGGATCAAATGGGAAGCTGCACAGTAGAGCTTGTAAAAGGCAACATTTGCTAATTGGATCTGTTCTATAATTTGCTAATTGACTACAGACTTTGGATCTTCATTCGGTCCCCTCAAGTTTACTCAGCAAAAGATGTTTTGAAAAGGGCTTGGTCTTAATCAAGATCAGTTCATTTCCCAGGGCTAATGCAGAGGAACTAAAGGAGATGGAGGTTGGGTCCAATGGCCTTGGTAGAGAAGCAAATGAGATACTAGATAATCTGATTTCTATTTCGTTCTTTTCATTCAATTTCATTCATTTTGATGACATTCCTGACACTGCTAAGCAGTGTAGATACCTAGATGAAAATGAGACAGTTCCTGCCTTCAAGAAGCTTGCAATCTACGATGAGAAAGAAGATATACCCCAAGAATTCTTAATATGAAGTCCTCCCAACAACAAACTCATGGATAGATTTCAGGGAATCTGTGAACTTGCATGGGAAAAAAATTGCAATGTTATTTTCACTCACCTCTAATGGAAATTTCACATCTCCATCAATTATTTAAGAACATTATTCTGAGATGGGGGACCGAGGCTTCACCAGATTGCCAAAGGGATCTATGACACCAAAAAGTTAAGGATCTCTATTGTACATATAAACATTATATATAAAATACATATTATGTAAAGAAAGACAAAATAATTGGGGGAGGGGGGAAATCACAGACTTCCTGTGGGAGATGGCATCTGAGCTGAAACTTAACTGGCTTCGATTCCAAAGATGGAGTGGAGGTGGAGAAAAACATTTCAGGAAAAGCAGACAACAGGTGAAAAGACATAAAGAACAGAAATGGAATGTCAGATAAAGGGAACAACAAGTAGGTCACTGATCTCAAGAGGCTTCCACTCTACTTGAAGATTCCAAAAAGTATGAAACTAATAGCACAAGGAATACGAGAAGAGAGAAAATACTTCACGCCTAGGAGAATCTGGGAAGACTTCACGAAGATGGTAGCACCCATGCTGAACCTAGACAGAAGCTGAAACCCCAGAGATACGAATAAATATATGATGAATGCTATGCCCAAAAAATAGCATGGAGGCAGAACAGGATATATAAAGTTTAGAAAACAGCTAGTAGTCCAGATAAACAGACCTAGACAGAAAGTAGCTTGAGGAATCAGCTTTTTATCTCTTAGACATGAAGTCTTCCAGCCAGCATCTGTTTCTTGCCACTGAAGTCTGACCCAGATTAAAATGTCACTGGGAAATATTTAGTGAAATAAATAAAAATACAAAAGAACATAGATAATGTTAATGTGTGGTATTCTGAATCAATATGTAGTTTACAAATATCTCCCTGTATGGTTTAGTATTTTTTAATTTTTATTTTATTTTATTTTTATTTTAGTACCCTTTTATTAGAGTTTTTCATCACTATCTTAAGTAATGGTGATTCTCTAGTGATTTTTTTAAAGCAGAGTGATAAGGTAAGACCTTTACTTTAAAGGATAATTCCAACAAATGTAGAAGATAGATAAGAGCCTGAAAACTCAGCACTTATGCTAATGTAGCTCCCAGATCAGTTCCTCCACCATAATGCACCATCAGAACAGGTAAGACTCCTGCAGAACAGGGAACTGAGCTGAGACTTAAAGAAACCAGTGTTTGGGGATGATGAGGGGGAGCATTCCAGTCATGGGAGACAATCAGTGCAAAAGACCAGCTTAATACATGAGGCAGTGGGATGGCATGGCCAGAACGCTAGGTCTGGAGTTGAGAGACCTGGGTTCAAAATCTATTAGACATTTGCTGGCTGAGATCTTGGTCAAGGGACTTCTTAATCTCTCAATACCATAGTTTCCTACTTTATAAAAATCACGGTTATACTTGTATAACTTATCTCCTTCAGTACTTGTGAAAATGGCACTTTCCAAACCTAAAGATGCAGTAGAAGTAGGAGTTATTATTAACACTCATATACTCTACATAGCAACCACATATGTAATATATGTGGTCTCCATGTAATGTCTTAAAAGCCTGGGGGAAAAAAACTTTAATTTGCATTGGGTCATCCTACATATTTCAGGTATAAAATCAGTATGATTTTATAATATTGTGAATATATTTATCATCTTATATATTTTAAATGAATATGCAATAAAATTTAATCAAACTTGGAACAAACATATGGGAATTATGGGTTTTTCCATATGGAATAGGTTAAAGTTGGGGAAATGAGAATTTTTAATAATTTCAGAATAAAGGCAATGCTGAGGTTTTTATTCAAACTTCATCATCAAAACAGTTGAACTTTAAGACCTGGCTCCTTGGAAAGGATATGAGTAGAGAACAGAACTTGGAACCTCAAATTATGCAATAGAGTTTTTTGAAATATAATTTGGAAAGCAGCATGTGAGTGACCAGGGACTTGTTAGAAATGACGAAGGTAGCACTGTTAAGAGTCTTCTGTTACTAGTGGATTCTCAAGGGAGATGAGGAAGTTTAAAAAGTCATCCCCAACTTTGGGGGTCAATGTGAAGAAAGATAACCTTACCCTAGAAAAACATCTTCACTGCCCAATCAGAGGTCAAATCCTCACTTGGATAGATCTGAACCAAGAGAACAACTTTCATGTTCTTGAGATGGCCAAAGTCAGAGACAATCTGGAGAGCACCAGGGAAAGCAATGAGAGAGAGACAGAGAGAGGCAGAGATGGAGACAGAGAGACAGAGAGAGGGAGGAAGGGAAGAATAGGAAAGAAAGGAGAAAGAGAGAATGAAGGATGGAGGGAAAAGGAGGAAGGAAGGGAGAAGGAGGGAGTATGGTCTTCCTGCCTTTCCCTTCCTGTTCTTAGTCCATTCTCTGCATAAATATCAAACTAAGTTTCCAGAGATATGACATGCACTATCCATGTCATACCTCTATTACTTCTGGAATCAAATATAAACTTTGGTTGACATTCATTCTGCACAATATGTTTCTAACCTACTCTTCTAGTTTTCTTATACATTATTCCCCTTCGTGCACTCCATTCCTTTGTTCCAGTTGTGTCATATCCCTAAAATGCACTCCCTTCACACCCTCACCTTTTGGAAACCTAAATTTCCTTCAAAACTCAAATCAATATCAACCTCTTATTTGAAGAAGCCTTTCCCAGACCTCTCAGCTGCTAATTCTTTCCCATCCAAAATTCCCTCTTCATAGAATGGAAGCTTCTTGAGACAGGGACTGTTTCATTTTTTTTCTTTGAATTTAAGAGTTCATAGAATCAGACCTAGTACATAGTGAGTACCTGATAAGGGCTTACTGATTGATTCTTCATCATTTATTATTTTTCTGATTGATAAAATAGGGCCTAAACTGGGGAATATACAGACAAATAAACTCACTTTAGCATTAGCATTTAAAACTCTCTATAATTTGGTTTAACTTCTTTCTTACATCTTCCATGACTCATTTATGTGCTTTCTACTTCCTTCAGCCTATAAAAATTCATAAAGCTATTAGCATTGTCATTCCATTTGTCAACACAAGCTGTAGCACTTCTACAACTTAATGGACGGAAGGAAGAAAGGAAGGAAGAAAGGAAAGAAGGAAGGAAAAAAGGAAGGAGGAAAGAAGAAAAAAAGAAGGAAAGAAGGAAGGAAGGAAAGAAGGAAGGAAGGAAAAAAGAAGGAAGGAAGGAAAAAATAAGGAGGAAGAAAGGAAAGAAAAAAGGAAGGAAGGAAAAAAGGAAGAAAAGAAGGAAGGAAGGAAAGAAGGAAGGAAGGAAGGAAGGAGAGAGAGAAGGAGAGAGGGAGGGAAGGAAGGAGGGAAGTGAAGGAAAGAAAAAAAGAAATTTTATTATGGAAGGAAGACAAATAAAGCAAGAAATAAATTTACTAGGTATAGCTTCTGCATGTCCAGAATGGATCTTCTCAAATTAGCATTTTTTTGTCAGCATTTCTAAAATAGATGGCAGAACACTTAGGAAACAAGAAGGGAGCTGCAAAATAGCTGGTTCCATCTGTAGAGCTGGGCCACTGTGCCCTTAAAAGCAATAAATACTCCTATAAAAGCCTGACGAACTTGGTACACTAGAAGATAAAAAGCAATCAGGAGAGCTCTAATATTTCCTCCTGCATTTTTTAATTAGCATGCAGGGCCAATCAGAGAGGAGGCTTGTTGATGGAAGATGCCAAAGTTGATTGATGTCACCTGTATCCCATCAGACTAATTGAAGCAGGCTGTCACATACATACACACACATACAAATGAAAAAACGGAGCCTTGAAGACCATGACAAAAACCGAAGTGATTTCAGGAAATAAGAATGCCATTTCAAGAAAGAGGCATCCAATATCGTTAATGCAAAGCAGAGAGCTTCGGCAGCTTAGAGATTCCCCCCGAAACTTCAAATGCTGAACTATTTGCCTTCAGCTAAGACCTCTAAATAAAAAGCATGCTGGAGAACCAAGAAATACACAATATTCTGTGTTTCATCCTCTCCCCGACTTCCAGGGAGCACAGGCATCCATTGTGGAAAGCCAACCTTGACACTGGAAACAAGATCCAGCTGCAGCAGCTCTGGACAGATATAATACTGTTTCTATTCAGCCATGCCCACTAAAGAAGGGTTAATGAGTGAGGGAAGGTCGTCCATTTGGGACACTGGGTCTCAATGACCACCAGATCTTGAGAAAGACAAGAAAGGATGGGGGGAAAGAGAGGAGGAAGGAACTACCCAGACCAAATGTCCAGGGCAAGTTTCCCTCAAGATCATCACAGAAAATTAACCTCCATCTTTGAGACGGCCTGAGATGCTTCCCCTTTTCCCCCCATTATCATCAACAGATAAATGGAGATAAATCTTTGGGAATACAAAGAATGGCTCAGAAGGTGGAATTACAGAGCTGAAAGTAGCTTTACACATCAGTTAGCTATAGGCTGGAATAGATTTGGAAAGATCTTAGAGGTCATTCAGTTCATGCTACTCATTTTACAAATGAGAAAGCTGAGGTCCAGGGACATTAAATAACTAGTCCAATATTATACAAGAGAGCAGGTAGCAGAGCTGGGATTCTCTGGCTCCAAAAATAACACTTCTTTCCATTTTTTCCCCAATATCCTCTAACTCCCCCAATACCTCCCTTCCCTGAGAAGAAACTCATACTTTTAACAAGGAAGTGACTTACTCATGATATTATTGCTAGTCTTCAAGACTGTAAAATAATTGAGGGGAAAGAGCATTAGATTGGGAGTTAGAGGTCCTGGATTCAGTTCTGTCTCTTCCACATATAATCTGGGTGATCTGAGTTAAATCATTTAATTTCTTCAGATTTATTTCCTCATCTGTAAAGTGAAGGGATTGGCCTAAATGACCTCTAAATTCCCTTTTGATACAAGATCATTTAGGTGGTGAATATTTAATGACCAATTCTCTAAGGGGGAGGGGAGAAATAACACATTTTCAAGTTTAATTTTCATTATTATTAATATTTTCTCCATCTCTTTCTTAAGTCCATACAATAAGCTAAACAATTGATCAAGCCCTGATTTGTAGCATCAAGTGGTTTCCAAGGTGTAGATGGTCACAATGAAAATTTAATCAGCTTCAGAGAGTCTGTAGGAGCTGGTTTCAGGATCTAACTGCCTTTGGTTTAACTGTTCTTGTATCATTGCAATGTCTTCTCTGCTCACTCTATCTTTCCCTACCATCTCATCTCACCCCGTAAAAATCAGATATCAGAGGGGAAAATATTTCCAAAAGGATTACAGAAGTTAGACTTTTAGATACAATCAATTTTGGTTTCCCAATATTTTAGGAAATCCAATTTTTTAAAAATACTTTAATTAGAGAATGGCTATTACAAAAGGGTTCACTGTTTCAGTCATTTTATTTTGATTCCACATTAAAGATGGAGAATAAGTCATTGAGGATCTGGAAAAGTAGCAATTGTGGGTCTAACCACTTATCTACCATAAATTATATGGGTCTTAAAAGTATAAACTAAAGTCCATTGAGATGCCAGAACCATAAGAGCCACAGACCACAACAATAGACCTGAAAGGAATCTCAACAATCATCTATTGTCTACTTGAACTGTATAGGGTCACCTAAGGCCAACATTTGAACCCAGGAACACTACCTCTAAAGGCAGCATTGCCTCTTGCTAGAAAAAGTCGACATTTTTAGTAGCATTAGGTACTCACTAGCTGTCATTTTGGCTTGAGAGGAGCAACTAGGTAGGGCAGAGGTTATGATGCTAGGCTCAAAGACAGGAAGATGAGTCTTCCTAAGTTCAAATCCAGCCTCAGACACGTAAAGGCTATATGATCCTGCACAAGTCATTTGTGCTTGCCTCAGTTTCCTCGTCTGTAAAATGAACTAGAGAAGGAAATGGACATCGCTGTAGTATTTTTGCCAAGAAAACCTCAAATGAGGTCTTGAAGAATTGAACCAACTGAAAAATGACTCAACACCACCAGGATTAAGGCAAGTTGAAAATTATGGACTATTGGGAGGAAAGCCCAATTTCAACAACATCATCAGTGTGTTTCTAAATCTCCAGACTCTAAAACAGCTTATAGCATCAGCAACCCTGCTGATATCTTCCTCCATATTCAAAAACAGTAAATTTGTTTATTTTGTGTGTGCGCATGTAAACTTATACGTACCTATACACATACACATGTATATACATCCTGCCTCAGATACTTGCTAATTAAGTCAGTCAGCCTCCTTATCTCTAAAAATGAACATAATATTAAGTAGCACCTTCCTCCCAGAGCGGTGAGGATCAAATGAGAGCCTAAATAAAACCCTAATGATTACTATTGCTATTATTGTTATCGTTATTAGTATTACCATCTCTACGTTGCTGGTGCACCCTCCTCCAGTGCTTGGTCAACCTGTCTCATCCGCCAGATCTCCCTCAACTTTGAGGTTTCTTTTCACTCCAGACCTATAACCCTGTGATTCTAACATACAGTCAGCATGAATCAGTGAGCCAAGGAAGGCTGTCCGGCAGAGAAGTTCAGATTAAGGTGAATCCTATCAGTATCAAGACCTACACTGGAAGGATGCTCTGAAGATTAGAGTGAAGGAAAAGGGGAGCAAGTTGCAAAAATGCCAATTTTGACTCGAGGAAAGGAAAAGCTCTTTAACAAGTAGAGCTACCCAGAATTAGAACATGATGCTTCAGTTCTTTTTGTGGTGGCTAAGAACTGGAAATTGAGGGAACGGCTAAAGAACTTGTGGTATATGATTGTGATGGAATATTGTTGTGATGTAGGAAATGACAGGCTGGAAAACTTGGAGAGATGTACATAAACTGAGGCAAAGTGAAGGGAGCAGAACCAGAACATTGTACACAGTAATGGCAATATTATACAATGAAAAACTGAATGATTTAGCTATTCTAAGCAATTCAATGATCCAAGACAATTCCAAAGAACTAATGATGAAACGTGCTATTCTCTTTAGAAAAACAATTGAAATGTCTGAATACTGACTGAAGTATACTTTTTTTTGCTCTCTTTCTTCTTGTTCAAGTCTTTCTGTACAAAATAACTAATATGAAAATGTTTTGCATGATTGCACAGGTAGAATTTATATCAGATTGCTTACTATCTTGGGGGAGAGGAGAGGAGAAGGAGAAAGAGAAGAAAGGATAGTATTTGGAACTCACTCAAAACTTTTTTAAATATTAAAAAAAAGCTTCAACATATAATTGGGAAAAATAAGAGTATTATTTAACAAAAAAAAAAAAAGAATGGGCTGTTTCTAGAGATAGTGGGCTCCCTCTCATTAGAGACCTTCAGGCAAAGGATAACTAACCATTTGTCGGGAATGTTGTCACAGAAACTGGAGTTGCTGGGCTCCTATTCCCAGGTGCTAGGACCCAGCCAAACCCCCAGCCTTACCAACCATAAGACCTGCTAGGATCAGATGATCGCAAATCTAGCCGAAAGAAAACCTGGCTTCTGTCAGGGACAGGTTTGTCAGCCAGGTGACTGAGCTGGGCCTGGAAAGCAGCATCTTCCAGTAGTCACGGAGCCAACAAATCAGGACCCCCATTGTTTGCCTGCTCACATTCTCTAGAATTGTAGCTGGTCCTATTGCATCTATCACTTTTCCCAACTCCCATCTGACTGATTAGCCACACCCTGCTATTCTGATGCTCCCTCAGCTTCCCATATTATGCAGACTGATTCCTCAAAAGACCAGAGATTGAATTTGGTGAAACCATTTTCCTCATTCCTTCTACGGGACTTCTCATCTGCATCCTCTCCTTTGCTAATTGGACAGACTACCTGTGGCATCTAGGTGACTCAGTGGATAGAGCGCTGGATCTAGAGTCTGGAAGTCTTACTGGCCAAGTGATCATGTCCTTAACCTTATTTGCCTCAGTTTCCTCATTTGTAAACTGGCAAACCTTTCTAGTATCTCTGCCAAGAAAACCCCAAATAGGGTCAGAAATAGTCAGAGATGACTGAACAACAAGACAACCTGGCTTGACCATGACATGAATTTCCAGCAGCCATCCCTCTCACCAACTGGTAGGGATAAACTAGAGAGCAGCCTTCTTCTCTCACCTCCAACCAGCCTGTATTTTAAAAATACTTAACTTCATCTAGAATTTCACTTAGGAATACAAAAATATGTGATTTCATAGGAAATTATTTTAATGGAATGCTACAATCCTAATCTAAACTCAGTAATTCTACCTGACTTACAAAGGAAATTTTCTAAATTGGGGTTTTTTCCCAAAAAGGGAGGATGATTACGGTAGCAACTTTTCTCTCTGTCCTTTTGGATCCTTTGTTCCCGCTCCTCCTTTTAACTCCCAGGAGCTACCTAAGCATTCCCAGGGCTCTCAAACTGCACCAGATGTGGAGAGAGAGATGTAGGAGGCTGTGACCCCCACCAATAGTGGGACTTAAGCAAATAAATAAGCATTGACAGCCCCTTAGAGTCTGAAAGATGAGACCTTTTATGAAACAGGTGATTGGTTGGTTTTCAGTTATTCGGACCATTCCAATAGCCAAATGTAGCCTTCTTACTTTTGCTTCAAATAGTAGAGTTTGGGTCACATGACTATAGAATCTCCAAGTTGACCTAAAGTCAGGAGGATCTGACCCGAGTTCAAATTTGATCTCAACCACTTAATACTTCCTAGCTGTGTAATCCTGGGCAAGTCACTTAATTCCAATTGCCTCAGCAAAAAAAAAAAAAAAAGAATTTATAAATTGAAAGGGGTTTCAGAGGCATCATGCCTGTGATAAAACCTAGCGTGAAACTCTGAATCAAGAAGGCCGGGACTGAATTTCTAACTTAGACCTTGATTGCTGTGTGACCTTTGAGCAAACCTTGCTGATCCTCAGTTTTCTCATCTGTAAAATGAAGGCAATAATTGTAGATATACCTCACAATGATAATGTAAGAATTAAATTATATTCATATATACATAGAGGAGGAGTGAAGGAGTGAGAAGGAAAGAGGGAAGAGAGAGAGAAAGAGGAGAGAGACAGAGACAAAGAGATAGAGCTAGAAACATTGAAAGAGAGACAGAAAGAAACAGACACAGAGAGATAGAGACACAGACACAGACAGAGAGGAAGGAAGGAAAGGAGGATGAGAGAGAGAAAGGAAAGGAGAAGGGGAAAGAAGGAGACATAGGCAGAGAGAAAAGAAGGGGGGAAGGAAAAGAAGAGAAGAGGAAAGAGGGAGACAAAGACAGATAAAAATAGAGACAGAGAGAGAGAAGGAAGAATGTAAGGAGAGAGAGAAAAAAGTCAGAGAGAAAAGGAAAGAGAAAGAGAGAGAATGATGATGAGACAGAGAGGCAGACCCCCATTGCAAACCTTCAAAGTACTAAATAAATGTGAGCCAGTATTAGTCCAGCCCATACCTATGCCAGAATCTCCCTTACAACATATCCAGTCAGTGATCCTTGAGTCTCTACTTCAAAGCCTACAGAAGACAGGAAATGGCCACTTTCTAGGATAGCCCATTCCACTGGGGGACAGCTTAGATTAGATTTTTTATTTATTTATTTTTAATACACATTGCTTTATGAATTACCTTGGGAGAGAAAAATCAGAGCAAAAGGGAAACACCATGGGAGAGATTAAAAAAAAAAAACAGAAAAAAGAAGTGAACATAACATGTGTTGATTTACATTTAGTTTCCTTAGTTCTTTTTTCTGGATGCAGATGGCATTATTGGCTGTAAAGATTTTTTCCCAGCTTTGTACTTCCATTTTAATCTTGTTTCTGCTGGTTTTGTTTGTGCAAAAACTTTTTAATGTAATCAAAGTTGTCCTTTTTGCCTTTCATAATGTTTTCTAGTTCTTCTCCCGTCACAAATTCCTCCCTTCTCCAAAGATCTGATGTATAAATTGTTCCTTGTTCTCCTAATTTGTTTATGGTATCATCCTTTATATCTAAATCATTTCTCCATTTCTACCTTATTTTGGTGTGGGCTGTGAATTGTTAGTCCAGCCCATACCTAAGTCAAAATCCCCCTTCCAATATATCCAGTCAGTGGTCCTTGAGCCTCTACTTCAGAACCTACAGAAAACAGGAAATGGCCACTTTCTAGGACAGCCCATCCCACTGGAGGACAACTTTAATTAATGAGGTAGGTTTTCCTTCCTTAAAGCTAAGATTTGCTTTTCTGTATCATCCACCTATCACTCCTAGCTGTCCACATCTTTTACAGAAGACATCTTCAAGATTTTCTGGCCCAATGAATTAGCAAGTATTTATTAAATACCTAATATGTGCTTGCTGCATGTTAGGCACAGGGGATACAAAATCAAAAGTTCTCACTTTGGGGCAATCTCTGCCCTCATGGAGCTTATGTTCTAACATGGGAGACGGCATGCACATATGTGGTTTATGTTATTGTTGTAATTCAGTTGTGTCCTACTCTTTGTGATCCCATTTGGGATTTTCTTACAAAGATACTGGAGTGGTTTGCCATTTCCTTCTCCAGCTCATTTTACAGATGGAGAAACTGAGGCAAACAGGGTAAAGTGACTTTTCCAGCATCACTCAGCTAATAAGTGTCTGATGCTGCAGTTAGACTTTCTGACTCCATCCTGGCACTATCCCGAAACTTGAGTTAAGGAGGAAGCTGGAGCTGTACTATGATTTTAGTTCTTTGAATGAAGGGACAAATATAAGAGATATTTTCGAGGTAAAAATAAGATTTGGCAACAGATTGGATGTGTGAGGTGAGCAAACTTATCCAAGTCCATAGAGCTCATAATGGTGAAGTCAAAATTCAAATCCAGTCTCTGAACTCTTAGATTATTCTCTTTTTTTCTTGCATATAACCTTGCACATGGTTAAGTACTGGGTAGATGTTTGTTAGACCGAAAAACTAGTCAAATTTCTACTATTCTGAGCTGTCACTTGCTAAGTATTTGGTGGTAAATAGCAGATAAAACCAGCCAAATGGCTGCCACTTGGTGCCTTCAGACAGGAAATACTTGAGTGAGAGATTGCAATGTGGTGGTGATATTATCTCCTCAGAATCTCTCTGTTTGAAAGATTATACCCTTGCTGCCAGTCACCCCCACAAAACAACTCCCTGGGGTCCTTCCCCTCTCTTTGATAATTCCCAGGCACACAGACAGCCTCGGGATTGAGTCAAGATGAAAATGACATTCTACAAAGAGCCAAACCAAAAGCTCCACTGATAGCCTACAGATTTTAATATATCTACGGTGCTAGAAATGATTTTCTTGTCGTGTGCTGTCTTTCTGAAAGGAAGCCTAGAAAAACAACATTTAGCATTGTTTGGATGGTCCTTTCTTAATCTTAGATGTTTAAGTATAAACTCACAGCTAGCAGGATGACCCACTGAACCACATCACCTGGATGCCCCTTGTCACTTCTATGCCCTCGGGACACTCACCAGGTCTGTGTATTTTTGATGTGTAAGGCAAGGGAGTAGCATCTTATTATGGGGAAAATCTCAACCTAGGACATTCTGCTGCTTTGGGAACTAAGTGGAACAAGGGTCAGACAAGGGAAAACCCACCCTCCCTGGGGCATTTTGCAACCAGCATGTGCCCCCCTATCAGTGGCTACATTTCTCATGAGATCCCAGGCTGAAGGCAGTCTGAGACTTGGCGTTCCAGAGGGATAATGTACTAATGATGAGATATTATCACCTTAAGGAGGTGGGGTGGAAAGGAAGAATATAACACCACTCAAAGCAGAGAAATTGGGATTTCCCAGGCCCACAGTCAAAGACTGAGGGAGGTCCCCAAAGTAAATACATCCTAATTGTGAGAAAAAAGACAAACAAAATGGGACAAAAAATTTCACCATTTTCCTATTTGTAGATAGGAAAGTTGGATAAAAGGATTGGCTAGGGAAACATTGAATGGAAATACACTCATTTGATATTCTAAGATTGTTTCTCATTTCTTATTTTTACTCCTTTTTTAATAGTATTTATAGTTACTATCATCCTAGGTTTCTCTTAGTAAAGGAATGTGGAGATCAAGTTGACTTTAGAAGCTCCCAGTTATTAAGGGTCAGAAACAAAATTCCTGGCTCCGATTCTACCTGTTTCTTCCCTGTGAACCCAAATCTATGAGACAGTACTAGGGGCATACAGAACATAAGAAGAAAAAAAATATGACATCATACAGTGTAGGATGACAATAGTAGTCAGGTAGGTTTTAATAAATTTGACCAAGGGTAGCTCGATAGCTCAGTGCATAGAAACTGGAATCAGGAGGACCTCAGTTCAAACACAGTCTCAGACACTTAATACTTATTAGCTCTGTGACCCTAGGCAAGTCACTTAACCCCAATGGTCTCAAAAAAAAAAAAAAAAACTTGACCAAGAGAATGATTTGCAAAGACCCCAATATCTCTCTAGCTAGTGGTCCAGTGTCACCTGACTTGGAATCAGGAAGTTCAAATCCCATCTTGGACATTTACTTAGCCATGTGACTCTGGACACGTTCTTTACCTCGGTTTCCTCATCTGTAAAATGGGGATTAAAATTGAATACCACTTGCCAAAAGAGATTGATGTGAAGATCAAATGAGATACATATGTAGTGTGCTTGAAGGTTTGGAAAGCTGGAATAATCACTTGCATTTAAGAACTTTAAGAACTGCTAAGCCCTCTATAAATGCAAGCAATTATTCTAATATACCTGGCAAATGGTAGACTTTTAATAAATTCTAGTGATTTCATCCAGCTGTTGATTGCTGCAAACACTAAAATGACAATTTTACTCTTTTATTCAGAATGGACTGGTAATCTCCACAAACACTTGACCATTAGGCTTTAACTTCAACATTATTAATTGGCACAACATACGCATTCCCACACCCACACCTTGTATAAATGGTTGGAGGCTACTTTGTTTGAAGAGATGCTCAGGTCATCTCAATGATCATTTAAATCTTGAAGACTGTGTGGTATCCCCAACAATCTTGGCTCTAATCTCATGAGAAATTATGGTTGAAGGGAATCTTACTAATTATCTGCACACCACAGTGGTAATCAGGTTTTATCTTGTCTTCAGGGCTATTTCTGAGGACTTGAGGGCTGCTACAAACTGCAGTTTTCTGATGCAACTTGTCATAGATCCTTAAAATATGATATGTCTAAGGACTTAATGTTATATGAATTATGAACATCATCAGATTCCAGTAGAGGTTAACTACTGTGACTGTTCTTTAATGTTCCTTCTTATGGACTTTTTAAAATATTTTCTCTGAAATCAATCTTTTCTCCCCACACAATCTGAATTCCTCAACTGTGAATTTGTAAGCAGAGCATTAACCCTCCACAATCCGAGCAAGTCTGAACTCATTCATGTCCAGATCTTGTACAATGTACATTTTATGGGACCTGCAGATAATGTCAGCAAGAGCTCTCTTTCTACATAATGTGGTTAACATTGCAATTAGAAAATGTAATGAGGCAATATCACTGAGTAGGATCTTGTCTTGGGCCATGATAAATGCAAAATTTGGTTCGGTCAAATGGCATCATTGTAATCTCCACCTGCCAGGAAATCTTGCCCATGAAATCCCCAAAATTGCTACATTAAGACAAATGACCACTCTGTGCTATAAGTAGCTGGGCCCTTGCTAGATTATTGATTCATGGTATGAATATTAAATCATTGACAGTTTTTATATCAACTTCAAGGACAGGTGATTCTATTGACATGAATTTTCTCATAAAGCACATCCTTACCTTCTGTGACTGAGGAGATGGTCTTGAGTAGTTGTGGCCAAAAAGTTAATCAACCTGGCATTCTGCCTCTCCATACATTGGGGGGAGGGGGTGACTTTAAGACAATAAATCTATAGTCTGTTGCTGTCTTTGTGAAAGAACTTACTCTTAATACAGAAAATTTCTTGTGTAATAGGGAAATTTATTGTGTGATAAGCCTCCGGAGTAGCACAAAAAAGCACAATTTTTAATACTTGTCTAGAGTTCACAAATATATTGTATTCAATAAGTCCATAAGATCATTAAATTTCTTAGTCTTTGAAATACAGGTCAATCACTTTTTATGTCCCACTCTTCATGATCCCATTTGGGATTTTCTTGGCAAAGATACAGAGGGGTTTGTTGTTTCCTTCTGTAGTTCATTTTACATATGAAAAAACTGAAGCAAAAAGGATTAAGTGCTTTGCCCAGACACAGATAATAAGCGTCTTAAGGAAGAAGAGTCATCCTGAATCTAAGCACAGTATACCAAAACAAGAAATTTCACCTTGACAGTCTCTAATGTCGCCTTCCATGGTTAAACTAGGACAATCAGAATCAGAGCATTTCTGTTCCAAGCCCTCAATTTCTTTTGTTTCAAGATAGATCATTCTCTCTATATATGAATCACACAAACTGGGCTACATCAAAATCTTCAATATGTCCATAAAATACACAATAATGAATGATTATAGAAACCTTGTGTTTGACAAATGTAAAGATTTAAGTTTGGGGGATAAGAATTCATTATTAGGTCAAAATTTGGGAGGAAATATAAAAGTCTGCCAGAAATTAGAGATAGATCAATATCTTATGCCATTTTCCAAGATAAGGCTTAAATGGATACATTCTCTAGATGTAAAGAGTGATATTACAGGAAAATCAGGAGAACATGAAACATATTACCTAGCAGACTTATTCATAAGTTGTTCTAGGAATAAACAAGATGATAGAATAAATTATGAAGTATAAAATAATGATTAGATAAAATTTTAAAAGTTTTGTACAAATAAAACCAATGTAGTCAAGATGAGAAGGAAAGCAAAAAATGGGAGGAACGGGAATTTTATTGACAGTTTCTCAAATAAAGCTCTCGTATCTCAAATATATAAAGAACTTTTGTCAAATTTATAAGAATATGAGTCATAATCTAACCAATGAATGGTCAAAGGATATAAATAGGCAGTTTTTTAATGAAAAAAACAAAAATGTATGCCCATCATATTGGATAAATTTTATAGAAAGGAAAAGAGACAAATGTTGGAGGGGATGTGGAAAAAATGCAACACTAATTGAGTGTTTGCAGAACTGTGAATTGATCCAACCATTCTCAAGAGCATTCTGGGATTGCGCCCAAGGAGTTAAAAAACTGTGTATACCTTTTGAATGAGAAATATCACTATTAGACCAGTTTCCCAAGCTGATTAGAGGGAAAGGGAAAGAACTTACATATTCTACAATATTTATAGCAGCTCTTTTCTTGGTGGCAAAGAATTAGAAATCGAGAGGATGTTTATCTGTTGTAAATGGTTAAAAAAGTTGTGGTATATAATGGTGATGGAATACTATTGTGCTGTGAAAAATGATGAGTAGGTTGATTTTAGAAAAACATGGAAAGACTAGCATGAAATAATGAAGAATGAAATGAGTAGAACCAAGAGAATGTTGTACACAATAACAGTGATATTGTTCTAAGAACTTTGAATGACAAAATCAATTTGAATATTATAAAAGGAAAATGCTACCAACGTCCAGAGAATGAACTGATAAATAGAAGTATGTATAATATGATTTTACATATATTTATATGTGTGTGTCTCTGTGTGTGTGTCTGTCTGTGTATGTCTAATGGTAGTTTTCTCTAGTGGAACACGGTAAAGAGGGAGAAAAAATTAAAATGCAAAGCAGAGAACAAAAGGAAACTAAAAAGAAGCATAGAAAAGCAGGATAGCTTTGAAAATAATATTTAGTATTTATTAAATAGTTTTTCAAAAAACATAAATAGTGTGAAATGGGAATTCATGGCTTTGTATTGAATTATCTTTTTATATTGTGCTTTGTGCATGGATATGTTCTTTTTTTCTTTTTGAATTTAAGTAAAAAATAAATTTTTAAATTAAACTTACAAGAGATTTTTTTAGGAACAAGCCTACATAGGTCCATATTCAATTGACTAATGCAGTATTCAGCAATGGCATTAATACTAAGACTTCCAGTGTCATTAAGGTACCCTTTGGTATATTTCATAAGGCATTTTTGAGAGGCCTCCAAGATAATAGAATCATCTTACTGCACAATCTCATAAGTAAACCCCAATCTCAGAAAACAATGAAGCAAGCAATTATAAGAACTCAGAAGGATCAAGATGATTCAAAGGAGATTTTTTAAAATAAATAACATAATCTCAGAAAATATTTATGGCAGGCTTATTGCCAGTAGCCTAAAATCTCCTGCATTGGTGAGCCACCATCAAGCATTAAGGACATGTCTTTTATAAGCATAGGACAAGGATTAAGACTATCTAGGATCCCTAAAATTTCCTTTATCTCTTTCCATTATTTTTAGTTCTCATGATATGGATGTCTGGAGAGTTTTTCCTCCTTCAATGATATCCTGCTATTCTCTTACCTAGCATATTGTAACGGAAGCAAGAGGATGCAACAAGGGGATGTCGTAGATAGAACACCCAGCCTGGAATCGAGTAAAAATCTGTCCTCAGACATTTCTAGCTGTGTGACTCTGGAAATCACTTTACCCAGTTTACCTCAGTCTATAAAAATAAAACAGAGAAAGAAAGGGCAAACCATTCCAGCAGCTTTGCCAAGAAAACCCCAAAAGGGGGTCACAAAAAGTCAGACATGACTGAAAAATGACTGAACAACAGCAGAAGTAGAAAGAGGCTTACATTGGAAGTCATGACCTCAGAATTTTAAACCTCACTCTATAACCCCAGATCAAATCATTTGCCATCTCCTAGCATCTATTTACTCATCTGTAAAATGAAAGTTGGACCAAAAGATTCCACTGGCCTCTTCCATTTCTAGCTTTCTATGAGTCTATGTGGAAATGATCTTAATCTACCACAAGGAATGACGCAGGTTAACAATAACAATGGACTTCAATGCAACAAGTGTTGAGAAATAGCAGAAACTTCCACTGAGGAGATTATGAAATTTCCTACCCTAGTGATATTGGGAAATACAGATAGATAATATGAACATTTGAGATTATTCTAATCTGCATACTAGAAAAAGAATTCCAGCTTTTCCTTTAAATTGCTTTATTTGCAAATCACTTTATTCCTCTCTGCCTGGGTTTCTTCATGTGAAAAATGAAGGATATGGACTCAGTCATTTCCAAGGTCCTTTTCAGCTCTAACACACTAATATTTGTATACTGTTGGTTAATTCATACATGCTTCATAAGCTGAAGAGGAAAGGATATATTTTATCTATATCTACCTACAAATTCACCATGCTCTAGGAATATAGATCATTGCTATGATAACTGCCTAATTTCTGACTGACCATCACTGAAGAGCAAAGTCAAAGAGGCCATTCCTCCTTATACCCCCTCTTAAAAAAGAGTCATGTCTCCCAACAAGGCCAGAAATATGGATTAATTTCAATCAATAATCCCTTTGTTAGGCAAGAGAAAATTTCTTTCTGGTCTTCCCTCAACAAATGTATAAAGATCTTCACTCATACTCAGGCTCAATTCAATTCAATTCAATAATCATGTGCATATGCAAGACAAACAATCCATTCTCAAACATTCTCAGAAGAATGAATTTTAAAAGATCTATGGCATCTCACAAACATTTATTAAGGTATTATTACCTACAAGTAAGCTGCTGCATACTCAGTTACAAAATGAATAAAAAAGTCCCCGACCTCAAGACACTTACAATCTACTGGAGAAATACAACATATAAATTTGAAATATATCTGTGATGATCTCAAGAGGAAGGGGAGATTCCTAACAAAGAAAGGAATCAGAAAAGACTTCATGACATGGAAATTTTTAACATAATCATATATAAACTTAATTTCAATATTGAATTTTTACACCTCTATAAAGGTTAATAATATTTGTCTCAATATAGGATAAACACTGCCTTAAATCTGGTTCTGTATTCTGATTAAATTAAAATGTAATTTAATTTAAAATTAAAGAATTAAAGCAAAAATGATTACTTACCAAAAAAAAAAAAAACCTTCTAAATTTTTAATGGTCATTTACACAAATATGTAGTAGCAAATGGTAGCAGAATTTTATAAGCTCTTTTGCTGAAAGCTTAAAATTATTATTTTTAAGCATTTAACCAATTAATGAGAATGAATAGCTCATTATTACATAGAGTATTTGCTTTTCTCCTGATTGATAAGAACTGTATTAAATGATAAATATATTAAAAGACACTTGTATATGTTGATTTGCTTTTAATAACATTTGAGTATATTGAAAATGTGTTTTGAATGATGGACATGTATAACTATGTCAAATTGATTGTCTTCTCAATGAGAAGAGAGAAAGGGAGGGAAAGAGAGAATTTGGAATTCAAAGTTTTAAGAAACAAATGTTTAAAACTGATTTTATAGGTAATTGGGGAGAGGGGAGAATAAAATGATTTCTAAAATAGATAGAAGAAGAAATATTTCTATATAACTAAACTTTGTCAAGAAAAGAAACCTTCAGACATGACTTTTTTTTCTCTTCTACCACTGGCACACTCACAGAAATGCTTCTGGATGATTGGCCAGTTTTACTATCAGTTAATTTGAAAACTTTCCAGATAGGAGGATAGCAGCCTAAGTGAAAGATATGTTCAAATTGGGAAACAGTCTTCATACTGCAATGAGGGTCAATATAAAGTTTGTTTCTCCAAAACATTTGTGATGGTTTCAAGATGGCACATAATCTGCATGTCCAGCAATAATGGTTTTTAAAAGCCTGCCATTTGTGTTGCAAGAATGCAGACATCTCTTAACATCTTAATCACATGATTACACAGCTAATGAGGTACAATTACAGGGTAACAGAATGGAATGAGGGAGCTACTCTGGTTCAGTATACAGAATGCAAGCAAGGATATGTGCTTGCATATGAACATCTAGTGGGAATCTATTTGTTCCTAAGAGTCAAACCCTTACAGTGGTTTGGAAACAACATGATGACAAGTTGAGAAATTTCGAGAACGGGTTGTACTTATTGAAAAGTAGCCAGTGTGGTGTAATCACGGCATGAATACCAAAACTGATATGTACATGAATGTGACAGTTCTGAAACACTGCAGAAACAAATCTAGAATGCTTTAGCCATGCACATGCTTATTATTACAGAGGGGAAAATATATTTTAAATAACCAAGATTTATCGCATAATTAGGCAATTATGTCTTGTTTAAAGTGCCACTGAAGAATTTTTAGCACAAATACTTTGAACCATTGTTACAAACCACAAATCACAAAATGGGAACCCCTATTATAGTAGATAGCACATAAGGAGAGCTTTAAAGAAAGCACAGGATTGTAAAACAAAGAGTTGAGGAGAGAGTGCATAGAGTACAATTATAGAGGTGGGAAATGATATGGCCTCGTTTGGGAACTACTGAGTGGGCCACATTAGTCTGATAATATAAAATTGAATAAAATGATATTGAATAGTGGTAAATGTTTAAAAAAAATTATACTTGGGTTCAGGAAAAATCAACTGTGTAAGTACAAGATCAATATCCATAGGTACACAACAGCTTACGTGAAAAAGGTCTAAGGGATTTAATGAAATTTAAACTCAGTGTGAATCAACAGCTTGACACAAGAGGAAAAAAAGACTATCATGATCTTAAGATTCATTAATAGAAGTATCATCACCAGAATGAGTGGTTTGCCCCACCCCATGTTCTGTAATTGGGAAAGACCACATCTGGAATACTATAAATTCTGAAGCATCACATTTAAGAAGCATTTTGACAAATTGGTTTCAATTTGTCCAAAAATGGGCAACTAAGATCATGAAGGAACTTGAAGTCATGCCATATAAAGATCAACTGAAGGAAATGGGGATGTTCATCGCGAAGAAGAAAAGATTAGATGAAACATTATAGCTGTCTCAAGTGTTTGAAGGATCAGCATGTAAAAGAAGGATTAGATTTCTTCTACTTGGCCCTAATAGCCAGAACTAATAACCATGAGTAGAACAACTATAATATAATCAACATTTTTATTTACATGTAGTAAAGTTAAAGAAATATAAAATTTGAAACCCAAGGATGTGGGTTTGAATTCTGGATCTCTCATTGCATGTTACCTTAGATAAGTCATTTTCTGGGCCCCAGTTATCTCATTTGTGAAATAAGGGGGTCATATTAGATGACTACTGAGGTACCTTTTAGCTCTAAGCCTATGATTCCATTAATTAAATAGAAAATGAAATTTTAGTTACTCAAAACTAGTAATCTGTCAATGAGTATTTTTTGAGTACCACTGTGTGCTAATCTCTAGAATTACAAAGAAAGAAAAAAAAAAAAGGAGTTCAAAGAGTTCACAGTCTAATGAGGTGAGACAACATACAAACAACTATGTAAAAACAAGATCTAACCAGGATAAATTGGAAGTAGCCTCAGAGGGGAGATACTAAGATTAAACAGGACGGGAATGGGATTCTTGCAGAAGACAGGACTTTAGCAGAGACTTGAAGAAAGCCAGCCATGCTACAAAGAAGAAATGAGGAGGGAGAGCATTCCAGGCATGAGACACAGCCAGGCCTTTGGAATGTACAAAAATAATTTCATCTGAGCCTCATAACAGCCCTGTGTGGTTAGTGTCACCCCTATTACTGCTCATTTTATACAAATGAGAATACCAAAGGCTCGGTAAAGTTAAGTAACTTGCTCACTAAAAAGTGTCCAGGGCAGGATTTGAATCCATATTTTTATACTCCAAACCCACTCCTTTTTCCCATAACTTAGGAAATGCATGATTTTGAACAAGTCATTCAACTTCCCTAAACCTCAGTTTTCTTATCTGCAAAATAAGAATAGTAATACTTACAATATTGATCCCACACTGTTTGGTCAACCTCAAAATATTATCTAAGTGAATAATTATGAGAAAGACCTAAGGCAAATGAAAAAACTGGACATTCCTGACTAATTACAAGCTCTTTCAATCTTTTTCTTCTTTCTTTCCTTTCTTCTCTTTTTACAAGCTAGTTGGAAATGTTGATTGTGCTGAATGCATCCCAGGGGTACATTCCACTGTTGTTGACTACTGATGTAAACTCTTGTTTGGGAAATAGTGAGAAATATTATGCTGGAGGAAATTTATCCGATGTATTTCTCACAGTGGTAGATAGTATCACACCATCTTCATTGTCTTTTCTGTGTCCTTGTCCCTCAGCAGCCCTAAGATGGCTTTCTATAGCCTCTCTCTTAACCCTTGAATCTTCCCTACAAGATCCATGGAAGAGGACTTAAGTTCCCAGATCAGAACAACAAGATTTTAGGGAGGATGGTGTCTCAGAGCTCCTCTCAGACTGCAAACTCTATTCAGCTCAATGACTCTATCAGATCATTTGCACAGGGTAAGATCTGTTTATTCAACTATGATCATTGGAAATAATTAAGGGCTGTAATGAATCCTCTTTGGGCAATGGCTATAACGCAGTCTGGCTCCTTGGCACAAATAATTATATGTCTGCTGAAACCACCTTGGTAATGTGCTGTAATCAGGGTCACTTTTCTACAGCCTCTTTATAGGTCACATAAATAGAGAGCAGTTAGGCTGGGGGAGGGGTTTAAAACATTTTTCAAATACAATAACTTGCCTTTGACCCTATCTTACTGAGGCAGCCCGTACAGCAGAGATTGAAGAAACCTGAGGTCTAGCTGCTTTACCACACCAGTGATTGAAGGCATGGGAAGAGTCTTGAAATTCAGTGCAAAGAGAGAGCTCGGTCTAGTGGGCCAAATTCTGAAACTCCAAAAAGCCACACCATAGACTCCTTTCCTCACTGTTGATTAATGGAGAGAATGATGGGAGTTGGTGGGGAAATGGAAGATAAGTGAAAGTTTGGCCAGTCTCCTGATCATGTCGAGAAATGGAGACTGGAGAAAAGCATCCGCCATGTCAGGAATTTTTGCTGACACTCTCAATGATGAGTCCTGGCTAAAGTATTTCAAGGCTCTTAGATATCTTGCCTTTGGAAAAGCTGGAGAAAGGTTATATTCAGGAGTGACCAATAGTAGTACATCAGGTAGGTGATCTAAGCAGTGAACTCCATGGAGACATCAGGGAACAAGAAGCAGATAATCTCCAATGCAGAGGAAAGACATTTTGTTATGTCTGGAAAAAAAAAAAAAAGTCATGTCTGAAGGTTTCTTTTCTTTACAAACTTTAGTTAGATAGAAATATTTCTTCTATCTATTTTAGAAATCATTTTATTCCCCCCTATTACATTACATCAGTTTTAAACATTTGTTTCTTAAAACTTTGAACTCCAAATCCTCTCTTTCCCTCCCTTTCTCTCTTCCCTCTCATTGAGAAGACATAAGAAATTAAATACCTTCTATGCACCAGACACAAGTATCATCTCATTTAATTCTCACAATAATCTGGAAAGGGAGGTGCTATTCTCTCCTCCATTTTACAATTGAGGAAACTGAGGCAGACAGATTAAGCAATTTACCCAGCATCAATCAGCTACTAGGAGTCTGAAATATAATTTGAACTCAGGTCTTCCAGACAGCAGATCCTGCACTGGATCCATTGTGTCACCTGGATGGAGTCAGACCCAACTTTTCATTCACCCCTAAAACTCATGCAAAAGTTTGCTCCAGCTGCTGAAATTCATTTTCCACAACTTTTTTGTCAGAGCTTATTTGAAAATGTTTCCCAAACAGCCAAGAGGAATAGAGAGATAAACTTGCACTCATTTGATATTTATGAGCTGGTATTATTTCTGGTTTATACTATTTTCAATTAAATGTTTGATTGTTGCAATGCTATTCTTTGCCTGGGCATGTAAATGTGATAGGCAAATGAGCCCTTCCGTGTCAGAAGTTTCCAGTTTTCTAACTGGGTGGATACAGAAATGAGATATGGGGGCAAATTGCCCTCAAAAATCCTCATGATTTCTCAAGGCTCCAAGAGTCCAGAGCTGGTTAGTCCACAGCATACAATTAGAACTAACAAAGGGTAACAGGAACATTCCCCTATTTATGCCACTCCCTGTAATTGGAATTCCTTCTTCTCCACCATCTATCCAAAGAGCCAATTCAAATGGCAGCTCCTGCATAAAATGTTTTCTCTTCCCACCAGCAAGAACTGAAATACAGAATAGGACTCTGGCCTCAGAATAAGGAAGCCCCGAATTCAAATTTCCCCTCTGACACACTCTGGCTTTGTGAGCAAGTCACTTAAATTCTCAGTATCCTAGGCAACTGTCTGTTTTAAAGTATTAAAGCAATTAAACATACTTCAAATTAGTAGAAGATATTATCTTACCAGTAATTCCCCAGGACTTCTGCCCAGTGAAATTCCAGGCCCAAACCCTCCAAAAAAAAAAAGAAAGAAAGAAAGAAATCCTATCAGTAGGAAGTAATCTGTCTATCTTTCATGTCTTTATACTATAATTATCATCCATTTAATTTATAGACATCCATTTTCTCTACCCTAGATTGCATACTCCTTCCAGCTAAAGATAGTGTGTTATTTATCTTTGTATTCCTTCCGGCACCAGAATCCTCAGAAGAATTACCTCAATCTGGGCTACTGATCTCATCTGTCAAACATTGTATTCATCAAGTCTTCCTTCATATTTGGATCCCCAACATCTAGTTCAGGATCTGGCATGCAGTAGGTGCTTAATAAATGCTTATTAATCAATGGGTTGCAGTAAATAGTTATTAGTAACTAAATGCTAAACAATATCTTAGGATCTCCTCAGACTGTATTCCTGAGGTCACACAGTTGTTGTCTGTAGCCTTTCCCACTGAGAGATTACCACTAAGAGGAGAAAAAAAATGTACTATGTAATTAAATAGGGTCCCTGAGGGTTGTCCAACATTGGAATGAATGAACCAAAGAAATTGTGAAATTCCCTTCTCTGGAGGTCTTAAAAGGACAAATTATCATGCCTAAGATGATTGAGGCATAGTGTCACCTGAAGGAAGAAACAAAGACTAGCTGATCCTTCAGGCTTTCTTATTTCATCACAATAATCTATAATCCAGTGATAATAGATGTGTAGCTAATGGTCTCCCAGTGAGGCTATTATGTACTAGGAGGACTAAAAATAATTTGTAATAAGAAATAGAACCATTTATGAGTACTATTTTCTTTCTTACATTAAGAAAATTAATAAAGTCTATTTCATCACTGATCTCCTTTCTCTCCCTTCCCCAGTGCATCCTACACACTGTTACCAGAAGTATCTGGAAAGAATGCTAACTCTGGAATTAAGAAAAAGTGGAGCTCAAATCCCTGCTGTGACACTAGCGGGATGACCTTGGGCAATCATTTAATTTCTGTCAACTACATCTGTAAAATGAATATAACATCTACACTTGTTCTATCACAGTGTTGTCATGAGGAAAGCACTTTGAAAAGCCTGAAGTGCTATTTCTGAACTATCACATGCATCAAAAGTTACCCTGTTGTGCTACTTGGAAACATTTAGTCCCCAGAAACAAATAAATCTAGTAGCCAAGTGGGCACATTACAGCAATAAGATAACAGCCTCCTCTGTAGATCATCTTTTAACTACTTTTCCAAAGAAGTTTCATAGAATTATGAAATGATCTAGACTAGTTAATCTGTTATAATCATTGAAAGAAATATTTTGCTTTCTCAGATGTGGACATAGTTTTCAATCTACTAGCCCTATGACCAACCATCAATAGGAAAGGAGATGAATGCCCCACCTGAGGCATTTCCAATCTGTATTAGCCATGTAATATTAGAGATGAAAGGAGTCTTAGATCAAAGAATGTTATTAATTGCTTGGTTATATTAAATATTTATCAGTAATTAAATGCTAAACAATGATAGTATGACAACATCTTAGGAACTTCTTGGACTGTTCTCCAACTGGTCATCCAGTTGTTGACTATAACCTTTGGGGATCAATTTGTCTAAATCCTTCATTTTACAGATGAAGAAACTGAGGTCCAGGGAAGCTCCATGATCTATTTAAAGTTAACTAGTGGCAGAATCAAGTTAGAATTCAAATCTCCTGATTCCTAATCCAATGTAATTTCTACCATTCCATACAAATCCTTGAGTTTGGTTTCAGACTTGGATGCTTTTTACAATATTTTGAATATAACATTCCGGGGGGGGGGGGGGGGGGGGGGGGGCCGCGCTAATCACTGCTCTGATTTAAGAAGCGTCCAATTAATTGATTAGTATATAATGTTAATAAGGCCAAAACTTAGCATCAGAGAAGACAGCAGAAGATATACCTACCTCATTCCCTACCCTGGAGAGGTGGGGGACTATGGGTACAATACTGTAAGACTTAGTTGACATGATAGTTAATTTTGCTGAATTTCTTTTTTTCTCTTTTATTTCTTTTTTCCCCCCAAAAGATGGCTCTCTAGACAATCTCCAATGGAGATTGGAATATATTTGAAAATAAAGGTGATAAAGAAATAAAAGATATCCTTAAAAATTTTAAAACAAAACCTACAAGCCTTCTAAGTTCAGTGTCCTCAAGAGTCAGTCAGATTTGCTGTATTCCAGGGCTGTACCCTGGCAGTCATCTTACAGATAGATTAGTCATAAAATGCAGTATTTATTATACATGTAGTTGTACAAAAGGAGGCTTATTTTTGTTATACTAGTACTTAGTAGCTAGGCCTCTGCTCCAGGCTATAAAAAAAAATAAGCTGTTCTAAAAATGTTGTCAGGTTGGAATTTGGTGATAAATGTGTGGTATGTGTATGTGTAGGTAGATAGAAGGAAAAAGAGAGAGAGATACTTTTGTATATATAAATATATAGAGAAAGATGTATTCATGTGTGTATATATTTATATATCTATGTATATGGGTAGTATATTTACACATATATGTGTACATGTGTGTTTATGTGCGTATACGTGGATATGCATTGTGTGTGCATATGTGTATATAGTTATATTTTATGTATGTGTGTGTGTGTGTGTGCCCACAGACCAGTGAGTGACCTTTCTTTTATTTAGGCATGTGGCCTGACTCACTTAGAGAGAATGGGTTAGTGTAGGATAGGGAGAGTAAAAATTCTGAAAGAAATCAAATCAAAATCTCTGGATGGAAGAAAACATAGTTTTCAACATTTAGAGAAACAGATCTTCTTGACACCCGCTATAGAAACAATCATAATAATAACATCAACTAGCATTTGTGTGGTCCCTTAAGACTTGCAAAGTTATTTACATATATTACAATAAAAACTAGGTTTATATAGCACTTCAAGGATTTACAAATGACATTACAAAACTTCCTTGTACAGAGAAGGAAACTGAAGCTCAAAGTCATTTACCCCAATGAGAGCCATACAGCTAAGTTCCAGAGAAGAATTTGAACTCATCTTCCTGACTCAAAATCCCCTGCACTCCCTGCACCACCAAGCTACCTCTAAAGATGACAATAAAAGCTCATTTTTCTGGCTTAACAAATGCTTTCTTGAAGACTTATGAGAGAATTAATACATCCATTATTATTTACATTTTATTTTCTTTATTTTGTTTCATTTATTTACTTCAAAAGAGCCATGATTGCCATAACATCAGTGTTTTCTCACCAAATACAGATCACGGTCTTTCCATGCCTTCGTAATGGCCATCTTAAGCTCACAAAATCTTTGTCATTTCCAACTGCCCAAGCATATAGGTAGATAGATACATAAATACATAGATATATAGACACATCGATCCATAGAGACAGATACATAAATACATAGATATAAAGACATACGTAGAGATAGACAGATACATAAATACATAGATATATAGACACATCGATCCATAGAGAGAGAGACAGATACATAAATACATAGATATAAAGACATATCGATACACAGATACATAAATACATAGATATAAAGACATATCGATGCGTAGAGATAGACAAATACATAAATACATAGATATATAGACACATCGATCCATAGAGAGAGACAGATACATAAATACATAGATATAAAGACATATCGATACCTAGAGACAGATACATAAATACATAGATATAAAGACACATTGATACATAGAGATAGATACATAAATACATAGATATAAAGACATATTGATACATATAGATACATAAATACATAGCTATATAGACACATTGATAGATATAAACATACATAAATACATAGATATATAAACACATCAATACATAGAAATAGATAGGTAGACAGACAGATATGTCTGACTGAGCCAATGAGGTAGGCTGATCCTCTGCTAATAGACATACAATCCACTTTGTTGATGTTCAGTTATAGCTAATTCTTCATGACCTCATTTGGAATTTTCTTGACAAATACTGGACTGGTTGGCCATTTCCTTCTCCAGCTTATTTTACAGATGAGGAAACTGAGGTAAAGGGGGTTAAGGAAATATTCACACAGTGAATATTTGAGGCTGTATTTGAAGTCAGGTCTTCCTGACTCCAGACCCAGTGTTCTATCCACTGCACCTTCATGCTGCCCCAATATGGTCCATAGCTGAAACTGTATTCAAAGCTTTTGCAACATGGTGGAACCTGCCAGAGATGGAGCTCCACTGGGATGACTTTTGAGGACCCAGGGCCAAGACTATGTCCTGATGAGGGATCAAAGCAGATTTTGTCTCCATTGTCCTTACATGAGCTCTCACACCAACTTCCAAAGTAAATGAGTTCATACCAAGTCCTGTAGGCTCACACTTCTATTACCGTCTCACACCAAATCCTAACTAAATTTATGACCAGAACACACTTTCCCCAAAACCACTGAATCTCCTCCTATGCTGCTTTGTTCACAGCTACCAAACCAGTCTCCCAAAAAGCCAACAGTGCTAAGGCCACACCGATGCTCCTAAATACTATCCCCCACTCCATAAATATAACCACTGAGGGCAGTCTTTGTGGCCCTTAAAGGGAGGGCCTCAAAAAATATTTAATTGATTGAATTGAATCGTTTCTTTTATAGGTCCAGCCTCCTGTGACAGGATATGAAGAGGGAAGTTTCTACAATGGCCTCCTCATTCCCTCAGCTCTGATTCCGCTCAAGTTCCTGACCCCAGGTCTCTTGACTCCAATGTTCTTTCCTGTATACCAAGGGTCCTAATTATTTAAGTACAGTGGAGGAATGGATATTTTAATAATGTTTTTAGATTGTGACATCTTGAAATCTATATTTTATATGTAACTTATTCAATTAAAGCCAGAAAGATTTGGTGCCAAGTCCATCTGTACTAGTTTGTACATTTTTATGTTTTTATTGAATTTACTGTGATGGCAAAAAAAAAAAAAAAAAAAAAAAAAACACCTTATAGCAGCTAATCAAAATGTTGCTCTGTACTTCTTTAAATTATACAAGTTGATACAATAAGATAGAAAAACTATGCAATAATAGCTTATTGTCTCTATTACAGACCAATATGTGGCCTTGTCACTGGAAGGAATCCCAGAAATGCTTTATTAGCCTTTTACTGTTAACACATTAGTACAATAAATTTATCCGATTACCTACTAAAATAGCTATAGCCTATGACCTAGAGATCTACTAATAGGCTTATACAAAAAAAGAGGTCATTGATAAAAAGGAAGGTCCCAAATAAACCTAAGATATTTATAGCAGTATTTTTTGTCATAGCAAAGAACTGGAAACAAAGTGGATACTGATCGATTGGGAAAGTGTTAAACAAATCGTGGTGCTTGGTTTTGTATATAATACCACATTTCTTTACACATTTACAAATTGTGGTAATGGAATAATATAATATAATGAATATAAAGAAGCATGGAATTATATGAATTGATACAGAATGAAGTCAACAGAACCAAGAAAATAATATGTTCCATAAACAGCTAATATTATATAGTTTTTATTATGTGCCAGGCATTGTGCTAAGCACTTTGCAATTACTCTCTTGTTTGCTCCTCACAACACTGGGAGGGTAGGAAGTGCTATTACGATCCCCATTTTACAGATAAAGAAACTAAGGACAATAGATTAAGTGGCTTACCACTTTCCCAGTCTAGCTCATGACACTCCTACAAACTTTTAAAAATGGACACACTGGGGAGCAGCTAAGTGGTGCAGTAGACAGAACACTAGCCCTGAAGTCAGAAGGACCTGAGTTCAAATCTGGCCTCAGACGCTTAACATTTCCTAGCTGTGTGACCCTGGGCAAATCTCTTAATCTCAAATGCCTCAGAAAAAAAAATAATAAATAAAATTAAAAATGGACACACTTCCAGAAAAATATAAGGCAGACATTAAAGACTAATTATAAGGGACTCAATAACATCAAACTGTTTACTTCTTATATGTGAAAATATTAGTAATATCAATTAATAATATTATTTAAGTGGTCTTAGGATGAGCTGAGTATATGGGATGATTCTAAAATAAAATAATAAAACCGTGTAGGGAGAGATAAAAGGATCAATTATCTCATACACATGAGACATAAAAGGAAAAAAACTGATGCAGAAGAAGCTAATGAGAGGAGATCAGGATACCTTAAGTGTTTACTGGGGATGGATTAAAAAGGGAACAACACATACATACGTATGTATGTGTACACATATGTTATTTGCATTTACAAAATTATATACATAAATATATGTATAAAAGTCTTCTAGATTCAGGACGAAACGAGGGCAAGGGGACAGGGTGAGGAGAAAAGATAAAGGAGGGATTCTTAGAAGGATGGATAGATTAAGGAATAAGAGGACAAAGTAGAAGATAGAAGTAAAACAAAGGAGTGAGAAAGGAGAGAATAAGTAAGATGAAAAGGATAATGAGGGAAAATAGAAAGGAAAAAATATATAATAAGTAATGGGCTGAATTTACTCATAAAATGGAAATGAATAACAGATTAAACATTTGAATTCAACAATATATTTCTTTCAGGAAAATAAAAATGAGAAATACACACAAAGATAAAATAAAGGGCAAGAGTAGAATTTCATATGTACCAAAAAAAAAAAAAAAAAAAACAGGGATAGTAATCATGATCTCAGACAAAGTAAAAGTTAAAACAGTTTTAATCAAAAAAAAGGAAAATATATTCAACATGTAAAGGACTGCTTGCCATCTGGGGGAGGGGGTGGAGGGAGGGAGGGGAAAAATCGGAACAGAAGTGAATGCAAGGGATAATACTGTAAAAAATTACCCTGGCATGGGTTCTGTCAATAAAAAGTTATTAAAAAAAAAAAAGGAAAATAGAGAAACTACACTATGGGTCAACAATAGTATTCAATATTGTTTTAGATTATTTAAAATGATTGAACAGTATATAAAATACCTGAATGTATACCCACCAAAATATACACGGAAACTATATGAGCATAAATGTAAAACACTCTTTATAAAAATAAGCCAGAGCTACATAATGGAAAATAACATTTATTATTTTGAGGTAGGTAAAGCTAAATAATTTTTAATGACCATTTTATCTAATATATCTAACTATCATTCTGATTAAATTACTAAAAAAATTATCTTTTAAAAGAAAAAATAATAACAAAATTCATTTGGAACAACAAAAGATCAGGAACTTCAATGGGGGGGGGGCGGAATATGTAAAGGAATTAGATTCAGCAGTATCAGATCTTAAACTATTTTAAACTATATTATAAAAGTGAGAGAATTGTTGAAGTGTCAAATGGATAATTTCAAATATTCTAAATTAATTTTTTCTTGTTTAAATAAAACTTATGTAGCCAAGAATAGAAGGATACAGAAAATTGGGGGAGGAGAAACTTTTATAGACAATCTCTCAGATAGGATGTGATTAAGTTGGAATATTGCTGTGATATAGGAAATGATGAGGTGGTTTGTTTCAAAAAACATGGAAAGACTTTTGAAGGAAAATGCTATCCACCTTCAGAGAAACAGATGACAAGTAGAAATATATGAATATATACTAAAGTATATGTGTGTAGATAGATAGATAGAAAAATATACACTTAATGGTAGCCTTCATGAGGGGGAAGGAAGGAGGTAAAAATAAGCCAATAAAATAAAAATTACCCAGCAAAGAATAAAAGAAAACCAAAAAAGCTGAGCAGTTTTGAAAACAATGGACATTTATCATTTTATATTGAATCCTCTCATGTTCTTTTGTGTATATAGCATTTTTTTTCTTTTTTCATTTTGTATTTGTTTAAATAAACTTTTTAACATTTAACCCCCAAGATACTATGGCTAGTATTCACTAGCCATACATTAATCAGAATCCAAGCTCAATAATAGTATCACAGTGCAGACACCACATGCGGGCTTCTGGGAGATATGATACAAAGATTTTTTTTCTCCAGTGAACAAGGCTTTTTCAGACCCATGCTTTATGGGAATATGGAATCAAGGTACATATGTCTAACATAACAATTAAGCTTTTTTAAAGGCGGAATGAGCTGCTTGGGGGAGATCATGAATTCCCCACTAATAGAATATGTCCAGTTAAAACTGGATAATTACTTGTCAAGGATATTGGGAGAAAGAATTCCTGGCTAGACACATTTTGGATTAATTGACTTCTGAGGTCCTCCTCAAATGTGAGATTCTATTTTCTAAAGCCATGGAACTATATGACTAAGATAGAGGAACTAGAATGATCAGATCTTCACTAAATGCTTCAGACCAAAGATATGGTGAAGTTTTTAGAATATAGGTTAATTAATACACTATTGATGGAACTGTGAATTGATCCAATCATTTTGGAGAGTAATCTGGAATTATGCCCAAAGAGTTATAAAATTATGTATACCCTTTGACCCATCAATACCATTATTAAGTCTGTTTCCCAAGATAATCAGGAAAAAGGGCAAAAAATTTACATATTCTAAAGTATATGTGGCAACTCTCTTTGTAGTAGCAAAGAAATGGTAATTAAGGGGGTGCTCATCAATTGGTATATTGTTGTGGTATATGATTATGATGAAATATTACGTTGCTATAAAAAATGATGAACAGTTTGATTTTAGAAAACAACATGGAAAGATTTGCATGAAATAATAGAGTGAAATGAGCAGAACCAAAAGAACATTGTAGACAGTCATAATAATATTGCTTTAAGAATAATTTTGAATGACTAAGGTATTCTGAGTATTATAAATATACAAAGGACCTATGAAGGAAGATGCTATCTACCTCTAGAGAAAGAATTGATAAGTAGAAATAGATATAGTGTGATATGTGGGTATATACATATACATATGTGTATCATGTACATCTGTGTGTCAAGTAATGGCCTTCTCTAGGACAGGGTAGAAAGGGAGGAAGGGATACAGGCTTAAAATATTAAATGTAATAAAAATAAAAACAAAAATACATTTTTTAAAAATAATAACCCTTAAAAAAGAAGAAAATAGAGTAACAGATTCTTAGATTGTCAGAACTGAAAGGAATCATAGCAGTGGATAGAGTACAGGATCCCTAGCTTAGTGCCTCAGACATTTACTAACTATGTGGACCTGGAAAAATGACTTTAATCTCTTAGAGTCTCAGTTTTCTTGTTTGGAAAAAGGAATATAATAGCACCTACCTCCTAGAATCATTGTGAACAAAAGAGTGTACATAAATAAAGCACTTTCCAAAGCTTAAAGCCCTATATATATATGGTAACCATTATAACTATTCCTGCCACAAAAGTCACTGACACTATCAAATGGTTTCCCAAATAGATATATTTTACCTATTGAAATATTTATCTAAAGAAGATCCATCTGCTTTGCTGTTTCACCCTAAGGATCATGGGACCTTTCCATCTGACTCTTCTACATGTTGCCTATTTCATTAAAATGTGAGCTCTTTGAGAGCCATGATTGCTGTTTTTCTATCTGCATTCTCACTGATTAGTACAATTTAATAATTTTTTTCCATTCATTCATTCCAATTCCTACACTGAAGCCCAGAGAAATAAATTCATTTCTCCAAGGTCATACAGCAAATTAGTAAAGAAATGAGGCTAGAAGGGCAGTCTCCTGACTTCCAGGCTAATATCCCTGGCACAAAAATGCCCTCATTTTACTTTAATTTATCAGTGGAACTCTTCTGTCTACTGGGAGTGGAGAAGTTGCAGGGTCTCTGCCAACATAGTCTTGGGCCTGGGTCAACTGCCCATCTTACCCTTTTTTTATTAAACTTCTGTTCCAAATTAGAATTATTCAAGCCTCTGTTTTCTAAGCCCTTAGGGTACCCAATAGTGCTACACAAAGCCATAAAAACTCTCCCTCC
>MU174454.1:4690433-4718052 GCA_016696395.1 Antechinus stuartii | reverse complement strand
CTCTCTCTCTTTCTTCCTTCCTCCCTCTTTTTTTGTTTCTCTCCCTCCCTCCCTCTCTTCCTGTCTCCCTCTCTATCTCTATTCTCTCTCTCTCCATCTCTCTCTTTCTTCTCCTTTTCTTCCCCCTCCTCCTCCTCCTTCTCCACTTCCTTTTCCTCCACAGTCCATCTGGTGCCAAGAGAGCACCAAGGACTTGAAGAAAAGAAAAGAAAGGGAAAAGATAAATAGGAGAGCAAGACTAACTTCTAGAAGCTTTAGAGGGAAAAATAATAAATCTATCCTTAAACTCCAATTACACTTTAAACCAATGATCCCATGGTATTGCTTAATTTTGTTTTATGGGGGAAAACAGAACAGAGCCAAGTTAATAAACTTTTGAAAAGTGGCCACTCCACATACGTCACAAACTTCCTGTCAAGAAATGGAATTTCTGAGATGTAGTCATTCTGCCCTGACCACCAGGGCCAGAAGAATACCAAAAGCTCAAAGGCCTTTTCCAACACTCACTGGCCAGTCCTGGGAAGGTGGCTAAAAGGAGAGAGGGAGGGCCCTCTCTTCTAAGCCCTGGAGAATTAGGATGCAAATGTGCCCCCACTTGAGGAAAGGCCAAGCTACAGGGAAAAAATGGGTTTGTAAATGCACAATTGTGGAGTGTTTATTAAACCACTACATTTACATTAAATTTATTTACATTAAAATTATTTATATTTACATTGTTTACATTTCTTTACAGAAATAATTCTCTGCGCTGGGAGGCAGAGATGCTCTGGAATATTTACAAATGTAATTCTCTTTATAAGAATTTGATTTATACTCTTTCCAATAATACATCTGCAGGGTCAATAGCATAGGGCTCATAGTATGGTAAAATGGAATCTCTGAGAAGACTCATTATTTAGTGGAAATAATCCTCAGTCCTCAATGGCTGTCTTTTCCCCTGGTATCAAAATCATCTCTAGATTCTAGAGATTATTCAACATAGCCCTTTTATTTTATAGCTGGGAAGGGTGGAGAAAGTTAACTGGCTTGCTTGGGAGTCCAACAAGTAGTAGCAGAACAAGAATTCAAACTCTAAACTCAGGTTTCCTAACTCCAACTCTTGGCATTATACTATGCTGCTTTTCTGGGATAGAAATCATACATTTACACCTACCTAGAAGTACCCAAAAGATCGCTGATTGTAATCTGCCATCTTTACAGAGAAGGAAACCGAGGACTTGGAAGGTTCAATAAAAAATTGTTCAGGGTTAAACAGCAGTAGGTGCTTAAAGTGGGATTTAAAAATCAATTCTTCTTGATTCTAATAAGCCCAGTGATCTATTCTCTACTTCAGCCAGCCTCTCAATTAGATTCTGCACCCATTTATGAGCTAAGTAGCTAATTTGAGATTTGGTTAGGGAGACAACCAAGATGTTCTTCCCAGGCTCCATTCTTCTCCTTATAATTCTAGGAGGTTGTGGTCCCACCTCTGCATCTAAACAACAAAACAATTCAATGAGAGAAAAAAAAAGCATATATTAATTCTATTGTTCAGCTTCATCAATCAATCAAGTGGTTTGCTAATTATCGTCTACTTGGAGCATCAGGGGAATAGAGTGCCAGGTCTGGAAACAGGAAGACCTGGATTCAAATACATCTTCAGGCACTTACTAGTTGTGTGACCTTGGGCAAGCCACTTAACCCATATATACCCAGAGAGAGGACTGTGGGAACTGAATGTGGATCACAACATTAACATTCTCACTCTTTTATGTTTTCACTTGCATTTTGTTTTCTTACTCATTTTCTTTCCTTTTTGATCTGATTTTTCTTGTGCAGCAAGAGAATTGTATAAATATGTTTACACATATTGGATTTAACATATATTTTAACATGTATAACATATATTGGATTACTTGCCATCTAGAAGAGGGGGTGGAGGGAAGGAGGAGAAAATCTGAAACACAAGGGTCAATGTTGAAAAATTATCCGTGCATATGTTTTGAAAATAAAAAGGTTTTAATAAGTGAATGAATGAATGAATAAACCATGTCTGGGCTCTTGGATTTAAAACAGACTAGTTTCCTAGTCTGAAAAATACTAATAATATTTATCTAATGTTTTAAACTTTTCAAAGTATTTTCTATAAGTTATCTCATTTGTACCTCACAGCAAGCTGGTGAGATAGGTGTTATTTTTATGCCCATTTTATTGATTTGGAAAACTGAGCCTGAAATAGTTTTGTGTGTCTTATCCAATCATATGTGATAAGATTTGAACTTGAGACTTTCTGATTAAATCTAGCACTCCAGCCACTGAACTACCCACAGGTGGAAAAGGTACAGCCATCGATGTTTTGGAATTTAAGGACCCTTTCTTTTTGCCAAAGATCTCCTTGGGAAATGTGCCTGGGAAGCAGAGTGTCTGGTGTCTCTTGAGATTTTGTTGTTGTTCCTTCTTCTCTACCTCATTTTACAAATAAGAAACTGAGGCATACAGGGTTAAGTAATTTACCCAGATTAATATACCCAGAGTTAGCGTCTGAAACCTCATTTGAATTCAATGAAGATGAGTCCTCTTATTTCCAAACCCAGTGCTTTATCCGCTATGCCACCCAGCTGCTTCTACCAACACTTTAGTCATTTTATTTAAATAACTACAAATGACTTTCTAAAATGATTAGATCACTTTGCAACTCCACCAACAATGCATTCGCTTGGAACCAATCTTTCACTTGTGATACTTATTTGGAGGGGAAGGAGAGGGATAGTTGTAGGCGCTTGGTGGGGTAGAGACTACTTATTTCTTTTGGTTACTATTGTACATTTTTTTTTCACAGAACTATTTGAATCAACTAGTCTGTTAAACCCAATCAACAATTCTTATTTGTGATTCGTTCTCGAAGGGAGGTGACATGGTATTCACCTGAATAGGATTTGAAGGAGGGAGGGCTGTGCAAGTTCTCCCACCTCAACTTTCCCCTCCAGAGCCATCTGGGTCCAGTGACGAGATATAGATCATAATGGCTCTGGATAACAACAACTGATAATAACGTGAGCCAAGGAGCCAATGACAGCGGACGCTGGAAGACCGCGCTCCTGAGAGCAGATCCATAGGCCTTAAAATTGCCGTCATCCAAATTCTCCTCAAATCAATCACTAAATAATCCGTACCTTGAGAGGTACGGTGGAGGATTCAAAGATCCTCTGATCTTGTTAAGCGATGGAGAAGCAGAAACAAGGCTACGGGGCGGGAAACATTTTCTTTGACGCCTGTGATCGCGACTAGGAGTAGAGAGAGAAAGTGAGGATCTTTTTCTTTGGCTGACCTTTCCTCAGTGAAAGATATCAGCACTATCCAGTCCCGAAGACTGATCGAAACCATTTCTAGCTCCGATAGAAAGCCCGCGGGTCCCGCTCCTGCCAGCTGTGTCCCGCTCCTGCCAGCTGTGTCCCGACAGGTTTCTCCTCCGGGCATTACTTAGTCAATGAGTCCGAAGCGAAGAGGTCAGGGAGACGACCTTCAGCATCTGAGGCCCTGCGTCCTCCGTCCCTCCGGCTCAGCAACCTGCCCGGCGTTTCAAAGTTGTTTTCCCCGGGTCTATAATTACGCCTCGGGAGGGAGCAGCCTCGCCGCATTCCAGCACTAGGGCAGGCCTCGGCAGCCAGCGCAGTCCTTTTGATCTTCAGGAAAAGTGGCTGCCCTTTCCGACGTAACCTCTCACCACCCTCCCAGCGCCCCGCGTGTGATGTGGCTCCGTCGCTGGTGTGTCTCGGAGGAAAAAAAAAGGAAAAAAGAAAGAAGGGAGAGGGGAGGGAAAGAAAGAAAGAAAAAAAGAGGAAGGAAAGAAAGATATCCGCCGCGTCCGAGACACCTCCCCACCCCCACCCCCAGTCTCCCTGCGCCGAGTTGACACCGCGGAGACAAAAGCTGGTTTTAATAAAGTTTAAAAGGACGGGATGAAAAGAAGATGAAATGGAGCAGCCGGGCGCGTCTTCTCGCTGCTCAGTTCGGGACCTCGCTCCGCGCTGCGCACCTCGGGGGGAGCCTGCGAGGCGGCCCGGCCGAGCTAACCACTGCTGCCCCTGGGGCGCAGCCAATTACGGGGCTCGCTCGGCCTTCAAAGGGAGCAATTATACTTAAGTAAAGCAATGAATAGAGATTACAGCTTGCCGGCAGCTTGGAAAACAGAAAGGGCGCTTTGAAGGCGCGCCCCACCTCGGGCCGAGGCGGGCTCTGCGCGCCGCTTGGATAATTGGCCCAGTGTCCTGCCCCTGAACCGGGCGCGCAGGAGGCCGCGGCGGCCGATTGGAGGGAGCGAGCGAGCTGGGGAGCGAGCGGGGCGGGCGGGCGAGCGTTGCGATGGGGGCCCTCGGGGAGCAGGGGCCCGCAGACAAAGTCAGCTTCCTAGTGACGCTCTCAAAGAGCCTTTGATTGGAAATTGCTTTGGCAGGAGGGCTCACCTGCAGAGCGGCGTCTATAGTCCTTTTGAAAACCCAGCAGCTGCCAGGGGCTGTAAGCCTGGGCACCTAGTGGGACAAAGAATAGGAGATGGGGAGCCTTTGAATGAGAGGCCACTTAGAAACAGAAGGCATGTGCCAAGCTTGCAAAATTAGAAAGAAAAGTGCTCTTCAGAGTTTACTAAATATTTGAAGGAGACTTTCTTTTGGCCCCGCTATTCTGTCCCCCTCATGTGAATAACAATGGCAGTAACAAAGTCTCGGGCCCGCAGAAGTACACACACAATCAGCCAATGAAAAGGGCCGCAGAGTTAACTGAAGTGTGGAAGCCATCAATTAAACGGAGCCAAAGCTCAAATCCCAGCAGGAAGTGCGCATTCGAATGCAGAGTTATGGAGGCGGGAGAGAGGGAGGGAGCAGATGCCCCATCAATGTGTTTATATAATTAATTACCGGCCGGGGAGAGCGGAGCAATGTCTATTTCGCATCTGCAAGTAGGAGTTGCTGCATTTTTGCTTTTCTCAGGAAACTAACTGGAGTGCGTTGTTTTGTTGTTTTGTTTTGGATTTTTGCTCCCCATCGCTGCCGGAATCCCCAGAAGCTGGGTAAAGTTACACTGGAGACCGTAGTTATGCATGCAGGTCATAAAACTAAAAGGGGGGCAGAGAAAGAGAGGGGTGCTGAATGGGGTAAATACATTGTTCCAGCTTGGGAAGAAGGGCCCCGGCTTTTTCAGGATCTTTTTTTCCAGGACAGTTTCTTCATTAAAAATAAATAAATGCTCACTCCAGGCCAGGACCTTCTGGAAACCGGGGTCTGGCACTCGAGTCCATCTCTCAGGCGCCTCCAAAGCATGTCCCACAATAAGCAACACTGGGAAAAGTGTCAGGGGTTGCTTAAGTTCAGGGTGATGTCTAGATGAGTGAACCCCACCAGCTGGCTGGCCCCAAATGCCCACCAGGGTGGCCCACAGAGAAGCCACTCGATTTTTCCCTGATTTGTCTGTCACAGTTGAAAATCGGTTGTCCCTAGAAGCCTGGGAAGGGAAATAGACCCATTCCCCCCTCTCTGACCCCCGAAGACAAAGCAAATCTGGGCTGGTGTTTCTCTTTTGAAGTGTTTCTCAATCACCTTGATTAGAAGGAAGCTTTTGCAGGTCCCTAACCATGTCTTATTAGACTCTTCACCTGGTTATTACTGTCCCCCAGGGTTGGATAGCAACTCCCTCCCTGCTACCTCACCTCTTAAAAGAATTCCTAAAAAAAAAAAAAAAAAAAAAAAAAAAAAAAAATTCCTAGCCTCCCTTTAAAGTTATATCACATGCTACCTTCTACACAAGGCCTTTCCTCATCTTCCAGGTCTTAGGGCCTTCTCCCTGTTCTCCCTGTTCCATATTACTTTGTATTTACTTTGCATATATTTTCCATTTTACTTCCCTCCGGGCATAATATTTCCACCACCACCATCCCCAGTGGAATGTAAGTTACTTGTGGTTTTGTGTTTGTATTATATGCTGGCAAGTGCCTAGCACAAAATGGGTCCTTTAATAAAAAGGATTGGCCGGTTAATAAGTGCTTGGTGATGAATAAGTGAATTATTGTGAAAAACTCAAAGGAATGGGGTTGAAAAAAGAGAACGCTTAGGAGACACAAAACCATAGATTTAAAGATGAAAGAGACCATAGAGATCACCCTAGCCAGCTTTCTCATTTTAAGGAACGTGATGTCCAAAGTAGTCTGGTGGAAAGATGATAGGAATGAATGGGGTGGGGGAGGGGGAGTTCAAGATCATTTATTAAGCTCTTACTGTTTACCCTCCTGTTACTCAGGCATAGCAGCGAGGTACATAGGAAGGTGCAGTAATCTTCTACCTTATTCAAAGAATTGTAATTGGTGACTCCTTCCTCAACAAGTGCAGAGTGTCCACTTCAATTCCAATAGTCTGCGGGGGTCCTCAAACTACAGCCCGCGGGCCAGATGCGGCAGCTGAGGACGTTTATCCCCTTCACCCAGGGCTATGAAGTTTCTTTATTTAAAGGCCCACAAAACAAAGTTTTTGTTTTTACTATAGTCCGGCCCTCCAACAGTCTGAGGGACAATGAACTGGCCCCCTATTTAAAAAGTTTGAGGACCCCTGGACTCTAGAGGTAACTGAACCACAACTGTGGGAAAGGGGAATAAAATGAAGTAGGAATGGGGATAGGATCGGAGAGTCAGTATTCAACCAGGGGGAAAAACAGGGAAAGTGGCAGTGGCAACAAAGTTATAAAGAAACATTCTCCCAAAGTGCTTTAGTGCCCCCTCCCCCTGAGTGACCAAAAGCTAGAAGGGATTTAGAACATCTAGCCAGCTCTCTGAATCTCAGGGTTTTTTCTGTAAAATGAAGGAGAATGAACTCTAGGATCCCTTCCAGTTCTAAAGTCTAGAGCTCCAAACTCTGTGACCTCTGAGGTCCCTGCTAACCGAGATTCCCTGGTCTCCATAGTAAAATGTCAAGAAAGTTGACTGTTAGCAGGGATTTCTCCTGGATTCAAGAAGTGAGAGTGTGATCTAACAGTTGCATATTCTGCCCCAAGGTTTCGGGTTTGAGTGGTATCCCCTAGCCTCTCCTGATGGATCAGTCTTCTGAACAGCTGTAATGGGAGTACAGACCACAGGTCGTTCCTGGCGCACATAAAGTGTGACTTTGTCAGAGCATGCTTTTTAATATGGCATCTGTAATTCCACATAGGACATCGGCGTTTTCCTTGGAACCAGTGCTCTGAGTTTACATGGTGTGGCTGGTTTGATCTAATGTTTTTTTCCCCCTTATATATGAAGTCTGGCTCCTATGCATGCTAAACCACTTACAGCTGCGTTTCAATGGTCTTTGTGTCACTCCATGAACACTTTGGTTCTGTAAAATTCAGGTGTTCCCGGGATAAGGGAGTAGAACCGTCTCAGTGGAGGTATACCTTGATAAAACCCTCAGGCCCAGGAGATCCCAAACAGCCACCTTCAATTCTCCTATCTTCCAGCAACATCCAGATCACTTTTGTCTCTCAATGTGCTCCCGCCCTCCAAAAAGCTGACCTATTGAACACATGTTTCTCTGAAACAACCCCACTACTGTATTTTTGAACATTCATTTCTGCAAAAAGCCATACTAGACAGAAGCATGAACAAACTCAGCAGCCTCCCAGCATCCCAGACAGAAAGAGTCCCTGAGAATATACGTACAAAAAAAAAATTACATTGACCAAAGGTAAATATTGATTTCATAAAAACAAAATGAAGTCATCTTAGTGACTTACCAAGCACATTAGTACAACAAAACAAATCCACCAGATTTAGCCACCCGGAGAATAAAGATGGACAATTTGCACAGGTGTTGAGTCCAGCACCTTCATTTTGCAGAAGAAACCCAGGCTAGTACATCCGCCCCTGAGTGGAATGTCATGGACTTTAACAGAATAATTGACACAATATTCAAGGATGCGTTGATTCTAATACCTTTTAGGGAAAGCTAAGTACTCATCAAGCACATTTCCATAAACTTTTCACACCTTTGGCTTTCCCAAACCTTTCCAAAGACTTTTCAAATGGGCTTACATATTATTTCATTTATCTTCCTAACAACCCTATGGGATGAATTAGTCAAATATTGTGATTATTTTTCACAGATAGTGGTGACTGGAGGAAGAGTCAAAAAAAGAAGTCCATTTTCTTTTTTGTCTTCTTTTTCTTTTTATTATAGCTATTTTATTTATTTTTATCAGACCATGTCTGTGTAGGGAGTTCCTCATGAGGAACCTCCTCCTCAAAGCAGACTGGCACCTTTTCAGCAAATTTATAATCTTAGAGAGTTCCTTGGAGGTGCTTTGAGTTTATAATTAATATTTTTATTGTCACTAATGCGTATGCTAATTTCTTTAGAGCTATACATAGATGGCAATACTGAGATGAGATCAGATTTATTCTACAAAGTCCCTGAAGGCAGAATGGGAATAAATTGAATAGATATAAATTTTGGATCCTTACCCAAATACTCCCATGAATTTGTACTATCCTTAGTGAGATCTCTTTCAAGATCTCCAAACAATTAAAAATCTTAAAATTATAATTGACTTCAGAGATCATGAAAGTCCAGCCTATAACTGAGCAGTCATCCCTCTCTATAGAATTCACAAGCAGTTTTTCAGTTTCTATCTGGAGATTTCCAGTGACAGAGAGTTTACTATACCTTTTAAAGCAATTCATTTTACCCTTAGATAATCCTAACCCAGCCAAACAGTGATGTGCATGACAGCAAGCTATGGAGCACAATAGGCTCCACATCCAAAAAAATTATTTTGAATATACTTTAAGTGTATCATGGAGTTACTTTTGTATAAATATTTTATGTTACATATTTAATATGTATGTCTCATCCCTCACTACAATGTAAGCTCCTTGAGGGCAGGTACTAATTTTTTGTTGTTGTTGTGTATCCTTAGCACTTAGCAAAGTGCCTGGCACATAGTAAGTAGTTAATGAATGATCTCTGGATGAATAAACAAATATTGTTTATTTTCCATCTAGGTTTTCCAAAAGTATAATAAAAGCTAATTCCTATGGGTTGTGCTATAATAAATTTACAATTGGAAAAAATGTAAAATTCATCCAGTGCACACGTTTAAAGACAAGGAAACAAAAGCTGGGAGAATTGAAATATTTGTAAAGTGTCAAGCAGGTTGTTTTTCATTTGATCCCTTTTTCTTCAAAACAAAAATATTTGCTGAATTGATACCAATCTATTATTAAGGAATCTCTTTGGATCTCTAAAATCTAAAAAAGGAAAGTTGTTAGCAGCCAATTGATCATTAAAGGACTAAAGAAAGGTAGAGAGGAAATACAACTATTCCTGTTTGCCAGCAAAAGTATGGTTTACGTGGAAAATTCTAGAGAATCAGCAAAGATATTGAAACCGTTAATAGCTTCATCAAAATTATAGGCTACAAAACAAATGTTCAAAAATCAGCAACAATTCTATATAATAATAACAAAACACAAGAAGCAATAATAGAGCTGAAAATTTCATTTCAAATAACTACAAAATACAAAAAATATTTTAGGGACCACACCAAAGACTCACGTAGTTTCGCTTACAAAGTACTCCTTAAAGAAATAGAGAATGGCAACAGTAAATGTTGGAGAGGTTGTAGAAAGCTAGATAGGCATGCTAATACATTGTTGATGGAGCTATGAAGTGGTATAACCATTTTGAAAAGTGATTTGGAATTATGCAAAAGAAAGTTACTAGCATACTCTTTGTATCAGAGATTCTATTACTTGGATCAAAGATTTTGCACCTATAAGGAGGCCTTTGGTAAGAAGATCTCACATACTCCAAACTATTTACATCAACATTTTTTTTGTGATAACCAGGAACTGAAAACAAAATAGATGTTCTTCAATTGGCAAATAATTAAACAAATTGTAGTTCATGAATGTAATGGAATATTAATGTGCTATAAGAAATTATGCATGTGACAAATGCAGAGAAACATGAAAAGATCTTCATGAACTGATGCAGAATGAAATCAGCAAAGCCAAGAAAACTATAAACATAGTAATTAAAATAATGTAAATGGAAGGAACAATTATACACCAAAAAAATCAAAAGTAAATGTAACAAAATCATAAAGATCCAGCAAGATTTAAATGAAAATAAACTAAAAGACATTTCTAATCTATTCCTTCATGGAGGTGAGAGGTCACCAAAAAAAAAAATTGCATATGCTTTCGGATTTTTCAATGTATCAATTAGTTGTGCTAAAAAATGCTTTGTCATATAGGACAGGGTAAGTATATATGTGATATTAAAATGATATAAGAAAAAATCTCAAAAAAAACTTTTTTAAAATAGCAAATTAATCATCCAGGCATTGATATTCTCCCCTCCAAAAAAAAAAATAGTGATATAAAAAATAATGTAACGTGGGGACTAGTCAATCAGAGCCCACTCACTGCTTAGGATATGGACAATATGTCCTGACTAGCATATATCTACATAAAAACTTAGCAAACTGCTTCTGGAAATTCATAATGGAAAGTTTTTTCCTTACCCATGTCAAAGCAAGAGTCAGTATCCCTTGACTATTTCCTGTCAATTTACTTTTGTTTTTGTTCAGTCGTGTTCAACACTTTGTTACCCAAAAAAAAAAAAAAAAAAAAAAAAAAAAACCACTTTGTTACCCTATGGACTATAGCATACCAGGTCTGTCCTTGAGGTTTTCTTGGCAAAGATACTGGAGTCGTTTGCCATTTCCTTCATCACCTTTTGTCAAAGGTCTCTTCTATGATGATTCCATCGTCAAATATAGCTCCTAGTTTCATCGAGCTATACAAGGCCCTTCACCATTACAGTGATTTGGGTGGAGGGTCAGTTTACTTCATAGTAACAAAGAAAACTCTGAATTGGCTACTGAGGTAGAACTGAGCATACATACAAGAGGTTCAAGCCATGAATTGTTCATCTCTTTCCTAGAAGCTTTTGAACAGGGGGAAAAAATGCTGTGGGCTTTAACATAGGAGAATAAATGGCAAGCAGCAGCAGAGTGAACTTCTAGGTCTACCTTTTCTCCACCCCAGTTCCCCACCATCGGACTGCCACATAGCCGGGAACACCATGGGTTTCTATTTTTTTTTTTTACTCTGTTTATTTTTTCCTGATCTTAGGTGAATGGGTGTCAGAGATAAAACAGATCAGTGTATGAACTTGTGAGCTTCAAAGAATGAGAATAGCCATCCAAGGCCCCTTCAGGAACCAGAGCCAAGTGGACTCCAAGCTAAAAGAGATTGCTACCATGCTCTCACCACACGCCAACTCTTCTATTACATGATTAATCTCAACCAATCTCCATTGCTTCTCTGATTCACCTGACCACACACACTGTGGCAAAGTAGATGGATTGACCATCTTTGCTGGTCCATCATTAGAACTTGTTTCTTCAAGGAACCCTTTGGAGTACTTGGCAGATGTCCCAGGTGCTGTGGACCACAGTTTGAGAAATACCGGATTATGTGATCTCCACAGTCCCTTGCAGTGCTAATATTCTATCTTCTTATGACCTGAAACACTGACGTGGTGTTTGAGTTTCCAATATCTCCTTTTTCCTATGAGGTTCATATTCTAAATCACCATATTGTCATATTGCTTTAAGTTAACATTCATAAATCTGGCTGAACCGACTATCTGTCTGTCATCTGTGTTTTCCTTAAACCAGATACCTAGCTGAAATGCCAAATGGAAATTAACTATATGAACTAATGTTGAATATTTACATTATACAATGAAGCCAAAGGATATATAAGGCCTTCGTGACTGTGGTCTAGGCTCTCCACAAGACAGGGTCAGGATGCTGTGTGGTCCTGCCTGTCCACAGTACTAGGTCACAGGAGTGGGATTTCTAATTTTCCTTCAGAACCTAGGCGCTGTTGGGTGGTTTGGCCCCCTCACAAGTGATACAACTCATGGATGGGGAATGAATCCAGGAAGTATACCCTCCCACCTCCATCAGCCCACTCCCAGTACATAGTTTTCAAGAAAAGAAGAAGAGAATAAGAGTTCACATTTATACATTGCTTTATAGTTTACAACAATCCTATGAGATAGATAGATAATGAAAATAGCATTAGACCCATTTTTTAAAAGATTCAGAAATGGAACCTCCAAGTGACAACATGATACCCAAGTCACACCATTAAATTGGAAAAAAAACAGGATTCAAATTCAGATCTTCAGACTCCAAATTGAAACTCTTTCCATTAAAAGCTCATGAGTCCCAAATAAACAAGAGCGTTGGCAAGAGAGAAGATAGGAGAAGCTGAGGAAGACATCTCTATGGCTCCACACAAATAGTATAAAAGTAAGAGACATAACCAGCACTCAGGACAAGTAGCACAAAACTTTTTCCCCAACCCCCAAAACCAGGGCTGCTGCTGAAGTTGCCATAGACGGGGGCAAAAGAGAGTGCCATAGACGGGGGCAAAAGAGAGGCAGGGCATAACAGGGCATGGTAGGGAGCTCACCCCAGACCACGATCCCTAATACTTAGTCATTTTAACTAAGTACTCTTGCTAGCTGGGTGCTGGATCTGTTGTTTCTGTATTCGATTTTGCTGGAGTGCAAGTGTCATCGGGTTTGGAATTTCCCACTCTCCAACTGTGGCAGCCTTGACCAAAATCCAACAGGGTCACCGAGAATCACAACCGAAATGATTCAACAACATAAATGTTAACCATTAGCTGTTAAGAGGTAACACAATTCAGTATACAAGGCAAGGTCCACTAAAAACTCCGTGGAATATAGAAAGGCTGCTTCTCACCCAACTTCTCAAGCCTTCTTTCTGTCTGGGATCACACTTCACAGCGGCGTTGTGAAAGCACCAACCACCCCTCCAACAGAAAGGGTCCTTGGGGGAGACAACACTCCACAAAGAAATTTAAATGAGGTCACTAATAAAAGCAGCGGGGGAAGGGAAGGAAAAGCAAAAGGGAGGGGAAGGAGAGCAAGAGAAGGAAGGGAAGGGGAAAAGCTTCTGGAAGCAGCTCACCAATGGAAGAAGGGGACAGGATTTATGGTGGGATGTTCCAAGATGAGAAAAGCTGGATGTTCCAGTAGGAGACATTTGTTTTTTTCCTTCAGACTTTTTACACCATTCCATATCTAAGCTGTTGCCAGGTCTTTTCGATCTTCCTTCCACGCCATCTTGAGTCTGATTTCCATTCTCCTCTCCCATAGCTACCACCCTACTTCTGACCTTCATTCTGGTCTCTGCACTATTGCAATGGCATCTTAATATAACTGTCAAAATAATATCCCTAAAGACTAGGTTGCACTGTTTCACTGCCCTGTTTAATGATTTCCTATTTTAAAATTCAAATTTCTATTTTTTTCATTTAAAGCCCTTCAAGGTCAGATACCATCTTATCTGTGCAGTTTCACCATTCCTCCTCACACACTCTATATTCCAGCCAAGATGTTGGCTTTCTGTTTCTCATACAGACGTGCCTTCTCCCAGCTCTGGGACTCTGCAAAGGCTATCCCTGAATGCCTTCTTTCCCAAACCTCCATCTCTTAAGTACCTACCTTCTTTCAAAACTCACCTTAAACATCACCTTTAACATGAGATCTTCCTGATCTTTCCCAAGTCTTAATGCCCAAAAAGAAATACATTCTCTTTATTGGGGTGCATTTTGTTTTTGCTAATATGATTACATGTTATTTCCTATGATGGAATTTAATATGGTCCTTAAAAGAAAAGAAGCCTTCCTTTTTGTCTTTGTGTCCCCAGCACGTAATAGTGCCCAATAGGTAATTTGGATTAATAAATATCTATTGATTGATGATTAGGTTGATTGATTTGGTCATTCAACTATAATATATTTTCCCACTGAAATCTTTTTATTCAAATATGACCAATGTGAAGTCTAATAGACATTGGCTAAGCAAATAGATGGAACATGGAGTGAGGGTTGGACCTAAAGTTAGGAAGACCTTAAATCAAATCATGCCTCAAGTATTTACTAGCCATAGGGATCCTTAGCCTTTCTTAACCTCAGTTTCCCCATCCATAAACTGGAAGTTATAATAGTACCCATTTCACATGGTTGTTGTGAGCATCTAATAAAATAATGTATAGAAGGCATTTTTCAAACTTTAAAGCACCATATAAATTCTAGCCATTATTACCAGTAACTCTACAAATGCATTTTTTATTTTATCTTTGTTACTCTGTAGGTATCTAAGTGGTCTCTTTAGAGATGCAGCATAGAATAATGAGTAAACTGCCAGGTTTGGGATCAGATCCAGAAGACATGGGTTCACATCTCATCTTCAATAGTTACTGGTTGTTGTGACCATGAAAAAATGATTGTGTTATCATTCTTTAAACTGCTTCCTTTTATATTTAAAGTTCCATTATTAAATATAAAGTTAATTATATTTAAAGTTAGAAAGCTAGAGATAATTTTGTCCCTCAATTTTCAGATGAGGAAACTGAGGCTGAGAGAGGTCACAGGATCAAAGATTCAAAGTTATAAGAAGCCTTAGACCTTATCTAGTCCCATTCCAACTACACTTGGAAAAACTAAAGCCTACAGAGATTAAGTGATATCCCAAATTCACACAATAAGCGGTAATAATAACAGTAACAACAATAATAACTTTTAGCTTGCAAGAGACTTTTTTATGTTATCGCATTTGATCTTCACAACAAGCCTAGGGAGGGAAGTTCTATTATTGCTCCATTTTACAGGTGAGGCATCTGAGGATCAGATAATTAAGCTGTTTGTACAGGTTACAAGCTAGTAGGCTTTTGAAGCAAGATTTGAACGCAGGACCCCTGACTCCCAGATTGAATGTTCTATGAATTGCACTACCTCCTTAGCGATAGGACTCAGATTAGAAACCAGTTTTGCCAGCTCAACTTAATTTCCACTATTCAACAAAGCTCTGGCTTAGGGCTTAAGGAGCCTTAAAGACAAGCAATTTTCCTCTATCTCAATATATAGATAAGAAAACAACCTACTATTATCTGTTTAAATTGGCTTATGGGATCTCAGGCAGAGAGAAATCTATTTGTTTGAAGAGAGATGAGAGAAGAACTTATCTTTCTCTTATTCCCAAGATTCATAAAGAGGGAGCCAAGACCCAAGCAGGCCCCTTCCTCCCATTTTCCAAACTTGATCATTTTCCCCTCTGGGAGCTGTCTGGATCCCAGGCCTCTCTCAATCCCACCCCTTTTCTATGAGCCTTAAATACTAGCAGCATGATGTTTAGATTGATCTAAGTACTACAAATTTTGAAACCAAATATCAGCAATTAGTCCTCTCATTCTTTTCTGCCAAATCCTGTGCTCCCAGCTCTCTGGCTGATGGCAGAGCAGCCCTCTCAGAGAGAGGTGGGGACGCAGCTTCAGGGGGTAAGTGATATCATCAAAGCTGCAAAAGAAAACTCTCTCTGTCTTGGAATTCTCTTGCTGGGTCTCTTTCATTGCCTTCTTTTTTTATGAGGCAAGCACTGCTGGGCTTTTTAATTTAATTGTGTGTTTTTATAATTTTGTACAAATGCCCAGAGACCTTCAGGCAACCCAGATAGTGAGGGAATGTAGGTGGGCATTTTGTAAGCCTAAATGAATGGATAAATAAATGAATAAATAAGTATATGCTAATTAATTAAGTACATGCATGTGTTCGTGAATGAATGAATGTTAGGAGACATCATGGTACAGGGGGAAGGATTTTGGATTTGTAGTCAGAGGACAGGGACTCAAATTCTCATTTTGCTATTTAATAACCAGATAATTTTAGGCAAATCCCTTCTCCTTTCTGCTTTATTTTCCTCAACTGAAGAATGAGGGGGTGAGTCTAGATCAAGGCTTCTTAAAGTTTTTCCATTCGAAAATTCTTTTCACTGAAGAAATTTTTCCACTCTCCCATCTCGAATCTGAGCCCGAGTTCCCACATGCGCAGTACAAAATGCACGTGTATGTTCAGAATCAAAACTGCCCCGAAGTGCAGTGATCAAAAATGGCCAACGGCTGCCAAAAACACTTCGGATTCATTATGCGTTTGACTTTGAATTAATTTCTGATCGGTGTGTTTAGAAACCTTTGGCTGTTGCCAAATTTTTCACCACCTGTGACCCACAGTTAAAAAGCATTGATCTAAATGACCTCTGAGGTCCATTCCTATCATAATTCCATAATCAAATGAAGGAATGAATTGAAGTCATTGTCTCAAACTTGGAGCCCTAAATTAAGGCCTTTTCCCATTTGAAATAAGGAATGATTCATAGATATTTCAGACTGGATATGGATTATAAGAGGTAAGTGTTGACAACAGTCTCAGATAGCTCAGGGGGAAAGCCACGATGGAGGAAGCACCAGAACCGTGCCCTCCATCCCCAGCTTCCATGAGGGCTGTCACCACCATCAGGAGCAATTCAGCAATTCAGAAGTTAGTGGAGGAAAGACAGCCCAAGAAGCCCTTGACTCTGGGTTAACTCTGGACCCCTACCATTTCGCCACTGAAATCAGCAGCCTCCAGAGACATCCTTGGAGAGCCACCCCTTGGAATCTACCCAGTCTAGGAGATTTGAGAGCTATAGTTGGCCCCTTCTTTGTCCATAACTGGAACTTCTCTAAATTGAGCTTTTCCTGTGTTGCTAGGAATCCAAGACACTTGCTGGGGTGGGACAGAACCAACTTTTTACCACCCAGGAGTTAAAGGAGCCCAGGGCAAGGGGAAAATGAGGTGGTCTTGTCAAGGGAGACAGAGATCAAGCTCACTTCTGAAACCACTCACCCAATTGGCTACACAATTTTTAAAAGTCTGGATTGATATTTAAGACCTGAATTAAATTAGATACTTAGTTTTTAATTAACCCCCATCTTAAAGGGACTTTTTTTCCCCAAACATAATAAGCCCCAGGCACCACTGTGTCTTACAAATGAATTGTACCCAGATGTCTACACTTGACTCTCCATTTTCCAATTATCTTTGATCAAGAAGAAGAATTCCACAGATCTCATTTCGAGAACTTAATTGGCTTCCTTATATTTCTCTATTGCTGCTCCTCCTGATTGCCAGGGCTGACTATGTGTCTGTCCAACTCTGGCTCTGGCTCCCCAGACCTGGCTTCTCTCCATCAGTTTAGTGCAGACTGTCTGCACTTCAGTCCTTTCCTAAAGGCTACCAGTATTTGCTTTAGTCCAGTCAGAGAGTGTGCTCACACTCCTAACGTGCTCCCTCATTCTGCTTCATGTCTCCACTCCTGTTACCTTGACCCACTCTAATGAGAGCCCTGACAGACAGCTTTGCCCCTTACTCTGAGCAGTGATTTTTAACCCTGCCCATAAAACTGCCCCATTCAGCCTGATGGCAGATAAAAGTCCAAGGATACCCATGTGCCATGTCAGGAAAATTTTAAGGTGGATCTAAAGAATGGTAGAAAGTCTCCTGATGATGAAGGGGGATGATGAAGACAAGTTGCTTGGCTGAATTCACCTTACCTAGCTGTATCACTCCTGTCCAAATGTCCCTGTTTGAGCATCACCTAGGCTTGAAACTCTAGTTTCTCTTCAGACTCCAGGTCTCTTACTTCATACAAAAGAACAATTATGTGATACAATGGATAGAGTCCCAAACCTTAAGTAAAGAAAACTCCTCTTCTTGAGTTCAAATCCAACCTCAGACACTTCCGATTATATGTCCCTGAGCAAGTCACTTAACCCTTTTCACCTCAGTTTCCTCATCTGAAAAATAAACTGAAAAAGGGAATGGCAAACTCCATCATTTTTGCCTCAAAAACCCCAAATAAGACCATAAAGAGTTGGACAAGACCCAAACAACTGAACACTAGCAACACCAAATTGAATGCAATAATAAAATTTGGGCTTTAACAATCATATAGAATGTACAAAGAAATTAAGTCCCAGAAAATCTAACTGTAGAATGACCAGACACACTAGTTAACACAAGTACTGACTTGGTCCCTTGAAGTATTCTTAAATTCTACTGTTTCTCAATAATAGCTCAAATCTAGAGAGTGTTTTATGGTTTACAAAATGGTTTCTTTACAACAACCCCATATCAGTGCTACAAAGAAACATTTGAGGAGTTTTGGTTTGGTTTCATCCACCAATCCAGATGGTAAAATCTCTAGAATTTAGTAGGAGAAAAGAACAAACACTAATCAAGGGCTCGTTATTCATCAGGCTTAATAAATATTAGCTCATTTGATCTTCAGTACATCCTTAATCATTAAGAATCACCACTTATGCAGCCCTTTACACTTATTATCTAATCTGATCGTCTCAACAACTCAGTGAAATAGGTGCTATTTTTATCCCTATTTAACAGATGAGGAAACTGAGGCAAGCAGAGATCAAATGATCTATTCAGGATCACACAGTAATTAAGTGTCTAAGGGAGGATTTTTATTTTAATGTCCCTGTTATTAGTCCAGAATTCAATTCATGATATCGAGGGCTTCTTAAATTCTTTTCTGCTCACAACCCCTTTTTGCCCAAGGAATTTTTATATGACTTCGGCTACATAGGTATATAAAATAGGTATACAAATCAAACATTTACTGATAAATCATAATTTTGCAATCTTTACATTCAGTTACAAGACCCCAAAAGGGATCACAACCCACAGTTTAAGAAGCTGAATACTATACCATATAGTCTAGGGAGTTGTCTGAGCTAAGGGAGGTTAGGTCATTTCCCCAGTAGAACTCTCCGGATGATGAAGAGGGATGATGAAGGCAGGTTGTTTGGCTGAACTCACCTCACCTAGCTTATCACTCCTGTCCAAATGTCTAGTAAGCATCTAGGTCAGGATCTAGATCATCTAGGAACTGCAGTACAATGCTGCTTTTTCCATTATTTTACAAATGGAGTTGGAGTCAAAAGCCCCCAGCTCAAATTCTGACACGGCTTCTTCCTATCGACGGCATCTTCTTGCTGTGCAGAGTAATGTCTGTCTTTTTCTGACCCCATGGACCATAGCACAGAAAAGTCTGTCCAGGTTCATGTTCATTGTTTCCACAGCCCATTTTTCTCTATGAGTCTTAGTTTTTTCAACTGGAAAAATGAGAGAGAGGCAGAGCTGGATGACCTCAAAGTCATGAGGCCATTCAGTTCTGAACTTAAGATCCTAAGATGTGTGAATGAATGAGTGAATGAGTGAGAGGAGATTATCTCCATTATCTAATGTCTCTAACACTATCTCCAATTTACCCAATATATATTATTTGTACATAGTTGCTTTCATCTTGAAATCACAATTAGATTATAAGTTCCTTGAGGGCAGGGATTCTTTCTTTGAATTTTTTTATGTCCTCAGAGTTTAGCACTGTGTTTGAAAGTCAACTAACATTTATTAAATATCTATTATATGCCAGGGAAAGCAATGGGGATAAAAAAGAAAGGCAAAAATAGTTCTTGCCTTCCAGAAGCTCATAGTCTACTGGTATTTAAAAAATGCTTATTGATTAAACATTAATGGAATGATTCATGGCGTCTTCCAAGCAGGAGCAATATTAGAACCCATATCTCCTGAAAACCCAAGATCATTATTTTATCTACAATATACTATACCGTCTGAGGAAATGGAGCAGGAAAAGTACACACACACACACACACACACACACACACACACACACACACATCTCTGCTGAAATCTCACCTTTCCAGATACATTCCTTTGGTTTGAATACAATTCTGCAGCCCCAAAGTATTTGACTCTTTTACTTCCCTCTTTGCCATCCTAGAGATAATTAGCCTATTGTTGTACCCACCTGGAAAGGTAATTATGCCCTACAAATCTCTTTGGTCAAATGATTAACAACCACCAATTTTCACAGTTGGGTTCAAAAGCCATTGTTTCCTCTCTGTTTCATAGATCACAAGATGTTTCAGACTATTACAAGCTGCATTGTGCCCGGTCATCAGACAAAGCCCGAGTTGGCACTGGACACACAGTATCATGATAGGTGGTGATTTGAGGTCCAAAGAGATCTTACACTGTTCTCTGCTAGAATTACTTGAGTGTTATAGGTCCCTGAGTCTTAGCAAGATCATTATAACTCTGGGGATGAATAAGTGAATGCTACATGGGGGTAACCACATATCTGCTAGGAGTAGAGAGCTCAAGGAGACACTGTCAACTATTGACTTCAAATTGATTAAATCTAAATCCATTCCAATGTGTACACAGGCTAAATGAGGGTGAGATTGGGTAAGCATTAGGGATATGGGAACACCTAGAATTGGGACTGAAATGGGAATGGGGGAGGAAGGAAATGGGAATTCATACAAGGATTATAAATCTTCCAGTCATTCAAAAATTTCATAACCAGAGAGTTTATTGAATGTACTAAGCAAGAATGGAGACTATTATATAAATCTGAAGACCCAAAAATGGTCCTGAGGATTCTAAAATGGAAGAGGAATAAGAGGGATGAGTATACTCTTTCTATCCTCTCTTCTCCAAAAGCAATGCAACAGAGTGGAATGAGTGGGATTAGTGACCTGGGCTAAAGTTTAAATGGACATTTTTGCCACTGTGACAGGAGAGCCACAGAGATTGTGCCTTAAGTGAGTAATTTGGGGAACAACATTGTTCATTCACAGCACCAGTTTGGGATCAGGATGTGGAGGGTCTCTGGAGAATGTCATTGCCAAAGAAGGATTGAGGGAGAGAAACAAACACCATTAGGTAGCTACCTTTTGTAAACTAATTATCTTGGTAATCAGATTCTAAGTTCTGTTGTTTCTTTGGGGACTGCAAGTATGATCAGAACTTTCTAAATTTGACCCTAAAGGTAAAGCTCCCATTGACCTACCTTAGGTACAGATTTAACTGGCTCCAAATTCTTGCTCTGGCACTCATTGTCTGTATGACCTTGGGAAATCACTACCTCTGAACCACAGTTTTCTCAGATTCCAAATGGTGGAATCATAGATTTAAGTTAAATGGAACCTTAGAAGTCATAGAGAGCACAATGCCTTATACCTAGAGCTGGAAAGGACCTCTTAAGTTAAATGGGATCTTAGAAGCCATAGAGAGCACAGAGCCTTACACCTAGAGCTGGAAAGAACTTCAGAAGTCATCTAATCTAATGATATCATTTTACAGATGAAATCCTTGAGGACATGGAGATGAAGTAATGAAAATAAGAATAGAAATAATAATTAGCATTTCTATAGATTTTAGGATTTATATAGCACTTCATATAAGTTGTCTCCTCTAATTCCCATTACCCTAGAAATTCCTACAATTATTTATAATTATTATTATTATCCCCATTTTACAGATGAGGAAACTCAGGCCCAGAGATTTGTTCAGTTAGCGAGTATCTGAGGCTGGATTTGAACTGAGGTCTTCTTGACTCTGAGGCCAGCAGGCAAACCATCGCACTTCACTATCCACAAAGTGACTAGACCAAGATCCCAAAGACAGCCAACGGCAGCCAGATCCCATGATTCAAAATTCAGTTCTCCAAGTCACTTTCCAAGGCAGTGCCTCCAGTCCAACTTCCTAATTTAATAGATGAGGCCTACAGAGGTTATGGCACTTGCTCAAAAGTCACACAGGTAGTACACACAGGTGTGCTCAAAGGTATAGATTCCAACCCACTGCCCCACACCATCCTCCTTATTTCACAAAATTGTTGTCAGGAGCAAATCAGGTAAAATGTTAAGTGCTTTGCAAACTTTAATGCAATATATGAATGTGAGTATTATTATTCTTAATTTTCCGACTAGGAAAAATGGACATTGAGTTCAAGGAACACAAAGTAAGAGAAGAGACAAAACTGGCATTTTAATTCAAGTTTTAGACCAAGTCAGTGCTAAAATCATTGAATTCCTTTAATTTGAGCTCCCCTCCTTCTTTCTTCCCTCCTTTCATTCACCATGATAAATAGAAAGCAAATAATTCCTACCACAGAATCACTTGGCAGATGTCTCTCCTCATTCTCCCTCCAGGTGATCACTTTCACTCTTTAGGGACATAAAATTAATTAGATCATGAAGAGCCACTGTCCTGATAAATAGAGGCACCAAGAACCAAAGGATCTCTTTGGTTCTCACCTTGGGAAGTCAATAGTCAGAGCCATTCAGTCAGACTAAGTCAAAATCTAAACAAATTGAGGAGGTGTGATCAAACTCAGACAAGAGGTCAGGAAGGTAGCAGAGGCAAACACCAGAGGTTGAGGCAAGGTGGGTTGGCTGGTGGATCCATCAGTAATCAATAATCATCACAGAAACCAGCAGAGCAGGAAAAATCAGGAGACCCAGAGAACCAAAGAAACAATGGGTTCCCAACTCCTCCAAGCTCCCAGAGGGGAATTGCTCATCTGAATTGGTGAATGACATTTCTATTTGGGAAGCAGACCTACATTTATGAAATCTTGGCTCTGACCAGCACCCCTTAAAAAAAATGTTTAACATCATACAAATGAAGAAATCCAACTGTTTTTAATTGAATGAAATTAAACACATTTATAAGTTGTTGTTGTTGTTTTTTTAATTGCAGCTTGTTCATTTATTTGGATGTTTCCAAATATCTCAATGCTTGACATTGTGGAACAATCCATCTGCAAACTTGATTGTCTTTTTTAATCCATATATTTGGCTTCATGTAGACCTGGCCTCCTCCTCCTAGGCCCTAATCCCTTATAGGCCCCCCTTCCCTTTACTCTCTGTAATTGAATAATTATATGCCCCAATATTCACAGGCTAATCCCTTGGTAATCCTTCTTTGATCCTGCCTCAGTCCCTGACTGGATTACCCTGATCTAGCATGTCTGGCTTTGTGACTAAACTGTCTATGAGCCTGGGGACATTCACCAAATGAATGCCCTGCCTGCCTCTTGACCTGTGTTTGGCAGGCGCTGAGTCCTCCAAGAGGGGATTAGTCTGGATTTATGTGACCATGAAAAGCCTACTCATTGCTCAGCTACCACCAAGGAATCAGCTCACCCTCCTCGCCCTGTCCCAGTTCCAGGGCCAGGAAGATGGGAGGGGTGGGGAAGGAGGGTGAGAAAAGGACTTTTTTCATGCTGGGATTTGGTAGGTTAGAGACTAGGAAATCAGAGCAAAGCGAGAGGCAAGGAAAGAGATTGAGTTCATTGTTTCCCATTTGCTAAACTGGGGATGGGGAAAGAAAGGAGTAAGGGAATTTCCCAGGACAGAAAGACATATGAGTATGGGATCCTACCGGCTATGACATTTCATTCAAGTCACTTTAATTCTTTGAGACTCAATATCCCCATCTGTGAAATGGGAATAATAATCAAAAAAGCATTCTTCAGCATTTTACTACCCACCAAGCTCTTTGATAAACAATGGGCATATTAAAACAAAAGTGAAACGGTCACTTTCCTCAAGGAACTCACATACTCTGGAGGACAGGGGGGAGAAAACATGTACACATATAGGTATATACAAAATACATACAAGCTGAAGGGGAAAGGGCAGAAGGCAAAACTCCCAGGGATCTTGTAACAAAAGTGTTTTGCACCTGAGAAAAATAATTTACAAGATTCTCTGATGTAGGCCTCCTTTTTTGAACATATAAAAAGCTGAGGCAAATTTATAAAAATGAGCCATACATTTTCAAGAAGAAATCAAAGTTCCTGATAGTCATATGAAAAATGCTCTAAATCACTATTAATTAGAAAAAATGTAAATGAAAACAACTCTGAGGTATCACCTCAAAGCTATCAGTTTGGATAATATGACAGAAAAGGAAAATGACAAATGTTGGAGGGAATGTGGGAAAATTGGGATACTGATACCTACTGGTGGAGTTGTGAACTGATCCAGTCATCCTAGAGAACAATTTGGAACTATGCCCAAAAAGCCATAAAACTGTTTAACTCATTGATCCATCAATACTATTCTTAGTCTGTATGCCAACAAGATCAAAATAAAATGCAAAGGACTTATATGTACAAAACCATTATAGTGGCTCTTTTTGCAGTGACGAGGAATTGGAAATTGAGGGAATGCCCATCAATCGACACTGTCTAAAGAAATCATGATATATGATAGTGATGGAAATTTAATATGCTACTAAAAAATGACAAAGGGGACGGTTTCAGAAAAACCTGGGGCAATTTCTATAAATTGGTGCAAAGTGAAATGATCAGAAACAGAAGAATATTGTAAAAATAACATCAATATTGTAGCAATAATTAACCTGGAAAGGCTTAGCTCCTCTGACGCAGTACTATTCCAAAGGACTCGAAAGGAAAAATGTTGTCCAACTTGTTGGACATTGTACAAACATTGTCTCCAGAAAGAGAACTGGTAGACTCTGAGTAATGATAAGTATTTTTCTACTACTTTTTTGTAGTATACCTAATATGGAAACATGTTTTGGATGATTTCACATATAAAATTGGTAACTCAAATTGAGTTAGAAAATGGCTGATTTCTTCAATATGAAGGTATTGGATAATTTCTGTACTAAAAGAAAAGATTAACAGGATGATTTCAGAAAAGCTTGAAAAGACTTACATGAACTAATGCCAAATGAAGTGAACAGAACCAAGAAAACTTTGAACATAATGATCAACAGCGATGGACTCAGCTCTTTTCAAAAATCTGTAATTCAAAATAATTCCGATAGACTTGGGATAAAAATATGACAATCACATCCACAGAGAGAACTGGGGAGACTGAATGTGGATCAAAGCATAATATTTTCACCTTTTTGTCTGTTTTTTTTCCTTTTGGTCTGATGTTTCTTGTACATGAAAATATAGAAATATCTAAAAGAATTAAATAAATATCAAAATATGTTTAAAAGAATTGCATGTATTTAATCTATATGAGGACTGCTTGCTGTCTTGGGGAAGAGGAGAGAGGAAGGGAGGGAGAATAATTTAGAACACAAAGTTTCACAAAAATAAATGTGCAAAATTATCTTTACATGTATTTGGAAAAATAAAATAATATTATTGAAAAAAGTGTTCTGCGAAGTGCTATTCTATATGAGTTTGGACAGTTGCATGTTGCCCCATTCAGGAGCTGTGTCAAGATAGCGAGATCTGCTTCTGATCTGGACCTTGCTCACTAAGTGCACTTGAAATCTGAAAGGGCTACCATTGTTACGGAGGGATTATAGGTTTACTAAGGGAAGAAACCTTAAAGGTCATCAGGTACAATTTGAGGAAACCAAGACCCAGAGTCCAGTCACTTTCCACTCTGAAATTCTGTGATTCTGTGAAATATCAACAACAACATGCCCAAAGTCACATAGATAGCAAAGCCAGGATTCACCTCCTCCTCTGAGGATGTGTACCACTAGCTTCCCTTTCTAAAAAAGTACAACTATCCCAGGGAATGACCCTTCATAAGTCAATCATACCTACAAGGTATTAGAATAGAAAAGATTTTAGATGTTATTGAATTCAATGCTCCTCATCTATTTTACAAGAAGAAACAGACCCAAAAAAATGAACAGGCTTACCCAAAATTTGGAAGAACCAGATCTGGAGCCCAAGAGTTTTTCCAATGATTCTAAAACCAGTGTTCTTTCCACATGACATCCCTGCCCATTGGAATTGTGTATTAATGAAATAATTCGTTATTCATTCAGTCATTCAGAAATGATATTGATGCAAACCAATATCCCTGAATGACCTAACTATTAATTAACAACAACAGCAACAACACTAATGATGATGAGAATTTATACAGTCATTTAAGATCAACAAAGCATGTTCTTCCATGGCCAAGTGGCTTATCTCCATGCCATAATAGGTTATAAGACCAGAGAGTCATGCCTAAAATTTAAATCCTAATTCTTAGGCTCTGCGATTAGCCATTTCGCTTTGACTAATCACATTGCTTAAAATTAGAGCCACTATTCTCTTTATTCTATTTTAGACTTGGAACAAGTAATGGAAGAGTGGAAAAGGGGTCTTGGAAGCAACTTTAACAATGGGTTTTATGATAGAATACTGTGGACAGCATCTTACCACTTAATGACACATCAAAACAAGAGTAGATTTCCACTCTACCACATGGTACCTATGTGATCTCTAGTGAATCATTCACCTCCTCTGGGTATCACTTTCCCAGCTGCAAAATACAGATATTGACCTAAATGATCTTGAAGATTCCTTTTACCTCTAAATCTATGTTTCTATGCATCATCCAATAGGTGGAGAATGGAAGGAAGTATATTTCTCCATGATGGCAAGGAAAACTTTCTAACAATTAATGATTTGGAAGGAAGTCCAAAAATGAATTGACATACTAGAAGGGGGGATATGACTTCTGATTGGCTAAGATAATCAGACACATGATGCTTCTTATTACTTGAGGGGAGAGGGGACTTAGGTCAATTTGTTGAACACACATTTCAAGGTGGGGCCTTGAGAAAGAAGGTTCAAGAGGGAAGTGAAACTCAGACTTCTGAATAGTAGACTAGAGCCCTAAAGCCATAGGGGAAGAAGCCCCCATCATGTTCCTTGATTGCCAGTGCTTATAGTCCTAGACAATATTGAAAATGGACTCCCCTTTGGTGAGATGACTCCTCCTCTTGATAAGCTGAGCTCTTAACTGTATTCCATCTGAAAAACTCATTTATTCTTGAGTACTCTTTGTTCTACTCCAATCTAAATAATTTCTTAGATTTCTCTGCCATTTCCTTTAATTAAATGGTTTAGCCAATATTCATAATAATCTTTTGTATGAACACTGTTTGCTGGGAAGGGACTAAGCTAGAAAGTATAAACTAAGGGCTACTCTCTCCCTTGGGAGAAATCATGGAGATCAGAAATAATGCTTTTTATTAAGGATCAATCATACTCCTGAACTGGAAATATTTTTAAGAGCAGCTAACATATTCTATCATTATGAAGATAGATAGTTCTGGATCCTGTCTGCCTCACCCCCATCCCCATCCCAAACTAGACCGTTGGTAGTTTCAACATGGCTCTCTAATTCTCTGCACAAATGAATTGGACTTCAGATCATACTTATCCATGTCATCCATAACTGGCATACATCTATAAATATGGGTATACTAATGCAAGTATGCATATAGATACATACTGACATTATATACTACATATAATGTTTGTGGAACTCAAGTACCAGAGCTTAATGAATGGCATTCTTTCTTCATTGGTGATCGATTATCCTTTCCTGTATGAGGGTTGAGACCAAAGTTGACAAAAATAGAAAAGAAGAGAAATCTGGTGTCCCTAACTTCGAGAAAGAAAATATATAATGGTAACCTCTCTTCAGGTTGCCAAAGGGAGAAAAAGTTTCTGGAAAGAAACTAGCATGAGAGGAGCAGGTAGTTTCTATCATGTCCCTATCCTAGTCTTAGCTTGATACACTAGTAACTTTGGGTAATTTCCCCTTTGGGAGAGATATGGGTCTCTCTCTTTTTCTTTCTCTCTCTCTCTCTTTCTCTCTCTCTCTCTCTTTCTCTCTCTCTCTCTCTCTCTCTCTCTTTCTTTCTCTCTCTCCTCTCTCCTTTCTCTCTCTCTCTCTTCTCTCTCTTTCTCTCTCTCCTCTCTCTTTCTTCTTTCTCTCTCTCTCCTCCCTCCCTTTCTCTCTTCTTCTTCTTCTTCTTCTTCTTCTTCTTCTTCTTCTTCTTCTTCTTCTTCTTCTTTTTCTT
>MU174454.1:4506406-4683450 GCA_016696395.1 Antechinus stuartii | reverse complement strand
AGAGAGAGAGAGAGAGAGAGAGAGAGAGAGAGAGAGAGAGAGAGAGAGAGAGAGAGAGAGAGAGATATTGTCCTTAAATAAGAGCAAACAGCATGAAAACACCCCAGCTTTTGATCCCAATTTGCCCAATGGATCTTGGAAGAAGGATGTGCCTAAACACAGCCTCCCAACAAAGCAGACAAAAGAAAATCAATTTAAGTATCTCCCAGCGGCTAAGTTATGATGATGCCCTAAAAGCAATTTTCACAGTCGGAGGAGTGCAATTGTGTTTTCCAGCTCATTAAACCGCCAGGACAACAAAGCCCCGGCAAATCTCAGCTTTTGCTCCGAAGTCAGGGGGGGAGAGAACACGGATCCCTTTCCTCTCACGGAAATCTGTCTGCCCCACAACTATGTATATTTCACAAATCCCTCCCTGCTTTTGAAACCCAAGCCGCCCATTGTTCACAGAAAATGTAATGCTTGTTTATTCAGGGCCCTCTTAACATTCCTCGATGCCATTGTTGGGAGCACATGGGAGAGTTGGGAGCTGCCACGGGAGGACAATCGGGCCTCCTTATTTGTCCTGGTCCCTCTCTCCAGTAATTAAAGAGAACCTATAACCACACAAACATCTGTCACAGTGCCACTGGAGAAAGAGTTTTATGACCTTTTTATAAAGCCCCCGGCGGTGTGAATGTAGCTTGGTACAGGCAAAGGAGCCTTCCAAGCAGGCCACAAAAAGTGGGTTACAAACTTCTCTGATCAAGTTACCACTGAGCTCTCCCCCCCACCCCCTTCTAGCTTCCGATGGATTCCTGGCCAGCAGGAGGCTGCCGGGGCTCTGGAGGAGAGGGGGAAACTGGAGACTTTGAAAAAGGGCCTTTTTTGGTCCTGGCTCCAGCCAAGTTATGGCTCTCTTTGATGTTTTTTACTAAGAATCAATCAATATTTATTAAGGACCTACTATGTGTCAGGTACTGTGTAAGCATTTCACATGGAGATGCTGGGACGCCCTTTGTATGCCCCCAATAGAATGGAGGCTCCTTGAGGGCAGAGACTGTTTCATTTCTGTCTTTGTATCCTGTGGTCCTACATATAGTAAGTACTTAATAAATGCTTGTTGATAGAGCCATTCGTTTCTTTCATTCATTCATCCTTTCTCCGGGGAATTCCAAGGCTAGAATAAGCAAGTTACCTCAGGGTTTGCTAAAGACACTAAATTCCAACTATCTTTCCAGACTCATTTCCCATTGCTACTCTTAGTGAACTCTGAGGCCCTTCATAAGCCATCCCACTGGCTATTCCTCCACCCACAATATTGCATCATCCACCTAGGCTAGGTGACTTTGTCTAACTTGAGTTCCATCCCTAAAATGCTGCTTTTCCTTATTTCTGCTCTTTGGAATCTCTATTTCCTTTCAAGGATCAGCTCAAATGCCTTTTCTTCCTCCCAGAGGCCTTTCCTGATTTCCCCAAATGTTAGATCTGATCCCCCCACCATTACTTTGTATTTATTTTTGTAATACTCACTCCAATTCTGGTGAGAGGATGGAAGGACTGCTTTTTGCTGCCAACTGTATACATGGAGGGAAACTCAATCCAAATGAAGAAAAATGATGAGCATAACCCTGGATACCCGTGAAAGAAACTTAGTTTAGTTGGTTGCAGAAAGACTTCAAGAAAAGAAGTCAAAAAAGGAGGTGGAGGAAGGGGGAAAGAGAGAGAGAGAGGAGAGGGAGAGAGAGGGAGAGAGGGGGAGAAAAGGAGAGAGAGAGAGAGAGAGAGAGAGAGAGAGAGAGAGAGAGAGAGAGACAGGGTCAGAGACAGAGAGAGACAGAGAGACAAAGACAGAGAGACAGAGTCAGAGACAGAGAGACACAGAGAGAGAGAGACAGAGAGAGAGAGAGAGAGAGAGAGAGAGAGAGAGAGAGAGAGTTGACAGAGACAGAAAGACAGAGACAGAAAGAGAAAGAGAGACAGAGAGAGAGAGAGACAGAGAGAGAGAGAGACAGAGAGATGACAGAGAGACAGACAGAGATAGAGATAGAGACAGACAGACAGAGGGTGTGTTTGAATAGCAGTCTAGAATCCTGTCTCCACAGCTCTATGGGAAGCCAACTGTATCATGGCTTCTAACCTTCAGGGCTTGCAGCCTTAGAAGCTACTGAGTAGACCTCCCCTACATGAGATCATTCTCTTATTTTTTGAGTTGAGTATTTTGTTATGTCCCAACCTGTAAAGATTTGCGTGGTTGGTTACCGTTTATGGGTTTTTGTTTCTCTTTTAGCAAATTTGAGGGGTGGTTACCCCACATGTATCAGGAACCATCCCTTCAGAAGGTTAGACTTACTTAAGCTTGACTCACTTTTGCCTCAAGGGCTTATCTCAATTATATTTAAAAGTGTATTTATCTATATTATTCTTTCTTTGCTCACAGCTTTTACTGTTGGTAAAACTTTGCACTAGACTAAGGGAAATTTATCAATATACATGCCAAGTTTTAGAGACTAATTAATATCAGTACTTGTCTCCTCCCCAAAAAAAAACAAACCAAAAAACACCTGTCACATGAAATGAGGATGTTTCCTGTTTCTCTACAGTAATGAAAATCTTTTCCCGAATTCTACTTGCACAAGAATTAATCACAGAAATTTGATCTTTCCTTTATATAATGGCAGAAGAATAGATTCATAAATAATAACAATAATAAGCAATTGAAGATAAATAATTTGTAAAGAAATAGCAGCTTGAGCTGACTCCAATAGGAAATAAAATCAGCTTCTCTCCCTACAAATTCTACTTTCTTTCTTGATGAAGAAGACCTACTGATTTACCAAATTAATCCCCCTTTAACAGGGAGGTGGGAGGCAGGAAGGCAAAACCCCCTCTAGCTCTACTACAATCTCACAAGTACTTTCTCATCAGTTTTTGGCTAGAAGGAAAAATCACTCCTCAAGAGTATCTAGCAGAGTTATAGAGGAAGGCTTCTAGGAAGGTGACACCAAAAGATCACATCACTATTGGACCGTGTCTACTGTGTTTTATCCCATGTGGCAAAAACAAGCAAGACAGCTGATCTAGCTTCTTTCCCAAAAGCCTCCAAATATAGCCTCTAGAAGCCAAATTCAAAGATATCACTGAATTGGTGAACTCTGGGGTACAATTTACTGGAGACTTTAAAGCAGTCACAAATGCTACCATGGAGACTACTTCTGTGTCCATATATATGTATATGTATATGTATATATAGGAACACATATACATATATGTATATAGTCATGTAGTCGCATGTTCCTATATGCATACATGTGTGCATATACATATATAGTATCTACTTGTATTGTGTTTATATTCATATATATTATGCATGTATGTATATGTATACTGTATATCTAATGGGGCAAATGAACAATGAGAGGCAAGACCATAGGACATTCTTAGGATGTATTTCTCTGTCTGTTTCCTGCTCAAATTACTAGTTATTATGTGAAAAGCTAGAGAAAAGTCTGTTTCTAGCCATGACTGAGGGGCTGATATCATGTGATGGGGAAAAAAAAATCTTATCATTGGCTAAGCAGCTGAAAGGACTGATATCTCAGGAAAGGATGACCTGAGACTAAATTCACATATAAAAGCATTAAACTACCCTCTCTATGGAGCAGCTAATCAGCGTAGTGGATAGAGTATCAGATTTAGCATTAGGAAGGTTCATCTATGGGAGTTCAAATCTGCCCTAGGACACTTCCTAGCTATGTGATTCTAGCAAGTGACTTAACACCATTTGCCTCAGTTTCCTCATCTATAAAATGAACTGGAGAAAGAAATGATTCCAGTATCTTTATTTAAAAAACACTAAATGGCATCTTAGAGTCGGACATAACTAAATCATTACAAACCCTTTCTTTTCCTTCACTGGCAAGTAAAGCAGAATTTATCTGAGTTTGCAAGTATGGTAAGTGCCCCCCACGTAGCCCATGGGCCCATGACTATGTGGAGCCTTTTTTTTGTGTGTGTTTATTCTTTCTTGATTTTAGTAAGTCAGTAACTATTAGAAGTACTGAAGGGGCCAGAAATGCAATAGGAACATCAGAGATCGGTAGCAGAGAGTCTGATAGAGTGATAGATGGCTATGTGAAGATGGTCCCCTGAGGACAGTGATAGCTTCTAAGACTATGACCTTCCCATAATGGAAAGAGCTGGCTAGAAAGGCCAGGCTCCTCAGAGCTCAACAGAGAGCTGGCTACACCTAGGGACAACTTCATGAGAACATTCTTAAAATGATAAAAGCTCTAGGGCCAGAAATCAAGCAGTGGACCATCACTGAATTAGTTCTCTTCATTTATCTCTAAGGACCTTGTGTGCACAAGGGAAGATCCAGATTGTTTTGAAATTATTGTTTTATTTATACCTTCTCACTAAATCTTCTTTTCCAAAATCAAATAGAATTTTATTAGTTGATTAATAACGGAGAGCACACTGGTTGGGGCTTCAGAAGCTACAGCACTAGAAACCCCAATCCCTCAAGCGGCATAGTAACCCGCTATCCTCTAAGGGGAGAGTAAATCCACATTTTTTGTATATATATCTACATATATGTTGTATATATATGTACTCTATATATACTTTTACATGTGTATCATATATACAAATATTATATTCAAATATATATACAAATATATATGCATAATATATATACACAAAATATGTATGTGGATGTCATTTTCCTCTTGCAAAGTATATTTCTTGGCTGCAGAAACTCTTCTTGTCCACTCTGTCTCTGGTTCCTAACATGGTACTGGCATATAGTAAGCACTTAATAAATACTTACTGATGGAATGGAATGAAATCGGAAGATGTTAAGACTCGGAAAGAAGAATTTGTTTAGCAATCATCACTGTTCTCCATAAATATGAGCTAATAGTTCTTTTAGGCACCGTAGCCAATTAAAACTTCAAAACCTGTCTCTACCATTTATTGGCCATGTGATCTTGGGCAAATTACTCAATTTCTGCATCTATTAAATAACATAGTTGAATTGTATGGGCTCTAAAGGATTTTTTAGCTTCAGTCCTATTGGTTTCTAATGAATAAAAATTTTGTGTGTCTCTTTAATGCTATAGATTCCAAAAAAAGGCCTTCGTGCCTTAGAAGAGAGTGATGTTCTAGTATGGATTTGAATTATTTAGTAGAGACATTAGTAGCCCAAAAAAGCAGTCTTTTGCAGGTGAGAAAGAGAAACATTATATATTGGAACTTTCTCCAGTGCTAAATCTGTGCCTCCATCAAGAATTCCGGTGACATGTTTTCTTCTTTTTCCAGAGCCCCCAGCCCAAGATTTGACTTATAGAATCCATCCTCCACCCCTATTTTCCAACTTAGATTCTTTCTACATAGGCATTGCAGAAAGAGATCCAAGTTTCTCCTGTCTTATCATAAGAAGCAAGCACCCAGGCCTTTGGCAGTGTTAACTGGAAGGAATTACAGGGAATTTCCACTAAAGCCCTCCTCTAATGATCCCTCATACTGTGGAAGTGTCCCTGGGTTCTCAAAGACTAAGCTAAGCTAATTCTGTTCTAGGCTCTGGAAGGAACTTCCCAAGCTGGAACAGGCTTTCTATGCCACTACCTGACCTTAGATGGCTTCAGAACCAACTTAGCTTAGTTCAGATTTGCTCATCACCGCCCCTCCCCACCATGGACATGAAGATTTGGCCAATGCAAGCCATAAGGCCAAAGGGATTGTGACTTCCATGAGCATAGAAGAAATCACAGCAACTTGATGTGTGAAAGAAACGACAGAGAAAAAAAAATTAAATAAAGCAATTATGGAAAAGGACAGGGAGAGGCTTAAGATAACAAACATGGGAAAATTACAAATTATAAAAAACCTTAGTAACAGTCTCTGAACTTCACTGAAATATAAATGGACCCAGACATGCTCTAGCCTTTTTAGTAACCCTACCTTTTGAGCCTTAGAAATCGCAAATACTACAGCACAGAACTTTAAAATTGAAAGGGATCTTAGAGACTGTCTGCTCCATTCCTCTCTGTCATGCCCAGGTGGCCATATTTCTTTGACTCAGGTGACTGGTGTTATCATTGAATATTATCTTGACCCCTCCTCAGCCCAAGAATCATAGAGTGACAGACATCACTGCTGGAAGGGATGTTTGAGGCCATCTGATCCAACCTGTATGTAAAAATGAATTGTTTCTACAATAGGTTGGGCTAGATTGGTCTCTTTACATGGAAAGATGATATCAAGATCTCTTTCAACTCTAAACCAGTGTCATCTAGGGCCTTTGCATACCATTTTGAGTCATGCTTTGGTATCTTGTTGCTATTTTTATATCATATTGAATATGTAGTTACCCATTCCTACTCCCATTCTGGATCCTGTCCTTTATTGGAAGGAGGGAAAGAAGAAAGGAAAGAGGGAAGAAAGAAAGAAGAAGGAAGGAAGGGAAAGAAAGAAAAAAGAGAACAAGGAAAGAAGGGAGGGAGGGAGGGAAAAGGGAAGGAAAGAAGAAAGAAAGGAAGGAAAAAAGGAGGGAAAGAAAGAAAGAAGGAAAGAAGGAAGGGAAGAAAGGAGGGAGAAAAAAAGAAAGAAAAAAGAAAGAGGAAGAAAAGAAGGGAAGAAAGAGAGAGAAATAAAAGGGGAGGGACAGAGGAAGAAATAGAGGGAAGAAGGAAGGCAGAAAGGAAAAAGGAAAAAACTAAGGAAGAAAAAGGAACAGGGAAGGAAGGAGGAAGGAAGGAAAGAAAGAAGGAAAGAAGGAAAGGAGGAGGAAGGAAAGAAGGCCCTCGGCCCACTCTCCTCCTCTATAGCATCCTATGCTTGGAGATCATTCTAACCTCCTATAAATTGGAGGGAGGAGGGATCCCCATCAACGGTCTTCTGTTCTGCTAATCTGTTCATGTGTCTTGCTTCCCAGGTGACAGATACATTTTAAAAATATATAATATGTTTAAATATATAAATGTGTGTATTTGTGTCTATGTATAAATTGTTTCAATCTGATTTCAATAGGAGAGGGTACTCCAGGTGAAAATATTACTCTCAAAAATGCAGAAGTGCACTTTATCCTGGAGAGTTGCATAGAGCACCAAGCCAGCAGGTTAGGAGAATTACCAGGGGCCACATTTCCAGGATGAATGTCCAAGCCAGGTCTTCCTGACACTAAGACTTATTCTCTACCCATCATGCCTCTCGTAGAGACCAAGGATGTTAACACTGAACAGAGTCCATAATTCAAAGAATTACAGACTCTTAGAGATAAAGCCATTTGTAGTCATGTACTCCAATTTATAAGTAAAAAAGGACAAAGAAACCCTACTGGGTTTCATGGGGGAACCCCATGAAAACAAACCACCTCCCAAAGCAACACAGTGCACCCTAATAAATATTTCCAATTATTAAATTTATTTGGTGGGGTTTTTCCTGAACTGAAGCTTAGACTTGTCTCTCTGAAGCTTTTAACCATTCCTTGTTTATATCTTCTAGATCCAAACAAAACCAAATATATCTCTTCCACAAGACAGCCCTTCAGATATTTGCAGACAGTGATCATCGCTCTGAGTCTTCCCTTCTCCAGGATACCAATTCCCACTTCCTTTCCCTCTTCTTCACATGGACTCGTGGCTTTCATTATTCTGGTTATCCTCCTCTGGGTAGCATCATCCAGCACTAAATACAATAGTCCAGATATTTTCTGATTATGGCAGAGAGTAATGAGTTTATCACCTTCTTATTTCTGTAATCCATACTACACTTAACACTACCCAAGAAGAGACTGACTTTTTTTTTTTTGGCTTCTAGATGGTACCATGTATAGAATGTTGACTTGGAATCTTATTTAAATTCAGATACTTATTTAGCTGTGTCACTTAACTGATCGGTGACTCAGTTTCCTCATCTGTAAAATAGGGAAAATGATAGCACCTACCTCCAGGATGATTGTGAAGATTTATAAGATAACATATAGAGTCCTATACAAATCCTACTATTATCATTAGCTTCCATCATGTTGAACCTGCAGTTCACTAAAATTCCTGGTAACTTTTTTAAGTTCAATTGCTGTCAAATCATATCTGCCCCATCTTGAACTTATGGAGTTGGAGTTTTTTGGTACCCAAACATAAGACTTTACATTGATAGCCATTAAATTACATCTTGTTAGAAACAGCTCAATGCTCTAGTCTTCCAAGATCCTGACTCCGACATCTGGTGTGTTAGCTAGCCCTGAAGCTTCGTGTCATCAGCAAACTGAATGAATGTGTCATCTATGGCTTTAGTCACATTACTGATGACAGTTTCAAACAGCACAAAGTTAAGCACAAAGCCTTAGGGCAGCCCACTGGAGACCTCTGGACAAGCTGACACTGAACCATCAATGAGTGCTCTTAGGATTAAATCATTCAACCAATTCTGAATGTATCTAATAAGGCGACTTTGTGGCCCTTGTGTTGCCATTTTTTTCCATAAGAACATCACTTGATGAAACGCTTTGCTACAATCTGATTGAACTATTAAGTACATTATTCCCCTGCTTTGTCCAGTTAGTAATTCTATCCCTCCTCCCCCCCCCAAAAAAAAATGAGGTATAAGGAGACGGAAATAAGGATAGTCTGGAATGGTCAGTTCTTGATGAAACAGGCTGGCCTTTTGCGATCATTGTAGAGCTTTTTAAATATTCACTAACTCTAGAATTTTGCAGGAATAAAAACCAAGTTCCCTAATTTGAACCAATTACCCCAATTGGTTCGCTTCTCTCTTTTGAAAACAGGAATTTTGCCTTTCTTGAGTCCTGAAGTACTTCTGCCTTCCATAATATTTGAAAGGCCACTACAAGTGGTCATGTGATAATTAAAAAGGAAAAGATCAGTCTGGATTGACTTGAGAAAATTGTGTAGTACTTTTTCATAAATTAATAAGTACCTACTGTGTGCCAGGTTTTTAATAATCTCATGCTACTTGCAGCCACAAAAACTCAACTAGTTTTAATCAGAGGATGATCTCTAATGCACTGGGTAGACCCTCAGGAATGGAAATTTACAAAAAGACACCAAAAAATAAAAATAAAAATACAGAGAATAATAAAATATGGAGAAATTATGCCAATATGTGGAAGGAGCAAAAAGATCATGGATCTGTTAGAGCACTGAAGCTCCTCTCCAATAGAGAATGTTTCATTCTTAGTACTATTAACATTTTACCTAGCACAGTGCCTATCACATAATAGAAACTTAATCATTGATTGATTTCAGTGATTGATTGTTGATTGATTGAAATAACAGTTCTCAGTATTAATATTGGTTGTTATTATTACAATAAGGTTTGAACTTTTCTTTCTGTTTTCTCAGAATTTTTTTGAAGACAAGTTAACTCACTCTCCAAAATGATAATTAAATTTTCAATCTTTTCATAAACTCCTCAAAGAATAACCATTAAATTAAAAAGGTCAAAGATTTTTTTTACCTCTTTTGGATAGAGGAACAATAACTATAATATAGGTGGGAGTAATATAACAAAATAATATATAAATGTAATAAAATAAATAAAAATAAGAATAGCATTCATATGACACTTTAAGGTTTGAAAAGTACTTTATACTTTATCCTATTTTATCCTAATAACACCCCTCAAGAGGAAGTGCTTTAAAATACCATTTTATAAATGAGGAAACCAAGATTTAGAGAGCTTTAGGAATTTATTCAGGATGACCTAGTAAGTATCTGAGTCTGGATTTGAACTTGATTCTTCCTGACTGGAGATTCAACATTTTACCCTTTGCACATTGCACCACATTGGTGGTGATAATGATGATGAGGAAAATAATGGTGATAAGAGAAAAGAAAAAGAAGGAAGAGGAGGAAGAGGAGAAAGAGGAGGAGAAGGAGGAGGAGGAGGAGGAGGAGAAGAGCAGCAGTTCACTCTTTACCAAATCTATTTCCAGCCATTATCTCATTTGAGAGTCAGCATAGAAGGCCCAAAGATCCTTGAGCAGCCTATCTCACAGCATAGTGGTATGGATCAAATAAGAACACACATGTAGATCATTTTGCAAACCTTGAAACATAATGTAAATGTAAACTGCTTATACAAATTCTAATTCAATTTGCCTCTAACCCAGGGAGTAGGAGTTGGAGAACAGGGCTTTCACCTCTCTTCCATTACTCTCTCTCTCTCAGAGTTCAGAGTATAATCTTGACTTTCCCAAGAGTCCCCAGAACTGATGCAGACTGGATTTTCGGAGACAAATTAATGGATATTCAATGATGGGAAAAAATCTTCCTAAGTGCTCAGAGCTGGAGGCAACCCAGGATTAGATGCTTCTCTGAAATTTTATGGGAGCTAGAAGATAGAGTCTGACAGATTGAGCAGATACTTCAGACTATTGAAACGTGGTTTTTTCTCCCAATCCCAGGAAGTCAATGATGAGGAAGCTCAACTCAAGCTTACCCTTTGAGCTTTTATTCCTGACCCCCTTCTTTATTCTTTATTCAGTCCCCCTTCTTTGCAAAAGCCCGGGTTCTTCCTCCCTGGTGTTCTGAAGTTGGAGCTGACTTTGGATCAATTCCAAAGAGTTAATGAGCTGCCTGAAGATAATCTTAGGGATTTAAAAATTTTAGGGAAGCCTTTTCTGGGTACATCAAGTCCAAGTAATGTTGATTTTTTTTAAATGTGTATTCAGTGCATAAAGGATTATGTGCCTTCTTGTAAATTTTTAAAGCAGGCAAATTGAATATTTTACTTTTCCCTTTCTTAAAAATAAACAATTAATCTGAAACATTGAAGTTGTGACCCTCAAACACCACACATCCACTCCTACCAAAGATCTGGATTCCATTGCTTAAGCTATGCTGACTGCCATTCCTGTGGTCTTTATAAGTGGATTTGGTTGAAAAACTCATCCTCTTGGTGGCCAACCACTGAAGATGAACTTCTCTTAGCTAAGCAGGAGATGAGATCATAAAACAGTTCTCATCAATATATGCACACTTGAAGTGCTTCCAACTTGGTTAAAAGTTGTTGCTGGCTTTTCCTCAAAAACTGTGCAATTCCTCTTTGCCACAAGGAATCATCAGAATAAGACTCTAATGATGATGGAGGTGCTTTAGTGGGTCTGAGATCCAACTGAAGTAGATACCCCTTCTACTGATGCAGATTGCAATTATCCTATAGCCTACTGGTCAGAATACTGGTCTTAGAGGCAGAAAGACAGATCTATCTGTCTTGAAACCTAGATATCAAATCTCACCTCAGAGGCAAACTGTGTATAAATAAATTAACTCGCTGGGTTTTAGTTCTTCATCTGTTCAATGAAGTCATGGACCAAATTTACTCTAATGTCCCTCCAAGCACTAAGTTTATGATTCTGTGTCCTTTCATCTCGTATGATTCTTGACCATGTCTTTCTGTAAATTGTTTTTTTAAAAATCCATTTGAGGGGCAGCTAGGTGGCACAGTGTTTAGAGCACCCGCCCTGAAGTCAGGAGGACCTGAGTTCAAATCTGATCTCAGATACTTAACACTTCCTAGCTGTGTGACCCTGGGCATGTCACTTAACCCCAATTGCCTCAGCAAAAATAAATTAATTGATTAATTAATTAATTGATAAATAAATAAATGGATGGATAAATAAATAAACAGATGAATGAATGAATGAAGTAGAAAAATAAAAAATAAAATAAAAAATTCATTTGATACCTAAAGGCTTCCTTTGGGTCTTCCATTATTTATTAGATACCAGAGTGGTACCATGACAGGGTGAATACAATGCTGGCCTTGGAACTGGGAAAACTGGTTTGCATCCTCTGCTTGTGACATACATTATTAGACTACGATCATCATGCCAAACCCTAAAACTCTCTGAATCTCAATTCTCTGATCTGTAAAATGGAAGTATAGAACTTGTCTTATAGGATGGCTGTCAGACTTAAATAAGATAATATGTGGAGATTGTTCTTCATAGAGCAATAAAGAATAATATAAATGGCAGCTCTTATACTCTAGCCATATGATCAGTCCACATCTTTCTCCCAGGCATACATGTAGTTGATCAAGCCTTAAGCCAAATACCCAAGTCCTTATTGATACTGTTCAGGGATCCACCATGTGCCTTCCCATTGCACCCCCCCTTTTAAAATTTTGATTTCTTTTTTTAAAATGTGATGCTCCATGATTGAGAGTGTCACTGAGAGAATATTGGTGGGGAAAAGATGGGCTTTCTCATGTGGAAAAATGCTACAAATCAATAAGAAATAGAGAAATGAAAATTAAAACAACTCTGAGGTTCCACCTCATAACCCTCAAGTTGGAAAAGTTGACCAAAAGAGAAAGTGACAAAGTCTGGAGGTGCTGCAGAAAAATAGGAACATCAGTACATGGTTGTCAGAGCTATAAATCAATCCAGTTATTCTGGAAAGTAATTAAGAACTTAACCCTAAATACTGTGTGTGTGTGTGTGTGTGTGTGTGTGTGTGTGTGTGTGTGTGTGTATACCACTTGAGCTAGCAAAACCAATTTCTAGACCTATACCCAAAAAGATCAAGAAAAGAGTAAAAAGACCTGTATGTACAAACATATTCAAAGCAGCTTTTTTAGTGTTTAGTAAATATGTGGAAGTTTAGTAAAGATGGGAAGTTCTTGCCCATCCATTGGGGAGTGACTGAGCAAATTATGAATGGAATGGAATACTACTGTCATAAAAAATTCTGAAAAGAAATGCTTCAAAGAAATCAGGGAAGATTGATACATTGTGGAGTGAGCAGAGACAGGAAGACAATTTGTGCAATAATAACAACATTATAAAGACGAACAATTTTGAGAAACTTGAGAATTCTGATCAATGCAATGACTACTTTAAAATTTAGGAATATCCTGAATGATGATCTCAGGGTACAGAATGAGACAGGCAGCTTTTAGACATGGCCAGTGGAGGAATTTGTTTTGCTTCACTAAACATAGTTGTTACATAGACTTTGGTGGGCTCTTTTTTTTTTCCAGTGGGAGTAAGGATATGTGATAGAGAAAAGAAATGATTTTCATTTTAAAAAATTAATTCACAAGGAAAAGATGGGCTTTGTAGTATCATATGACTTAGGCTCAATGAAAGCAAAGTCTGATTGTAAAAATTCAATATAGTTCAATTTCTTGCTCCTGTTGAAGTTCAAATCAGTTCAGGGCTGCAGTGCCCATTTCAAATACAGGGAATGAGGGCAGCTAGATAATGCAGTGGATACAGCGCTATTCCCAAAGTCAGGAGGACCTGAGTTCATATCTTATTTCAGACACTTCCCACTTACTAGCCGTGTGATTCCAGGCAAGTCACTTAACCCTACTTGTCTTACAAAAAATAATAAGAAATAAACTGATTGATTGATTAAATCAAATATAGCAAGGAGAGTCTAACCCAATGAGCTATCTCCTAGACAACACAGCATAATCCTAACACTCTGCATCTACTTTGTTCTTCCCATATGCCTGCCTGGGCTAAACTCTTCCACAATACTTGGAATTCCACTGAGGAGGCCCTACAGAGTTCTGGAGTTCTGTGTTGCATACAAATTATTTTTTAAAATTCATCATTAAAAAAACAGATTTTTGAAGTATCAAAATAATTTAGGACCTCTGACAGCATCATGTAATTTCCCAATTGTAATCCAACCTGAGGGGCAAGTAGGTGATACAGTGGATAGAGTATCAGGTCTGGAGTTAGGAGGACCTGAGTTCAAATCCAGCCTCAGACAATTAGTAGCCTTGTGATCCTAAGCAAGTCACTTAGCTCTGTTTGCCTCAATTTCCTCAACTGCAAAAAAAAAAAATAAAAATAAAAAGCTGGAGAAGGAGATGGCAAACCACTCTGATATCTTTGCCAAGAAAATCCCAAATGGGGTCACAAAGAGTAAGACCCCACTAATCAATTAGACAAAAACAAAAATCCAGTCTTTCATATTTATCAGATGCATGATCTTGAGCAAATCCACCACCTCAAAGAACTTCAGGTTCCTCATCTATAAAATGGGAATAGTAACACCTATGATATCTCTATCCCAAAGTTACTGTGATAGCCAAAGGAGATAAGATTTAGCATGAAGCATCATAAAATATCAACTAAAGTTATTTGTTTGGTGTATACTGTAGACATTGATGAAATAAGAAAGGCTTCTCAACGAATTGCAATTGTTAGTCTGAGTGATTTGCATTTTACATCCTCATTGAGTTTCTAAGTAGACTTGCCTAGTCCAGTCTCAGACAATCACTGTGGGTATCACTGAAAAAGACCTCAATAAGGAAAACAATGGCAAATACTTTGAATCAAAATTTTTTGGTTGTCTAATGGAAAATGTTTCATCTTCTATAACCTCAATGAAGCTGATTTCATTGGTGTAAGGAGTAGAGATTTAAACATGGGAAGAAAGGAGTTAGGGTTGAAGGAGAAAGATCGGGAAGGGGGAAAAGAGCATTATCACCAATCAGAGTTGGTCATTGCCATGTAGAGCAATGAAGTTTTTTCCCAGCTGATGTGACTTCAAAAACTGACTGCGAAGGCTGGCTGAGCATGGTAGACAGGAAAACCTTCAGGTACTCACAGAAAATTCCATACAGACAGAAAAACTTTCAGGCCCTCACAAAAAGTTTTATGCAGCAAACTTAGAGAAATTGGCAAAACTCAGCCTCCTCTTATTTAACTCAGTATTCAGTCCAGTTCAATAAAGTTAGTAAATGTCTCTGTGTATAAGATACTGTAATAGGCACTGGAAATACAAAGAAAAAAATGAAATATCCCTACCCTCCAGGAGCTTAAATTTTCTCCAGACATCATCTCTTGGAAGTCCCCTTTGTAAGTGTTTAGTCATTCAGTCATGTCCTACTCTGAGTGATCCCATGGACCATACTATTCGTGAAATTTTTGTGGCAAAGATACTGGGGTGTCTTCTCCCCAATTCCTTCTCCAATAAATCAAATAAATAAATTAGAAGAAAAATCATTTGGCCAAGGTCACACAGCTAGTAACTGGCTGATGGCAGATTTGATCTCCCTAACTCCAGGACCAGCAATCTATATCCTGACATACCTACCCATCTCCTACTTCGTCTTCAATTCTTTTTTTAATCCTACTTGCACTCCATATACTACTTTCTGCTTCTGGCTCTTTAATTCCAAAACCTACATCCTAGTTATTGACTTTGGCTTCATGGCAATCCTAATAGCTCAGATTCTGAGGTAGCTTTCCAGAAACACCATCAGCTGCAAACAGTCAGAGCCTTCCCTTGTCATCTGAAGCATCACAAGAGCATTGGTTTCTGGGGTAGCTTCCCAGAAAGTCCATCAGCTGGGAGCAGCCAGAGATTTTTTTATTTGGTCATCCACAGAATTGCAACAGCATTGGGTTCTAGGGAACTGATGTAATGTCGAGTAGAAAGACTCAAAGGCCAAGAGAGAATCAACTGCAGTACTCTCAGATGTTATCACTGCCTGGAATTATATCATTGTAATGGAGAAGCTAAGCACTCTTACAAACTTCTCTTCCTCTTCCACAGCTCTTGAGGTTCTCATTTGACGATTTAACAACAAATGCCATAAAGACACAATGAGGAAACCAGAAGCCCAGAATTTTTGAACACCAATGTATTATCCTCCTAGCAAAGCATATTTGCTGTGAAACTAAGAAGGTGGCAACTCATAAAACACAATGATGGAAACCTAACTGAACTCCTTAATTTTACAGATGGGGACACTGAGGTCCTGAAAGGGAAAGTGAGCAGTATGTACAATGGAAAAAGTATTGCCTTTGGAGTCAAAGAACCTAAGTTGAAATTTTACCTCTCTCTCTTACTCCTTAATTTTAATTTAAAAAAAAAAACATTGACCAAAAACCATTATCATATTAATATCACAAAAGCTCACCTACAATAAAAGATTTCTTTAATGCTTTTGAGTCAGGGATGGTTCCAAGTACTTTGTGAGCTACATGTAGAAGAGAGAGACAGAGAGATAGAAACAAAGACAGAGAGATAGAGAGAGAGAGAAGCAGAAAGAGGCAGAGATGGAAAGACAGAAACAGAGAGGAGTTAAAAGGAAGAGAAAAAGACAGCGACAGACAGACAGAGATGGGGAGGGAGGGAAAGAAAGGGAAGAAGGGAGGGGGAAAGAGGAAGAGGGAAGGAGGGAAAAAAAGAAAAGGGAGAAATAGGAGGAAAAGAGAGAATGAGCATTCTATACCTTCTCTACTAATCTTAAGTTTTAAAGACCCAAACTATTCTGAGGAAAATGGAAAGATACTACATTCATTTGCACCTAAGTTCAAATCTGGCCTCATATACTAATTAGCTGTGTAATCCTGAACAAGTCATTTTACCTCTGTCTGTCTCAATTTCCTCAGTTGTAAAATGAAGATAATAATGGGATCTACCCCCACAAAGTTTACAAGATAATCTAAAGATCACAAGATAATATTTGTAAAACACTTAGTCCAGTGCCTGATATATAGTAAGCACTTAATAACTTTTTTTCCCTTCCTTTCTCTTTCAGAAATATTTTCTAATATTTATATGCTAATATTTTAACCGACTTGCTGATAATTTCTGTCCTGATAGGATATAAGCTTCTCGAAGGCAAATGACTGCTTCTTCCCTTTCTTTGTATCCCCAGTGCCTAGCCCAATGTCTGGCATATAGTAAGTGCTTAATAAATGCTTGTTGCTTGATTACTTTCTTTTTGCAAAGCTACAGTGCTGATTCTGTTCCAGGATGAGCAACAAAATGCCTAAGCTTCAGTAAATGTCAAAGGTTTGTTGTTTTTTTCCCAAACTATAAAGGAACAAAAAAAAAAAAAAAAATCAATGGCGGTGAATTCGAATTCATGATTTGAACCCAAGTCCCCATGTGGGTAGGACTTATGTATTCAGAAGATCCAAAGGGAAACGGTGCTTAAACAGGATGGAATGTCCAAAATCATTAGAGCTCCAACAGGCAAACCCTGGAACTGGTTCTGAGAACTCTGGGTTCCATCCTCAGTCTGCCTGCCCCTCTCCCACCAGCCCTTCTACAAAGGCTGCTGCTGACCTACTTCTCACAGGGGAAGGAAGGCAAAGTCACACAGGCTGCTTTTTCCTGCTGGAGGGGTGCAGAGGGGGAGAAGGGAGCCCAGTCCCCTCCCCCATCCCTGATTTTCTGGGCTAAGTACTGCCTGGAGTGGCCTGCCTGAGTGAGAAAAGGGCAAAGCCACAGTCCCATGTGAGGAGCTAAGAAAACACAGCCAATGGAGAATTTTCCCATAACCTCTGGGATGGAGATGTTTGTAATAAATGAGCGAGCCAAAATATTCAATCATTGCATGACATTTCTGTCCTTTATGAGGTTTTTCACTTATCTCTGTTAAGACTCATTAAAGTACGAGAGACAGTTCTTGTTCTCTATCTTCTCCTGGCAAGGACAAGGCCAGAGGTCCATCGGCTCAGGTGGGATGCCAGGGCCATCTATCTCTCCAAGCCTGGTGGGCAGTTAGTGAATGAGTCTTATTATGCTCCCCATTCCTCTAGCAACCAGAAAGAACTATGGAGACTCTACAGGGCTTCTGGAGCCTTGTTTTGGACCTGGACCAAACTCTTCCACGACAGAGAACACACAGTCTCTCAATTATCTGACACATTTGATGTTGATAATCGTTGAACAATTAATTAGACTTGAACAATTAATTCTCTCTATGATCAAATTTATCATGGTGTCTTAAATGATCTTTATGTATTCATTCACGATTACTTATGGGGGGAAAATGAGATCCCTTCAACTGGCGCTGATACATTTTGAAATCTATCAACTGGAACCATCTTTTAACTTTTAACTCAATTGTGTGACTGTAAAAAATGGATCTTTTGTTTTATTTGTCTGGATTTAGAGACAGAAAGAGCCTGAGAGTTCATCTAATTCAATTCCTTCCCTCTTTTCCATTTTATAGATCAAATGACCCAAATAGGAATTAGCAGAGAATGGATTTGAACACTCCACTATTTCACCTTTCCATATAAAGATGATGATGGTCTTCTTGGATGTTAATCAGCTCTGCCATCTATTACCTTCTAAGCCTCAGTTTAATCGTTTGTAAAATGAGGGGATTGGACTAGTAGATCTTCTAAGACCCTTTCTAGCTGGTAATACAGTTTCAACCACAATCTGCGTCAAAGGTGGATGTTATGGGGGCCTTCCTAAAGAGTCATTTGTCATCTGCAAAAACAACATATCAAGGAGGTGGTAAATGGGGAAGTTATCTGGGGTCTCTATCAGAAGGATATGCTCCTCTATAGACTCGAAGACTCAGAGGAGCTTAAAGTTGGAATGAACATTAGAGAACAATTAGTCTAACCCTCTCATTGTACAGATGAGTAGAAAGTGGGGTCCAGAGAAGTGATGGACAGGGCAGGAAAAGGTCCGAGGTTCCAAGATGCAGAGCCAAAAGGACTGTTGAAATCATCTAATCTAACCCTTTCATTTTACAGAGAAAGAAACTGAGACTCAGAGACAAGAAGCTTCTTAGCTGGAAGGGACATCAGAGGTCAGCTACCTATCCTCCCTCATTTTAGAATGGCCTTTTCAAAAAGACAGAGAAGTAATTACTTCCCCAAGGTCATACAGGTCATTGTATGGCAGAAATGGTCTTTAATGCCAAGTCTAATCTCTTTATCAATATTCACAGCACCCTCTTCTTCGTAGCAGATGCTTCCTAATAAAGATTCACACAGACTTGGGCCTCCCATTTACTTCTTTAGGAGTTACTGTCCACCATTAACCCTTTAGACTTCAGAAGAATTTCACTTCCTTATCATGATTGAGATGATTTTAATCAGAGCCAAAAAAAAAATTTTTTTTTAAAGATTGGCCCCTGGGACAGATTAAATGTTGACTCCAAATCATTTTCTTGCCTCTGTCTTCCAAGGCCATGATAAAAATGATTATTTTTGGCAATGTCTCAAAAATGTCTTCTGTTTGTGCTGAAACTAGACAGACAGAAAAATGACACTAATAATTGTCTGAAACCTCCGCAGTGGCTGGAGCCAGGACAGAAAGCATGACATCATCTGAAAACTGCAATCAAGTGGGAGGCTGAAGATCTGGATGGACAAAGATGTGCAAGGAGATACAAAAAGCTAGGAAAGGGCCTGGAGACGGGAGAGACGTGGATCCACAAAGAAGGAAAAAATATGCAGGTTTTGGGAGGGGCAGGTAATATTCTAGAGATACAAAAGACAGTAGGCTATGAGCCAGGAAATGAAGAAAGCAGTGGGATGAGCAGAAAAGAAAGCAGGGTTTGGAATCAAAGATGTGGATTCTAGCTCTGATATTACCTGTGTGACCTTGGGCAAGTCACTTAAACCCTGTAGGCTTCAGTTTGCTCATCTGTAAAATAAGAAGGTTATCAATAATATACAAAATAAAAAATAAGAAATTTGTGCCCTCAGGTGTCCATTTTTAAATAACATTCTATGCTCCTAGGGTAGAAACTTTAATAAATAATAGTCATTCAAAAAGAATAATGATGCTGTTGGCCCACAAAGTCCAATATAATATAATATTTGTGAGAATAGATGCCTGCTACCTTTTGTCAATATGAACATCTTTCACACATCATCCAAGTTTCTGGCAGCACTGGGGTCGTTATCTATTTAAAGTCACTTCTCATGAGTGCCCACTGAGATTTCATTTTCATCAGTTTATCCTGTATGTATCATGTTTGTACTTGGGTATTTCTTTATTGTCTCCTCCATTGGAATGTAAGCTCCTTGAGGTCAGGAACTGGTTTTTCCAGTCTTTGTATCCCCAGCACTTGCCCAGTGACACATAGGAATAAATCCTCAACAGCCTGGTTTGACTTCAACAAAATCAAACTAGATCATTTCAAAGTAAAAGTATTTAATGAAAGAATAATAATCAATACCATGACACTAAATCAGGTTTTAAATTCTCCTAATAACATCTTTCCTTCAACCTATATGCCACTAATCTCCCTCCCAATTAACCCAAAGATATCCATAACACAATCAGAAGGATAGATCAGTTATCCTTTACAGAAAATGTGATCTCTCTCCTTGGGTCCATCCCTCTCAGTTGTTTACCTGCTCCCCCAGTAAGAACCTATCCCTTGCCCCTGATTCCTGTCATTTGCATTCAAGTCCTTAGTCTTTAGGTACCTTTAACCTTGGCTACCAGTCAATTATCCCCTAGCCCAGTCTCTGGTCTGTGTCTTTTTACCATAAGAATCCATCCTTTTGAAACTGAGCGTGATGAAAGTGGCTGACAGCACACAAACTTCTGGATGTAGTTCTCCAAAGTAAATATGGTATCAGTTCCCAGATTCCATCCTGCTTTGTAACTATTGTTACATTTCAATATGTCTTAATTCTGTTTGGAAATTTCCTCTTTACTCCCATGCCACTTATTTACAAGGTGGTAAAAGAAATAGAAAGAATCACAAAAACAGAGAATTCTAACCACTGAAACTCTCTTCCTCTTGTAATAAGAACTGACATTTAGGCAGAAGCACTTAAAGATTTTTATTGTCTTCTGCATATATTATCTCATTTAATCTCCTATCTTTAATTCAATTAAGCATTTATTAAGTACTTACTATTTGCCAGTCATTGTGCTAAGCACTGGAGATACAAATAAGAAAAAGATTCTTGTCTTCAAGAAGCTTACCATCTAATGGGGGGAAAGGGGAGAGAGAGACAGAGACTGAGACAAAAACAGAGACAGAGACAGACAGACAGACAGACAGACAGAAGAGAGAGAGAGAAAGAGGGGGGGAGTGGAGCAGGGGGGAAAGAAGAGGGAAAGGATAGGGAAGGAGTGGGGAGAAGGAGGGAGAGAGAAAGGAATGGGGAGAGCGAGGGAGAGAAGAAAGGAGAGGAAGAAAGGAAAGCAGAGGAAGAGGGAGAAGGGGGGAAGAGGGAGAGAGAAGCTGAAAAAGAAGATAAGGACCACCATAAAGTATGATGCTCCACAGAGTGGAAACCAAACAGAGCTGGTAATGGAAAATGGAGTTACCTAGGAAGTTCTGAAAGTTCTCTAACAAGAGAGGCTTCTGGAGGAATCTATTATTCTTCCCTCCATCTGTCCAGTCAGAGGGGAGAGGCAATTGAAGGAGTTCAGCTGCATCTAGTGTCTATACTGGGGATACAGAGATATTAAGAGAGAAAGAGCCTGCTGCCTCCTCCCATGGGCTAGGGGTCCAGGAAAGAGCTGGGTGAGGGAATTCTAGCTTGCCTTTCTGCAGATTGACATTGTTTCTGTTCTCAGATCTTCCCCTCTCTTGTATAAGCATCTGCAAAGAAAAGTTGATAATCCCCTAAATCAAATAAACATTTACAATGCTAAAATCCCAAAATAATGTTCTGTAAACATTTTCAAAGCTTTCTACTTATTCTCCTAGATGTCAGGCGGCCTTGCTAGGAGCCATTTCCCAATGAACCCAACTCCATTTGGCTGAGGTAGAAGAAAGGGAAAATTTTATTCAGAAGAAGGAAGATATTTCTTCTCTGCCTCCTAACAAGAGTAACGCTGCCATTCTCAAACACTATCCCAGTTTCAAGCATTCGATTCTATACTGCATTTTGTCACATCATGGCTTCATGCTACATCATAAGGAACTCAGAAAGAAAAAAGCTGAGAGAGGCAAAAATATTAAATATATCTACACAGACCCCAACACAATTAAAAATTAGAATCAAGGGAAATTTGAGAAAGAATTCTGGCAAATTGAGACAAAATAATGCAATCCCAAAGAAGGAATGGGTCAAAGAACAAATCATAGACACAATCAATTATTGAATTAAAGAAAATGATGATAATCAGACAGCATACCAAAAATTATGGGATGTAGCCAAAGCAATCCTCAGGGGAAAATACACATCCCTAAATACTCATGGCAACAACAAGAGAAAAAATAAATCAACAAATTGAATATGCAACTTAAAAAAACTAGAAAATAAAAATTATAACAATCCCCAACTACTCAACTAAACCCAAAATAAAAGTTCTAGAAATCAAAAATAGAAATAAAATTGAAACAAAAACATCTAGTGAATTGATAAATAAAACTAATTTGTTCAACAAATTGATTAATTAAGTTGATACTCGCTACAACCCTCCCGCTCCCGCAAAGAAAAGCAAATTATCAAAATCAAAAGGGAAAAAAGAGAAATTCAGAATAAAGAAAGGAAATTGCAAGATTGCCAATAAAACTAAAAACACGGTTTCAGAGCATGTCAGTCAACAACCATTTATTAAGGAAGGCACAAAATTAAGAGCTGAAGATGCAGAAAAAGGCAAGAACAAGGCAAGCTGTTCTCAAGGAGTTTCTTTTCTAATGGGGGAGGAGGAGGAACCGCATGCAAATAACTATGTACTTAACAAGCTATACAAAAAGTAGACAAAAGGTAATCTTAGCAACTGGGGGACTGGAGAAAACCTCTAATAGAATGTGAGGACTGAGCTATCTTGAAGAACACCTGGAAAATGGATACAATAAGATAATAGAGTAGAGCATTATGGGAATGGGGAATGCCAGTGTATAGGTACAGATACAGGAGCCAGTATTGTGTCCAAGAAACTACAAAGTCTAGAGTAGGTGGATCTCAGTAAATAGAGCTAAATAAAGTATAAGAAAGAGCCTAGGAAGGTAGGAAGAGTCCATTATGAAAAGTTTTAGATGCCAAATAGAGGACTTTATCTTTGTTCCTGAAGGTTAAAAGAAGCCCCTGGAGCTCATTGATGAGAGGGCAAGAATGACATAATTATACCTGTGCTTTGAGGAAAAGCATCTGGACAGCTGAGAGGGAGAGACTCTAAGGCAGGCAGACCCACCTTATTACAGTAGCCCAATTATGAGGCGATAAGGACTGAACTAAAGGGGTATCTGTATGAGTGGAAAAACAAGTATCTAAGAGATGCTCTGAGCTAGACACATCAAGATTTGCCAACAAACTGAAGTGAGAAAGAATGAGACATTTTTGAGGGTGACAACAAGTTTGTGAGTATAAGAAACCTAGATTGACTGAAAGGATGAGAAACCCTCACAATTATACACAAAATATTAGGCAGGATGGTTGTCAGGGTATCTCACTTTCTTTGTCCTGGAGAAAAGGGCAAATGTTAACATTTCTCAGCTCAGGAGGGTGAGTTTGGAAAGATGGAGCTCCATGGGGGGCTGTCAACAAAATTCTGGAACATCTTTTCTATGCGGAGGACTCCTGTCCAATCAGCTCTCCCTGATCCACAAACACCCTTTGTTTTCTCAGCTGGGTTATGTTAATATGTATTCAGGCAAACTCACCTGATGAAATATTTGACAAAATTTGTACATATTCTGGTATTGATCAAAATACCAGCCAAAGGTGGATGGATGATTAAGATCAAACAGCAGCCTTCTTTTTTGGACTTTGTTGTCACGAACTGCCTCTCTCATATCCTTTCCCCACAATCCCTGAATCTCTTGAACAATATTGTTCAGTCACTTCAGTTATGTCCAACTTTTGGTGACCCGTGTGAAGTTTTCTTTGCTAAAATACTAGAGTGATTTTCCATTTCCTTCTTCAGGTCATTTTACAGATGAGAAAATTTAGGCAAACTGGATTAAGGGATTTGTCCAGGATTACACAGCTAGTATTTGAGGTAGATTTCAACTCAAGAAGGATGAGTTTTATGTAAAGAACTGCTTGCCGTCTGGGGGAGGGGGTGGAGGAAGGGAGGGGAAAAATCGGAACAGAAGTGAGTGCAAGGGATAATGTTGTAAAAAAATTACCCTGGCATGGGTTCTGTCATTAAAAAGTTATTAAAAAAAAAAAAGGATGTTTTCCCTACTCCAATTTTGACACTCTATCCACTGCACCATATAGCTGACCTCTTTGCAATAATAATCAAACACAAAGCAGTAGTTAAGTGAAGTTCAATGGCACATTGAATATCTGTATCACATCTTAACCCATAAAGTACATCTATCCATTAGAAACTATAAAATTATAATGAGGACTCATCTCTGGTTTCTTTTAAATCCCAACAAAAATGTTATCTTTCATGGGAAGTCTTTTTTATCTTCTCTTATTTCTAATGTTTTCTGTTCATTATTTCCTCTTTATCCTGTATATAAATTGTTTGCTTGCTTTTGTTTGCATTAGATGATCTCCTCATTAGATAATAAGCTCCTTGAGGGCAAGAACTATCCTTTACCTCTTTTTGTATCCCCAATAGCTTTAACACCTTGCGGGACAAAAGAAATCCTAAGTAAATATCGATTGATTGACCTCCAGTAGAATACTGCAAGGATCTGTCATTGGCTCCTTGCTATTCAAAATTAACAAGAATAATAATAATAGCTAGCATTTTATAGTGTTTTAAGATTTGTGAAACACTTTACAAAGATTATTTCATCTTGTTCCCCTAACAACCCTGGAAGGTAGGGGTGGTTATTATGATGATAATAATAGCTAGTATTTATAAAGGACTTTAAGGTTTGCAAAGCATATTTTACATATTATCTCATGTGATCCTCACAACATCATCATAAGATATCTACCATAAAGTATGCCATCATCATCCCATTTTTTTTAATGGATGAGCACGCTGATGCTGAGAAAAATTTGCTGATTGCCCAGGGTCATTCAAGTAACAATATGCGACAGGATTCAAACATGTGCTGTGCTGTAACCTTTGGGACATGGAACTGCCTCAGTTTCTCTTTGAAGAGCTAGGAAGGGGAGAAGATTTTGAATCCAATGAGATCTGTCTTGACAGGCTGGAATGAAGGGCTGAAACTAAGGAGAAGAAATTTAATCTTATCATCCAACTTCAACTTCCAACCAAGATACTCCATAATATGCTGGCTCTATGATTTCATCAGCTTAAACTAAAGGTAGCAGTTGGGGAAAACAGTGGATAGATCACTGGATCTGGAGTCAGGAAGACCTAATTTCAAATTTGGCCTCAGACACTCATTAGCTGTGTGACCCTAGGCAAGTCACCTCACCATGTCTACATCAGTTTCCTCATCTGTAAAATGAGCTGGAGAAGGTAATGGCAAACCACTGCAGTATCTCTGCCAAGAAAACCTCACATGGGGTCATGAATAGTTGGACATGACTGTAATGACTGAACAAAAAAAAAATGTGGAGTCAATGAAAGCACTTCTGAGTTTCCAAACCACAATCCAATCCAATAGTATCTGTCCAAGATACATACTATGCAGGCATAGGGGCTAGACCTATGATTTCATTAATATGGGGAACTCCTGGGTAAGGATACTTCCTCTATGAAAGTCAGCTCCTTCTTGCCCTAGAGACACATGTAAAACTCTGAACGTACAAGTGACTTGATCTGGGACACACAGCAAGATGTAGATCAGAGATGGGTCTCAACAATGTTCAGGGATGATCAGCTGTGAATGACTTTGCTATTCTCAGCAACACAATGATCCATGACAATGATCCAGGACTTATGATGAAAAATTCTATCCATATCCAAAGAAAGAATTGATTGTGTCTGAATACAGACTGAATCATTCTCTCTCTCTATCTCTGTCTTTTTGTCTCTCTGTGTGTGTGTCTCTGTCTCGGTCTCGGTCTCTGTCTGTCTGTCTATCTCTCTCTATCTATCTATCTATCTCTCTCTCTGTGTGTGTCTCTGTCTTTCTCTGTTTGTGTCTTTCTCTCTCTGTTTCTCTCTCTCTGTCTCTGTCTTTCTCTGTCTCTGTCTCTCTCTGTCTCTGTCTCTGTCTCTCTTCTTTGTCTCTGTCTCTTCTCAATTTCTCTCTTCTCTGTCTATTTTGCTTGAGGGTTTTTCTTTTTAGGAGAGGAAATCTATATTTTCTTTCATAACATGATTTTTGTGGAAATGTTTTGCATGACAAAAAAGAAGAGCTGAAGCTCATACTCAGGTCTTCCTGGCTTTGAGAGCACTATGTTCTCCAACAACTATGTTATGAGGGCTCTAAATAAGATAGCTAGAGAAAAATAGGGACAACTCTTTCAAGGATAGAGAGGAAAACAACAGAGGGCACAGTGGATACATCACTGGATCTGGAATGAAGATGGCCTGAGTTCAAATTCTGCCTCAGACATTTACTAGCATGTGATCCTGGGCAAGTCACTTCACCTCAGTCTACCTCAATTTTCTCATCTCTGACATGGGAATAATCATAACACCTACCTTCTAGAATTGCTAAGGGGATAAAATGAAATCAAGTGAGATAATACTTGTAAAGCATTTTTTGCAGAGGGTGATGTATTATATAAACATTAGCTATTATTAAGGGAATAGAATGCTAAATTTGGGGAACTGGAGGTACACTATGTTAGCTGAAGTATAATGTGAGTGAATTAAGTCTGGAAAAGTAGACTGGAGCCAAATCACAAAAGTTTTGAAATGCCAAATTGAGGTGTTTGTCTTATAGCCAAAATGCAATAGAAAAACACTGAATACTATCAAGTGATTTGTATTACATAATCTCTGAAGACCTTCCCACTCTTGATCTATGAGCAATTGATTCCAAGGCTCTCCAGTGGACACTAGAGGCAGAAGGCACATTTAGTGATCCCAAAGTCCTGTTCTTCTCAGTCAGTATAGCAATAATGCTATATCCAGATTTATATAAATAGTTCACTGGAGAGGCTGATGATGACAATGATTACAGTGATGGTTATAATGGGGGTAGTGATGGGAATGGCAATGATGAGGGTATTGATGATGATAGACCAAAGTCTTAGCAACTTAAGTTTCCAGGTAGAACACATGAAATTATCTCATTTGACCAATATATCCAACCTCAACATGAAGAGCCTCTTCTCAAAGCCAGATCTCCTTCCTCCGCATCCAGTTGTGCACATATTCATCCTATTAATTGCAAGAATAACTTGTCAACCAACGAGAGCAATCTGCTTCTTGCAGTCACGACTACACCTGAATTATGGAAGCAGTCTCCAGGGGCCATGGCATAACATCCCTATCCACATAGGCTATAAAACCCAGATAACTTGTTCAACATCAGAACCATTGGGCATTATTTTTCATGAGGGTTAGCTTCACAAACGAGAATCTTTACTTCAGGATATCAACATTTTGGACAACTACACCATGATAAAAATCCCAGCTCAGTGCCTGACTTAGCAGTTATCCTGGAAGGCTCTTCCAAAGAAGGGGGATCTTACAACCATTAAACCTCCACCAGAGATAAGGGATGCACTAGCTGCAGGGAAGAGATATAAATACTCCAGCATAGTTCTCCACCCACCAAGCAGTCATGATTTCCTCATCTAAGAATCAGCAGGTCTCAGGTAAATGCCTCTGCTTTCTCATGTCCATACATCAGTCCTAAGAAAATTCAGTAAGCACATCTGCTCAGCAGCAGCCCATGGGATCCTTTCAAACTTTTAAACATTTTTGTTATTGTTTTTGGCTCTTTATGAGCCCAATTTGAGGTTTTCTTAGCAAAGATATTGGGGCTGTTTGTCATTTCCTTCTCCAGCTCATTTAACAGATGAGGAAACTAAAGAAACAGGGTTAAGTGACTTGTCCAGGGTCACACAAGTACTAAGTGTCTGAGGTTCAACTTGAACTCAAATCTTCCTGTTCTAAGCCCAGTGTTCCTAGCTACCCACTTTATACATAGTGACTGGTAGCTCTCAATGGCCGTTAACTATGGTATGACATCATAAGTACTCAGGCCACCAGGGGACTAGATGCTAGCAGCCTTATAGCCACAGCTATCAACTCTTCTCCAATCCCTGGAAATAGCAAAGTTAGATTTCACCATAAATACGCCAGGAATGTGCTGGTAAATATTTAACAGCCAACTCTGAAGGGAAGGGGAGGAAATGTATGTGCAACTCAGTTTTAAGTTTAATGTGCATTATTAGCATTTTCTCCATCATTTTCTTAAGTCTAGACAACAAAACAATAAATCGAGCCCCCATTTGTAGCATTTGTCAATTTCTGAGGTGTAAATGTTCACAATAAAAATCCAAAGATAACTTCTTCCTAGCAATATGAGTTATCTCTAGCATATTCCTGCACAGGTTGCTTTCCCAATAGTATACTGAAATCTTAGGTCATCTCCCAATGAGAAACCTTTAACAAATCCCCTGGATGTTAGTGCTCTCTTCCTTGTTGGGCATATACTTAGCTACTTCTATACAACTACTAGCCCCAATGTAAGTTCCTTGAAATGAGGGATTATTTCTTATTTTGTCTTTGCATCTTGACATTTAGCAGAGTGTCTTGCACATGTGTTTAATAAATGAATTTGGATTGGATTGGATTGCTCTGGTGGTGCACACCCTGGCCAAGCAAGTTCACGTCATTTTCTGTACCAGGATATCTTGCCAGAGATTTTGGACCATTCGTGAAGGATATTTTCTATCTCTAAGGTCCTGTACCTGAAAAGGAGTCCTTTAGTTTATCTACCATTTCTAGATATGCTCTATTCATCACCTTTCAGCTAAAGATTCATTTTTCCAACACAAATTATTCCCAGTACAATGGGCAGATAAATTATTTTACCAATAATGTCAAAGCTAAGAGGGATATCTAGCCCACTGGATGACAAAAATATATATATGATCCAAAAATATCTTAACAGACTAGAAAAAATAGGCCAAAAATATAAGGTTTAATATTTTTTAATTTAATATTTTAACATATAAAATCTATATTTGGGGTAAAAAATCAATTGTGTAAATATAGAATGATAGAAACAAGGCTAAAAAATGCCTAGAGAGTTTTAGTAGACTGAAAACATAATATGAGGCAACAATGTAGCCCAATAAAAAAAAAGGTAATGAGACCTTAGGTTGCATAGTTAGAAATAAATTATTCAAAATGAAGAAGGTGAAAGTCTTCCTGTATTCTGTCTTGATCTCACCACATCCACAATATCATATCAGTTCTCAGCACCACATTTTAGAAAGGACATAGACAAGTGGAAAGGCATCCAGAAAAATGCATCAAATGGGAAGAAAGCTAGAAACTCTACTCTATGAAGATCCCTTGAAGTAGCCAGAATATTTAGCATGGGTAAAAGAAGATTTACAGTGTGTCTTACTTCAAGGAGATCATATCAGATGTCTTACAGTATTTGAAGGGTAGTCTTGTGAAAGACAGATGGATTGGTATGTTCTGCTTGTCTCCAGAAGAGACAATTTTTGTAGAAATTGCAGAGGCAGGTTTAAACTTGCTATCAGGAAAAACTAATTATAAGTAGGGCTAATTTTTAATGGAATGGATTGCTTCATAAGGTAGTAATTTTCTCATCACTGGAGTTCTTCAGAGTGTGTCTGGATGATGACTTGTCAGAAATGTTGTAGAAAGAATTCCTACTCAAGTATGACTTAGAATAGACGGGTCCTGAGGTCCTATCCAACTGACATCCCATGATTTGGTGGAGATTAGCAGAGAGCAAAATTAACAAACACTAAAGTTTCACACTTCTTATTCATATTTAGCAAATTTTTAATTAATAAAATGTCATGCAATATGCAGGTTTGCTGCCAAAGCCAAATTTGGAATTAGAATTTCATTCCTTGATTCATTCCATTTTCCATGTGCTTCCTCTCATTAAATACTTTCTCTTCTTCAAAGAGATTTTTACCCTTTAGTTTTTTGAGGATAGACTCTAAAAAGTTCCTTTCTACAATTATGAAAACAGTATCAGACAAGGGAGAGACAGCATTGCTGAATGGATAGAGTGTCAACACTAAAATTAGGCAGCCTAGGGTTTAAGTTCTGCCTTTGACACATACTAGTTGTGTGACCATGGGCAAGACAATTAATCTCTCAATGGCCCCTCCATGGCCCAAATAACTCTGTGAAACTTTAATTTATGGATGAATTGCTGAACTGCATCCATGAAAGGTGTTTCCACACTGAGTGTTCTTCACACTAATAAGGGTCAGACTTAAAGAAGACTTAAAAAAAAAAAAGCCAGACATGGACCTTCTCAGATAAGTTGGACCTCACAGTTTCTTTCTCACACCTGTTTTTCTTGGAACATTCTCTCTAAGTTATATCTGCCTTCAACCAGAGTGATCAGCTGAAATGCCATCCTGTCCTTCTAGCAATTCCCATATTTTCTCATTAAGTAGAAGGGAAAATCAAAATCTCCCAACAGAAATGTCACTGGAAAATAAAATAATCTTGACCTTTCTAAATGAATAGATGGATTGTTTGTAGATCTTGCCAGCAACTGTGTTAAATAAAAAAGACCTAGAATAAAATCAATGCTTTACAATATGGTTTTTCCCTTGGAGATAAAACTGTCTGGGAATTAAAGACTTTGAAAGAGGCACTAAAGCATGTTTACTAGCCTTCGTAGCCAGAGCATGGGAGTCAGCTGCTATCATGAGATCAAAACAATAACTTCCAAATTGTGAAAAGGGCACAAAGGAACAGCATAAATGTTATTTGCCAGCTCTAGTGAACTATTAGATAACTGTAATGATTTGAATAGAAAATTTTCTATAAATGACTAGCCACAAGCATTAATGTCCAAATGGGGACATGTCCCTTTCCTTCAGCAAGATGACATCACCTGTCAATCAAGCAGTGCCATCTGGTTCTAATTTCCCCCTTATATGTTTTTATTTAACTTGACCTCAATTACAGTGCATCAAACACTGTGCTCAGCCTGCATTTTAAGAGAGAGGGGGGAAAGTTTCTTTTTTAATCCTGTTAAATTCCAAACTTGGCTCTATAAATCCTACAAAACAAAATCCATCCCCAAAAAGCCCCTTATTAAACTCTAGTGAACAAGCCCCATAACCAAGGTCTCTAATCCCCCAATGCCTCTAATCTCCATTCAGTTCTGAACTCTAAAGGTTTATTTCATATGCTATAAAATCAGCGCCAAAGGGAACCATTGGAACATGGAAGGAAAAAATAACTGGACTTTTACAAAAGTTTGACCCTTTCCCTCTCTCCCAACTCCAAAGACACGTTTGTTAACTCTACTGGAAAGTGTGCACTGTCTTTTCAAAGCCTCCATTTCTCTACACAAACCTTAATGGGACCCACAGGAAACCAACTATCCAAGTCAACTGCCAGACCTACAAGCTTTGGCCAAAGCAAATGGTTGATTTGGTCCTTTCAAACAAACAACCAATTAATTTGGTGAAAATGTTGATCAAAAAACTTGTATAGCATCGTTGAAACCAAAGAGAAGTATGTTGAATGCCTTTGCCATTTTCAATTGGTTTTATTGTAGCTGTATAAGCAAGATGGATAGCAGAATTAACCCAACCATTTTTAAACTTTCAGGATACATGCAAAGAGAAGGCTGCAAACTCTTTCTGGACCAAATCTTCTTAAGTCACTAGTGTATAGAACTCTGACCTTGGAGTCAGAAGAAACTGAGTTCAAATCTGGCCTCAGAAATTATTAGTTGTGTGCCTCTTAGGAAGTCACTTACCTGATTTGCCTCAGTTTCCTTATCTGAAAAATGAGCTGGAGAAGGAGATGGCAAACCACTCCGATATCTTTCCCAAGAAAACTCCAAATGCAATCAAGAACGTCATACAAGACTAAAACAATTCAAAAACAACAGCAAAGCCTTTAGTAGATGCGGTGATATATCTGAATCAAATAGAATAAAGCTTTATGGGACAGCTACATAGTACAGTAGCGAGAGCACTGACCTTGGGATCAGGAGGATCTCAGTTCTAATCTGGCTTCAGACATTTAACATTTACTAGCTGTATGACTCTGCACAAGTCACTTAACTCCAATAGTCTAGTGCCCCCCCCCAAAAAAAAGAATAAAGTTTTGTCCCCCCCAAAACAACTCCCTTCCCTGATTTGGAGGATTTTTTCCCTATAAACTGACCAGGTAATTTGACAACCTCTAGCCACAGCTCAAATTCAAAACATGTAATTGTACATTTTAAACTGGAAGAGACCCTCAAAGATCATTTTACAGATGAGCAAATTGAGGCCCAAATTGAGGTAGTTAAGAGACAGAGGCCAGGATCTGAAGAATGTTTCTTTATATGTGGATGCATTGGATATAATCAGAGCTAGAAAAGAATTTAGAGCCATCATTTTCTGGATACTTTGCATTAATTCTCTGGCCTCCAGTGAGAGAAGCCATTGATGTAATGGCCAAAAGCATTGGATCAAAAACCAGGAAAGCCAGGAATTTTAGTCCTAATCCTAGCATTAGAAGACTGGGAAGTTGATATCAGCAGTTCAGGTCAAGTTTTGCAACCTTAGTGTCATTTCATTCTTCGGTGTCTAATCAGTTGCTGTGTTTTGGATTCTTCTTCCATGACATCTCTCATACCCACCCCCCCTTACTCCATTGTTCAGACTTCAGTTCAGACCTTACTCACCTTTCACCTGGCCTGCTGAAATAAATGTCTACATAGAGTCTGCTTCCTTTAAGACCCTCTCCCCTCCACTCTATCTTCCTCACAGTTGCCAAATTAATGTTAACAAATGTTTAACCATGTTTAACTATGTCACTCACTGAGGCACAGGAAATTTGAGATAAAGAAGAGCACTTTAGATAGCAGTTAACAAACCTTTACTACCAATCACACAGGAAGGACAACAGATGACAAAAAGGAACAAACTTGGTGTTCAGGACCCTGCTCCCCTGGCTCATGTGAGGGCAGCACACTGTGCAAAGGCTGAAGGTCCAAATGTCCTTTGAAGCTCAGACTTACAGTGTTTTAGATAGCAACTTCATGACAATGAGAGACTTCTCTGTTATCCTGGTTCTCCAACCAGGAAAAAGAAGGTTTTTCTAATTGTCTAATAATCAATAAAGAATTCAGAGCAGAAGCATAACCAATCAAACAAGAGGCTGGGGAGGAAGATTGTTCAGCCTCTGGGTTTATTAGCCTATGTGATATATATACATCCCAAGGGGCTGAGTCTGGATAAGTCAAATGGGTTTTTACTAATACCAGTTATCATTCACCTACTCAAGAATCTTGAAGTGGATAAAGGGCTAGACCTAGAGTCAGAAAGATCAGAGTTCAAATCCAGCTTTAGCCACATAGACACTCGCTAGCCATGTGACCCTGGACAAGTCACTTAACCCCATTTGCTTTAGTTTCCTCATCTGTTAAAGAAGTTGGAGGTGGCAAATTGATCCAGAATTTCTGCCAGAAAAACCCCAAATGGGGTCATGAAGAGACAAACACAACGGAACAAACACAAATTGAACAGCTTACCATTTATTGTCTGCTTTAGCTTCCCTCTCCAGTCTTATCTTCCATCCCTCCACAATACAAAATCTGCAGCAAATTCCTAGTACCCATATCCAGACAAACATGCTTACTTTTGGTTCTTGCATTCAGCATTTCAACTTCTATATTATCTGTCTCCCATGCCTGGACTACACTCTCATCGTTGAGTCACTCTGAAATCAGCGAGAAGGCACATGGTGAGTGAAAGATGTCTTCTTAGCCTCCTTTCTGCCTCTTAGAATCCTCTTCCTTCAAAGTTCAATTTAGGTACTAATCTCATAGGAAGCCTTTCATAATCCCCTTAGACATTAATATTATCCCTCTTTTAAAATGATCTATTTACATGTGCTATCCTCACACAGACCTTAAGCTTCTTAAAGACAAGGGCTATTGGCCATTTGCCATTTAGCTCTCTGCATATCCAGTGCACATAGTTAACACTTAACACTGTTCTTTGCAACTAGTAGGTGCTTAACAAGTATTTGTTGGGTTTAAATGAATATAAAATTTGATGATGTTTAAGGTCTCTTTAAGTCCCAGATTGGATGATTATATATGGATCTATTGATCAGGAAGTGGATTCTAAATAATATACAATAATCTGATCAAGAAATTTTGTCTCTACACCCAGAGAGAGGATTGTGGGAACTGAATGTGGATCACAACATAACATTCTCACTCTTTTTGATGTTGCTCGCTTGCATTTTGTTTTCTTACTCATTTGCTTTCTTTTTTGATCTGATTTTTCTTGTGCAATAAGAGAATTGTATAGATATGTTTACACATATTGGATTTAATACCTATTTTCACATGTATAATATATATTGGATTGCTTGCCATTTAGGGGAGGGGATAGAGGAAGGAGGGGAAAATCTGAAACACAAGGCTATGCAAAGTCAATGTTGACAATTTGCCCGTGCATACGTTTTGAAAATAAAAAGCTTAAAAAAATTAAAATGAATTAGCTTAACGGGAAAAAAAAGAAATTTTGTCTCTAAGTTACTGTTTCTCTCTATAGCCAATGGAACACTCTAAAGACCATGCTTTCTCCTCTTTCCCATCTAAATGATTATAGTGAGGAGATGGGGAATTTGAATTTGGGAGTTTGGCACCATCAATATGTAGTCCAAATTTTATTAACTAATAATAATGGCTAACCTTTATATATCACCTATTACATGCCATTTTATAAAGATTATCGAATTTGACCTTCACAACAATCCCAGGAGATAAGTTTTATTATTATCCCTATGTTACAACTGAGGAAACTAAGGCAAGCCAGGTTAAATGACTTGTCCAAGATCACATAGAGGGAGTATTAGAGGATGAATTTGAACTCAGATCTTCCTGACTCCAGGGTCAGCAATCTCTCCACCACATCATTAGCTATCATCACAATCAAATGGATATGTGGTCTCATCTATATGACCTTTTTCTCTTCAATATAGCTCATAACCCATTCAGAGCATACCTTTCCTACATGACTCTTGTTCATGTTCTCCCATTAGTTCACTAAAATTCTGGGGACTTTCCTCACTTTTTTCCCCTTTCACAGAAAGACATGGGTCATTTAATAGTTCACCCTCAATCTTATATATAATTTATTTGGTTTATCATACTTTTTAAAAATTTCATTCTTTGACTTACATGAACTGATGCTAAGAGAAATAAGCAGAATCAGGGGATCATTATGCACTTCAACAACAATACTGTATGAAGATGTATTCTGATGGACATGACTCTCTTCAACAATGAGATGATTCAAACCAGTTCCAATTGTTCAGTAATGAAGAGAATCCGCTATACCCAGAGAAAGGACTATGGGAAATGAGTGTGGACCACAACATAGCATTTCCACTCTTTCTGTTATTGTTTGCTTGCATTTTGTTTTCCTTCTCAGATTTTTTTAACCTTCCTTGTGCAGCAAGATAACTGTATAAATGTGTATATATATATATTGGACTTAACATATACTTTAACATATTTAACATGTATTGGACTACCATCTAGAGGAGAGGGTGAGGGGAAGAAGGGGAAAAGTTGGAACAGAAGATTTTGCAAGGGTCAATGTTAAAAAAAAAAAAAAACTACCCATGATATGTTTTGCAAATAAAAATCTATAATAAAAAAAAAGAAGAGAAATATTTTTTTAAAATTCACTCTTTATTCTGTCTCTGTTTCTCACTGCTTGTTTGTTGAAGTTTGTTCACAATCACCATGTGCCTCTTCATTGCCCTCTGAGTTTTCGTTGTTGTTTGTCCTTCATTCTCAAAGAAGACTAATGACATCATGAAGGCAATATCATGACTTGCAAGTGAATTGGATTGTGGTGAGGCAGGACTGAGCAAAATCACCAGCCTTCCTCTCCTTCCTGGAGCCATGTGGGTCTAGTGCTGATCTCCAGTTCCCCTGATCTACATTTTGCCACTAGAACCAAATGGCTCCAGAGGACAGAGTGAGGTTGGTGACTTTCCTCATCTCTGTTTCACCTAAGTCCAATTCACTTGCAAGTTATGACATCATCTTCCCGATGTCCCTGGTCTTCTTTGAGAAAGAAGGACAAACAACAATCTCTGAATAGTAATAGCTGTTGCCCTCCAGTTGGACAATATTCTTTCTTTTTTTCTTTCCTTCTTTTTTTTTCTTTCTTCATTCCTTCTCCTTCCTTCCCTCCTCTCTCTCCTCTCCCTTTGCCCTCATAGAAAATTATACCCTTACCTGTGGGTGCTCTGCCCAAAGGAATATAAATTTTGATTTGAAACCTCACAATATATCTTGGAGTTTGTGGGCTTTTAAAGGACCATACCTTATATCCAAATCACTCTGGATCTCATTGATTGGCCAATAATAAGAGGTTGTTATTTATCCTTTATTCTTAAAGAGGACCATAATATCAGGGAAGTGATGCTATGATTTGTGAAGATTTTTATTAGTCAAAGATAAAATGAGGTATATATAGCCATGAAGGAGAAAAAGATTAAGAGAGAACAGATGGAGGTGAAAGTAAAAGGAATATGAAAAGATAAGAAATAGGAGCAGATTTTCAATCCAATTCAATTCAAATCAATAAACTAGGTGTTGAGAATAGAGGAAAATAAGAAAGGAAAACAGAAATAATACAATGCCTGATTTCAAAAGAGTTTTTAATATAATAAGGGAGGTTGTTGTTTATCCTTCATTCTCAAAGAGGACCATAATATCTGGGAAGTGATGCTATGATTTAAGTGAAGGATGGGTGTGTAAAATCACCAATTTTATTTTCTTCTAAGGAGCCATCTGGGTCCAGTGGCAATATATAGATCAGGATGACTGGAGATAGCCTTAGATGTGGCAAGAGACCTTAGCCTTTTAAAGTTAAGGAAGAAAAAATACATAAATTAGCATGGTATGGTGTGGTGGATAGAGTTGGTCTCAGTATCAAGAAGACTTAGGTTCAAGAACAGCCTCTGATATCTACAAACATATACAGACCCCCAAATAATTCATGGAAGTTTTAAGTGTCCCAGGTGACTCTTTGAGTCTATAAGGTATAGAGCAGTAGTGGGAATTTCCTTGCGGAGAATTCTAGACACAATCCATGAATTCGTTTTTTAAGAAGTGGACATCAGTTAAGTGTCATGCAAGTGAGTAACAAAGATACTAAGGATAGACGAACAAAAACTATGAGAAATTTGAGCAGGGAGACATGACTTTTAACCCGGAAGATATCATGAAGGACATAGTACCTGAGCTGGCCTTTAAAAAAAAGGGGGGGGGGGGGGGCGGGGAATCCATCCCCTGAGGATCCATTTCAGTCATAGTAGATAGATGAGCAAGCACAGAACAGACATGGAAGAGAGATAGACAAAAGAATGGAGGATGAGGAATCTTTTACAACAAAAGCTTCCTTCCTACAGGCCAACTGTTTCAAACATCTTGAAGAAAAGTGTCATCTTCTGAGTAACAAGATTCCTTTCTCTCTGGGGTTTAATAAGCGTCAGGCAGCATCTTATCCATGCATATTTTAAGAGAGACCTAGTAAAAGGTTTGGGATAAGTAGCTAGGAGAGTACAGGGAAATGCAATTACCTTGGTCCTGGATAGTAAGAAATCTTCAGAGTTTTACTTTGAAATAAGTTCAATTTTCTCTTCAGAGAAAGAAAAGTTAATTACCCTGAAAGCAGTAAATGCAGTCTCAAAAGAGGAAGGACTAAAAAAAATGACTCCAAAGATTACAGGATCCTTCCAAAGAAACTAGGATTGTAATAATATATCAATCACCCTCTCATTCTTTTCTCTTAAGCTCTTTATCGAGTCACCTTTCCCCAATTTCCCATACCTCTGTCTTCTTAACTTGCTTTGGAGCAGCTATTTTGTCTTGTCTCTACCCTGATTTTTGTTCCCCAAGTCCTCTCTCGACCTTTTCCCTTCTCTTTTAGTCTTTTTCCTTCCTTCCCCTTCTTCTCTCTTCTCTACCCCTTCTCTCCTCCATCCCCTTCACAATTCCCCTCCAAAGTCTCTCCTGCCTTCTCTCTCAAACCCTAATCCTTGTTTCTGTCTCCTCGACTCAGCCTGTTTCTTCTCTCTTTTCCCTTTTCTTTCTGTCTCTTTTCTTCAGCCCCTTCCCTTTCCTTTCGCCTCTGCCTCTGCTTCAGCTCTAACTCTGGCTCGGCCTCTGCTTAGGTTTACCTGGGCTGGACCGACAAGTTTGTCTGTGCGATGTCTATTTCCCTCTGAATCTCACTCCATCCCTCCCTTTTTCCTTTCCCTTTTTCACTCCCAGAGGTGAGGGACCGCGGCGCTCCCTCCTCGGTTAGGGCCTGCTCTTTGACCCCACCATTCCAGTCTCCTGTCCTTTCCCCATCATTGTTGCAAGAGACGTTACACGTCCGACTTCTTTCTCTCTTCGAGACCAATTAGGAACTCTGCAACTCGTCCAAAAGAAAACAAACAACAAAAAGACACTTATTGTGTCCCCCAGCGTGCCCGTTGTCGCTCGGGTCGTTTCAAAAAGAAACCGAGTCTCCCGGAGCCTATGGAGAAAAGAGGAAGCACAACGAGAACCTCACATAGTGCCCCCCAACTCCAGGCGCTATCCCACTGAGCCGGTCCTGCTCTGCTAGTTCGTGTCAATTACTTTCCTGGATCTGGGATGCTAGAAAGTCTCCCTAGGCTGCTCGCGGTAAATGCGTCTCCATTTCAAAATAGTTTTAACTCGAGCGTGTTAACTAGTTTAGTGACACATTTGTGGCAGAAATCTAAAATATTCGAAAAAGCATCGAAGGGTCCACGTCCAGCTCCAGGGGCCTTCAGGTCCCTGGGGATCAAGGCCACGGGGAGATCTAGAGAGTCAGGACTGAACCGCAGACAGAGCTCGAGGTTCGGTGGGGGGAAGAAAGGTGGAAAGTCTCAAAAACTACCCGAGATGTAAAACCCCAAGGGCCGTGTACCGGGCACTAAACGCGGGGTAACCGCTTTTCCAAAGTTCGTTTTGCTTGCCCGTAGGGAATAGGAACGTCAGCGCCCGCAGACGCTGAGACTGGCCAAGGGACCCTCGGTGAGGGCCCCTTGAGGATTCTTCTCCAATCCTGCCAGGGCGCTCTTTCCGAAAGCTCGGAAGGCTGCAAGCCCTCCGGAAGACTAGCTAGCGTTCGGTGGCGGGCAAAGGCGCACGGACCGGGACACCTCGGCCCTTTCCCCAACAGTTTTTGGCAAGGAAGGAAATCTTCCCGGTTCCCCCGGTCCTCACAGATGTAGCTCGGGAGACCAGGCAGTCCCTGAGCTCAAAGACGGAATTAAGAGTCACCTGGGGGAAACGTCCCGGAATAAATACGCAGCCGGCGTTCCCCAAATCAAGAGTTCCCTCCTGCCTGAAAGTCCCCTCGAAATTTACCAACCCGGCCGGCCCTGTCATTCTTATTACAGTTCTTTCCTGGACACTCTCAAGATTAGCACTGCAGAGATAAACTACGGGATCTTAGGAATCCCTTAACTTCAAAGGAAACGTCTGAAGGACACGATTATCATCAATCGACTCAGAACAGCTTTATTACATTAGAGAAAAGGAATCTGTCTAAAAGTGGAGAAAGGGCTGGTCTGTGCCCCTCAGATCCTGAAACTGGGCCCTGGCGACCGGTCTGCGGACATTTTTCCAGCAAGGCTTCTAAATTTGCATCGAGAAAAAAAATTATTTTAATTAAATTTCCTTGGTTTAGCCGGGCAGTCAAACGGCACCCGAAATCTGGATTGCATTAAGACGACTTATTTAACCCCCAAATAAAAATGTACACATACATAGATTTTGACCATTGTTTCTGAGTTCTGGAATATTAACAAAAATAAATAAAGCCGTTACCCAAAGGATTACCATACTTTTATTAGCAAAATCAACTGTAATCGTTTGTCTGTGGGGAAAAGAACCCTCAGAGCGGAGCAACAGAATGGGGGGCTTTCTATATACTTATCTCTTCGTCTTTTCTCATACATCGCAATTGCCTTGCTCTTAAAAGCTCAGCAAGATTTTTTTTAATACCAACAAGCCTAAAAATAAATTTAAAAATTAAACACACACAAACAACCAGATTTGTGTCCTTCGAATTCTACTTCTTAAGACCTCAAGTCCTTAACCTTCGTGGCTTCATTGGTTGATCAGATCCCGGGGCTTCCACTGAAGAAATACTCTACGTTCCCAAGCACTTAAGTACCTGCCTGTGTATCTGTTATGACCTGAAGTGATTGTTCAGGCTGTCCCGATGATACCGATGACTCTTTTTCCCCCTAACTCTCCTGAGTCTGTAGGTGTTCCAGCATTTATTCTAACGTGGAAATTTCCTTCTATCTTATTTGCTTATCTGGAAAGGGCTGTGTTGAGTGGGAACCTATTTCAGAAAGTGAGATAAATGTAATGATTACTAATAAACAGATACTAAAACGAGATCGTCCTTTCTGCCTTTTCGTTGTATGGGAATTAGGGGAAGGAAGGATTTGTTAATATTTTTGAGAGACACTGAAACATCTGGAGGAGAAATCCCTGGGGTTGTCAAATAGACATCCACGATGGAGGGAAAGGGAAGCCGGATGCCCTTAGGTAGTGCCCGATCTGTCTGCAGAACAGCATCTGTTTCCATCATTCGCCATTCGGGCAACTGATTTTTTCCACTTCTCTGGGAAATTGCATTCATTTCCCAACTTAGTTTTTCAAGGCAGCCTTTGAAAGAAGTCCCGTGACCCGACTCTTAGTTTCCTGACGGTTCGGGAGATTTCCTTGTGGGGAGGATTGGGTGAGAGCTACCTGAGGCATGCTTTGCAAGAAGTCCCATGACCCGGTTTTTAAGTTTCCGGACAGTTTGGGAGATTTCCTTGCAGGGAACATTGGGGGAGAGCTACCTGAAAAGAGTGGACAGAACTGCGAGCTCAGGAAGGAGGCCCGGCAGCCGTCGATCCAAATAGCCTTCCGGCCCGCACTCCGCCGAGGCAGGCTGCGTTCTGGCCTAAGCTCCGGGACTAAAGCAGCTCTGGGACCCCAGCGATCAGAAGCAAAGAGGAGCCTGGGAAGGGATCAAAGAGACATGCATACTGGGATTTTTATGACTTTCCTGGATTTTCCGACTGTCCCTGCTAATGCCGAAAACAAGTTCGCTGATTCAGCACAGTCCAAGGGCAACTAATTTTTTTTTTTTTGAGGGGGGGAAGGGACCGGGGAGGGAAGGGCGATGGCCCTTAAACGTCCTCAGGCAAGGACTTTGAAGTTTCCCTGTCTCTTTTGAAAAGATGTCAATCCCTTGAGAGGAGATAGTGTTTTCTCTCTGCTTCCTGAAGTTCGCAGAAAGTCTGAGTTGGGCCGCAAAGTCCCTGAAGTTGAAACTGATTTCCAACAAATCACGTAGAGTGGTTGGAACTTGGAACCTACAGGGATTTGCCTTTTTAGTCACCCTGGGGTTCTGTCCGGCCGATCTGAGGGGTCACTGAATTTCCCGTGTGGCTTTGGTGGAATGGCTCTTTACTGTATTTTGTAACCCGGAATCCTCACCATCCTAGGGCTAACTCCCCAAAGTTACGTGCTGGGCGAAATGACGCTGCTGCGAATGCCCAACATTTATTTTCCTTAGACCAAAGTCAACCTGTTTAAAAAAAAAAAAGAAAGAAAGAAAGAAAGAAAAAGAAAAAAAAAAAAAAAAGAAAAGAAAAGTGTCGAAGCCGGGGAGGGGGAGGCCTGGTGCTTGTCCAAGCCTGTGGACAAGTTTACGGCCAGATCTTGGGAACCGCTGGCACCGTTGGGGAGACACGTTTTGAAAGCACCCAACCACAAACCGTAGAGATAGTTTGGGGGGAAAAAAAAAAGATTTGATCTCAGAAAAAGAGAGAACTAGCGAATGAGAGAAACGGTTTCAGAAATGGAAGGTTCAAAGAGAAAAGACGAAAATAAGATCGAAGCGAAGAAAACCAAAAAAAAAAAAAAAAAAAAAAAAAAAGGAAAGAAAAGAAAAGCACTTTTTTTGAGTGGGAAAGGGGAAAGAATAGCGTAAAAGGAGGGGAATTCTTGCATCCCAAGCCTTGGTTAAGGTCGATTTAACGCTGTCCCCTTGGCGAACGCTTCCCTGCTCTCCGCGGTGCCAAGCGACTGCTTTCAAAGATTTTCCGGCGTGTACATAGTTAAGTGCCAATAAAAGAAAAGCAGGCTGTGAGAATCGTACTCCTTTCAGCTTGCACTAGACATTAAACTTTGGGAGGACAATTAAGCAGAGTTAACTGTTGCCTATTCTCCCCGAGGTAGCTTCCTTTTTGATCCTGCCGAGGCTGGCGCCTTCCAAAACATAACTTGTCTGCCTTATTAAATGCTTTGACTTATGGTGAAGGATTGCCTGGTGCTTTTCAATTGGGGCCGCAGCAACCTGAAAGGAGCGAGACGAGCTCCGCAGCGGAGAGACTGGGGCCCGTGGTAATAAATTAGCAATTACTTTTGATAAGGAAAATAGGAGACTTCGAGGCGCGGCGAAGGTTCAAGAAAAAAAAAAAAAAAAAAAGCCCGAAGACGAAAAATCGCCCTCAGCCTTAAGATGCGTGATTGTTCGTAATGAATTAAAAGAAAGTAAAAGTCCGGGCGCAGTCAGTGGGGGCCGAAGCTCAGGCTCCCTCCGCAGCCAAGGCTGCGGAGACTCACATACCAAGTATCCCTTAGCCTTCTTGGGTCCTATTGGGAGAAACAAAAGTGAGAGCTGGGGAAGATCAAAGCCCAAAAGGCCGCTAATTTGTTTTGAATACTGCGAGTTTAATATTCTAAAGTGGAGGGGCCCCAGCCCTGGAGTCCAAGGCCCGCCCCTCCCCCGTATGGTTTTAATAAGGGTCCCAGGATCCGGAGAGCACCCGCGGCTGCGGCGGCCCTACTGGTTAATTGCGTAGGGTTTGTTCCGCGGCACGGCATTCCCCGAAGGATCCCAAGCCCCCACCCAGGCCCCCGCCCCCTCCCTACTGTCCGCTTCCACCCGGCCCGAAACTCCTCCAGCCCAGGAGCCGCGGCCACAGCCAATGACTGTCGGGTCCCTCGCGTCACCGGGTGCAGGGGGGGCACCGATTGGAGGGCGGCGGCATGAAAGGGCTCACGCCGCCTTTTTATAAGAGGCTCGAGGGCGGGGGGCCGCCCGCAGCCGCCGGAGCCCCGCGAGCCCGCTACTGAGGGAGTCCTCTCCCCTCCCCCGTCTCCCCTCCCCCCTGTCCCCGCCCCCGCCCCAGACCCATCCCCCCCGTGAGTCCTCTGGAGCCGGGAGCGTGACAGGAGCCCCATGCGCGCGGGCTGAGGCAGCGCCCCTCCCCGGGCCCCGGCCCTGGCTGCTGGGTGTATGGCCCCCTCGTCCCTGACCATGAATCCGGGTGGCCAGAGGGGACCCGGCCCGGCGGCCGAGAGCAGCCGAAGCAGCGGCCCCGGGACCGAAGAAACGGGCCCAGGAGCCGAGTCCTCGCTGTCGCTCTCGCCGTCACCGCGGGGCTCTGGGCAGCGTTCAGGCCCCGGCCCGCTGCCCTTCAGCGTGGAGTCGCTGCTGGTGTTGGAGCGCAGACCCGCGCGGGTGGCCCGAGCCCCCGAGGCGCGCGCCGGCCCGGGCCACGGCCACAGCCACAGCCACAGTCCGGGCCAGACCAGGGGCGGCCGCTACGCGCCAGACGCAGGACAGGAGGCGGCGGCAGCTGGGGCTGCTGCGGAGCCCCGCATGGAGGCGGCGGCTGCAGCTGCCGGGGAGAGCCCCCGGGGGGACGCGGAGCCCGGCGCCTGGTTCCCCTCCGCCACCTACTCGTCTCCTCCTCGTAAGTCCGCTGCGATGTCCAGATCTCGGCCACAGCCTCTGAGTCTCCGCTTCTTTTCCCAACTTCACTCCAGGCCTGCAAGGCAGGAGGGCGGCGGGGCAGGCTGCGCTCCGCTTGGCCGGGAGGAGCTGACCCCGGCTCCAAGGAGGGCAGGTGGGGAGGCCGAGCGGTCCGTAGCTCGTGTCTTGCCCACTCTTACATATACTTCCTGGGTCACCCAGCTTGGGGTCCCAAAAAAGGCCAAGTGGAATCTGGGGAGTCAAAGTAACTTCGGTTCCTGCCACTTTCCCTTCAGGACCTCAGTTGTCTCATTTGTTATATAAAGAGACTGAGCCAAATGATCCCTCAGAATCCTTCCAGTTCTGTCATTCCCTAAGTCTCTACAGATGGGTTTTTCCGCCGCTGGCCTTTCCCAACTGTTTCCCCAGAAGAAAAAAACGACCAATATCCATTTACTTAGTAGAGGTGGGGGAAGCTAGAGCTGGAAAGGGCTAGGTTTGGTTGTGGGAAGCAACTTCCCCGCGAAAGCATCCTTAGTCTTTAAATTGGAGGATCCAGCTGGGAGTACTGAGTCCTTTTTCTTGAAACTTTTTTTTCTAAATGGTGCTCCTAAATAATGCCCTTTTTTGGAGGAAAAAAGCAACTCCTCCCCCCCCCACCCCGAAAAAAATAGAGCTTGAACTGGTATTTAAAACCATTTATTACCATCTACCAGGTTATCATAGGGGCTCAGGCTTTAGGATCTGGAAACACAGAAAAAGTAGTTTTCTCCCTCCACCCCACCCCTATTATGTTATTCTACAAACAGCAACTCCTAAGTTGAAGCCTAGTTGATATGAATATTTTGATTTTCAGAAGTTGCTCACCCCTACATTCACCATCTTGTGTTTGCTGGGAATATTTGCAGAGAGGGTGAGGGAGGGAGAGAAAGAATGGGTGGATGGTTGGTGTACTGAACGCTAGTTTCCTGGTGGAGTTTTTCACCTTCACAAACAGGAATATGACGGGTCTACAAAGAAGGAGAAAGTAATTGAACTTATTTGTTACTGAAATTTTGGAGGAACATAATCTGGGACACCTCTCTAGAGATGTGGACTTTCTTAGCGGAACTTAGAGGAACTCCAGCTCCCATGAAGGGAGAGAGCGATACTCATAAATACATCCAGGCCAGAATATAGAATTGAGATCTGCAATTGAGCGGTTTCTTGGGCCCCAACTGAAATCTGTCTCTGTCTCTGTCTCCACCCCCCTCCCTTTTCTTCTCTCTGTCTGTACGTCTGTCTTTCTCTTTTTCTCTGCCTCTGTGTCTGTCTTTGTCTCCCTGTTTCTCTCTGTCTCTCTTTCTCTCTCTCTCCCTTCCCTCCCTCCTTCCTCCCCCTTCTCTTTACCAGCTAGGTTACCTCTACATCAGTTTTCTACATCAGTGTCGTGCCCCTACTAATTTCCAGCAACAGACACAGCTAAGTTAGAGTCATAAACAGTGCAACTTGAGGACAAATTTGTCAGTTGAACCACGTCACCCAAAATCCGCAGGGCCTGAAGCCTCAGTGGTTCACTCCAAGTAGCTTCTTTGTGTTTGTCTCTCTCTCACAGAGCCCCCCAGTCCCCCACCGTGCACACTCCGAAAACACAAGAACAATCGAAAGCCTCGGACGCCCTTTACAACGGCGCAACTGTTGGCCTTAGAACGAAAATTCCGGCAGAAACAGTACCTGTCCATCGCGGAGCGAGCAGAGTTCTCCAGTTCTCTGAGCCTCACGGAGACACAGGTCAAGATTTGGTTTCAGAATCGAAGGGCGAAAGCCAAGAGACTGCAGGAAGCCGAGTTAGAGAAACTGAAGCTAGCGGCCAAGCCCCTTTTGCCTTCTTTTGCCCTGCCCTTCCCTTTGGGGGCTCACCTGCAGGGTTCACCTACTCTGTATGGAGCCTCCAGCACCTTTCCCCGGGGTACCCTGCAGCCAGTGCCGGGGCTTTTTACCACCCCGGTCACCTACGGCATGTACTACCTGTCCTAGGGGGCACTAGTTTACTTATATAACCCCAAAGACTCGGTCAGCCCGAAGCCCTTCAGAAAGCCTTAGGCCTAAACCTGAGATCTGGATGCCCGGGAAGGAGTTAGAGAGATATGGGCCAAGCAATATGTCATAATCTGTGATTGGGAAAAATAACCCTGTAGTGGGTGAAAGTTCTGTGTAAGAATTGCTTGAGATTGGAACCTTTAGCTGGTATCAGTATACTGAATAGAATCCCGACCTGGGTTTGTTTTTTGGTTTTTTGGTTTTTTTACATTGCTCCAGAGACAGGGGTGGGGAGGAACCTCTAAATCCAAGGTTTTAGGTTCCCAGAAAAGAACTGTCCTGGATTTATTCAGAGGAATTTATGGAGATATCCTTGAATTATAATTTTTTTTACACCAGCCTCTGAAGCGAACTAAATTGGTTAGTAATCTGAAGTGAGTACAGTCAAAATCAAGCAGTGAAGGACCTCTTCCTGATCAATATAAAGGAAGGCAGCCTATGGAAGTCATCTTGGGTTTGCTCTTCGATGTAAATCTGTGAAAGTAAGATCTCCTAGGACTATAAATTCAGATTTCCGCCAGTCTCCACAGCTCAGTGCCCGGAGCAGCAGGCTTTTGTAACTCTCAAGCCTTTTGATTTTCTTTTTCTTTTTTGATTAATATGAGTTGCATTTGAGGTCAGAAATCTGCTTGGGAGTGCCTCTTACAGATATTTAAAAGATGTATTTTTAAAAGTCGTGTGCATATCAGAATTAAGGAAACTGTTTACGGAAAGACAATGTACATAGTTTTTGTACAGTGGCCTCGGATGGACTGGAATAAAATGTCCTATTTTGTACAAAGCAGTCAATAAAATATTCTAAGTTTAATCCATTGACTTGCTTCTGCCTCATTTCTGCACAATTTCCCTATGATCCTGAAAAGTCTCAAGGAAGAAATTTCTTCTATGGTTGATTTGTGCAGCAGGACAAATATCTACGTCGGTCCCCTAACAAACAATAATAATTAAAAGAAAAAGTTTTGTAGCTTATATTTTAGAGAATTGTTTTTCCCTAGGGGATTTTGTAAAGGATATTAACTTCTTAATGTTAATTTCCAATGTTTAATGTGCAGAATTAAGTGAGACTTTCTCTAAATCTAATTCCCATCTTTTGGCTCTTCTTTCGGCCACTTCGTTCCTTCAAAAAATGAAATTCGCTAAATAATAGGAGGGCTTTGGGGGGCCTAGAGGCTTTTCATCGAGAGTTCTACGCGCGGTAAATGTGGGCGCAGGGGTTGAATCTTAGTGGCGTCTCGGAGTTGAATCCGGTTTTATTTTGGAATGCTCCGCTGTGGCATTTCGATGCCATTGGGCACCAGCTGAGGCTCCCGATTCCGGGGGATGGAAGGAGACGGAGCAGCACCCTGGGGCCGAGCACAGCTGGCCCACGCTTTTGTGAGAGCCTCGGCCTCCAGCCATCCCCATCCTTTCCCCATCTCTCCCCCCGCCCCCCAATGCCCAGTCCTTTTCAGCTCTTTGTCGGGTGCCCCGGAGCCTCCTGGCGCTGCAGAGGCGGTGCCCGCCAGCTGCAGCTCCCTCCTGGGGAATCGGGAGGCGGGCAGGTCCCGAGGATCCCTGCGCGCCGAGACGCCAAAGGGCAGTTCACCTGAGGACAAGGCTACGGCTGAAGCGCATGGATGGGGCTTGCTGTGAGCGAAGCATCTCCACCAGGTGAGCTCCCACCCTACAGATAACATACAGACCCAGCCGTAGTCTGTTCCAGCAGCTTCAAGTCACCCGGACCTCTCTGAGCAGACTACGCCACCTACCGGCCCGAAAGCTTCTAGCTGGTGCTGGGGCATAATAAGAGATGCTACGAACCTGATCCTCCGGTCCTGGGTACCACGAGAAGGAAAATCTCGACTAAGGTTCCCCAGCGTCACTGGAACGGTCAGGTAATGTCTGCAGTTATGTACTCTACATCCCAAAACGCTGGGGAGGAGGGGGAGGAAGGAGAAGGGGAGTGGTTCCGTGGTCAAGTACATGTCTACTTTCCCGCCTTTTTCAGTCACTCTAAGTGAAAACACTTAAACTAGCTCACTCCAAATCATTTTTATTAGTAATTGAAAAACACCTGGGAAGCAGGGAAGTGCAGTAAGAGAGATCTGGGCTCAGAATCGGTAAAACCTTGGTTCAAGCTCAGCTTCTGAAATATACTGTGTAATTCTGGACTAATCAACTAACCTCCCTGTGGCCTGAGCAAAGCTCTAAGACCATATATGGATAGATGGGTGTTCATATCTACTGAACACATGACATAATCTATTTTGTGGATCAGAATTAGATCCCGAAGCCACTAGCCAGCGGCTCCTGCAACATCCATGATCTCACACCTTGACAAAAGCAATAGCCTGCTAGAGCCTGCTAATCTCCCAGTCCCAGGTATCTCCCGACTCCAATTCCTCCTCCTCTCAACTGTCAATTTATCTCATGTACCAATCTAATTCTCAATAAACTTCAAGGGCTTCCTCTTACTTCTTGGATCAAATATATCAAAATCTTCTATTTGGCATTTAAATCCTTTCATAATCTGACCTTCTGCCTTTTCACTTTTCTCATATCCTTATGAAACCTAGACCCCACAGACCATACAATCTGGTAGTTAATCAAACAAGACTGCTGCTTTCCATGCATTTTTCACTGGCTGTCCCTCATATCTAGAATTCTCTCCCTCTTCATTTCCACTCCTTGGCATCTCTTTTTTTAATTGTTTAAAATTATTTTACATTATTATTTTAAACATTCTTTTCTTATTAAAGTTAGAATTACAAGCTCTTTCTCTTCCTCTCTCCCACCCCTCTTTCACCCATTGTGAAGACAAGCAAAAATATCAATTAATTATATGTGTGAAATTATACAAAATATTTGCATATTAGTCATGTTACAAAAAATAATAAAACAAGAAAATTATACTTCAATTTGTACTCAGAATTCATTCATTTTCTCTCTCTCTGGAGGTATTTATCCTTTTTTCCCATCATGAGCATTTAGAATTGTCATACATTGATCAGAGTAGCCAAGTCTTTCACAATTGGTTATTAGTACAACATTGCTATTACTGTGCACAATAATTTTCTGATTGTCATCACTTCGTATCAGTTCATATAGATCTTGCCATGTTTGTTTGTTTGTTTTTCTGAAAACACTCCATCATTTCTTATATAAAATAGTCCTACATCACAATTATATATCATACCTTGTTCAGCCATTCCCTAACTGATGAGCTCAATTTCCAATTCTTTGCCAATATAAAAAAAAGCTGCTATAAATATCTTTGTACATATAGCTCTTTTTTCTTTATGTTTGATCTCTTTAGGTTACACGATTACTAGTGGTATTGCTAGGTTAAAGAGTATGTACAGTTTTAGAGCCCTTTGGGCATAGTTCTAAATGGTTCTCCAGAAGGTTTGGACCAGTTCACAACTATCAACAGTTTATTAGGATACTTGTTTTTCCTTACCCTCTCTGCTATTTGTCATATCTGATCCGTGTAATATGGTACCTCAGAGTTGTTTTAATTTCCCTTTCTCTAACCAATAGTAGTGCTTTATAGCCTCTTTTTCTATGAATACATACAGGTTTTATTTTTTTTTCTGAAAATGTCCTTTTTGTATTCTTTGATCATTTATTAATCGGGGAATAGCTCATATTTTTATAAATTTGATTGCTATATATTTGAGAAACAATATCTTTATCAAAGAAACGCTGTAAAAATTTTCTCTATTACTCCATTTTGTAAGTTATCTTTTAGCAAAATAAAGTTTCCCTGATTATCTCTTGCTTGTCTGAGATCATGATTGCTATCTTTGCCTTTTTTGTTTACTTCAGCTGAAGCATAATAGATTCTGTGCCAGACCTTTATTTTAACTCTGTGTGTGTTTCTTTGTTTCAGGTATGTCTGTAGTAAACAAGATATTGTTAGATTCTGGTTTCTGATCCATTCTCTACTATTCACTTTCATTTTATGGGTGAACGCATTACATTGTAGTCACAGTTAATGGTTAATAATTCTGTATTTCCTTCCATTCTCTTTTCTTCTGTTTATTTTTCTGTCTCTCTTTATCTGGTCTCTCCTCAAAAATCCATTTTGCTTCTGATCACTTCCTTTTATCATTTCTTTCCTCATATTTCTTATCCCCTTCTTGTCTTATTTTCATATTCAATAAAGATACACTTTTATATTTAATTGAGTGTGCATATATATTATATGTGTGTACATGCATATATGTGTGTATGTTTAGTCTTCCCTCTTTGAATTAATTTTGATGAGAGTAAGGTTTAAGGATTATTGCCACCACCACCACCACATTTCCCTCTCCACTATAAAAGCTCTTCCTTGCTTCTTTTATATGAGAAAATTTTCTCCATTCTATCTCTCTCTTCATCTTGTCCCAATGCATTCCTCTTTCTCATCGCTTCATTTTTTTTTCTTTTTTCTTTTTTTTTAATATCATCCCAACATAAATGACTTATAATTGACTTATGTGCTCTGTCTATGTAGATTCTTTTTAACTGCTCTAATTATGATAGTTACAAGTATCATCTTTCCAAATAGCAATCTTAACAGTTTAACTTTATTGAATCTCTTATGATTGTTCTTTCATGTTTATCTTTTTTATGCTTCTCTTGAGTCTTGCCTTTGAACGACACATTTTTTTATTATTCTTTAGTCTTTTCATTAAGAATGCTTAAAAGTCCTCTTTTTTAAATTAAAGATTATTTTTCCCTTGAAGGATTATACTGTTTTGCTGGGTAAACTGATTTTGGTTGTAATCCTAGCTCCCTTGCTTTCCAGAATATTATATTCCAAATCCTGCATTCCTTTAACATGGAAAAATGTTAAATCTTATGTAATCTTGACTGTGTCTCCATAATATTTGAATTGTTTCTTTCTGGCTACTTACAATATTTTCTTTTTGAGAAGCTCTGGAATTTGGCTATAATATTCCCGGGAGTTTTCATTTTAGGATCTCTTTCAGAAGATGATCGGCGGTTTCTTTTAATTTCTATTTTACCCTCTGTATCTAATATGCTGGGGCAGTTTTCCTTTATAATTTCTTGAAATGTAATATCGAGGTTCTTTTTTTTATCATGGCTTTCAGGTTGTCCAATAATTCTTAAAGTATTTCTCTTTGATCTATTTTTTAAGTCAATTGCTTTCCAAATGAATTTTTTTCACATTTTTTTCATTCTTTTGATTTTATTTTTTCTTAATGTCTCATGGAGTCATTAGTTTCCAGTTGCCCAATTTTAATTTTGAAGGAATTATTTCCTTTAATGAGCTTTTGTATGATCTTTAACCAAATTTTTCATCTCTTTGTAATTTCCTTACATCACTAATTTCTTTTTCCAATTTTTCCTCTACCACTCATCTGTTTCTTTAAGTCTTCTAGAAATTCTTGTTAGGTTTGGAGTCAATTAGCATTTTCCTTTGAGGTTTTGTATATAGATGTTTTCACATTGTTGTCTTCTGAGTTTATGTCTTGGTCTTCCTTAACAATTTAGGAGCTTGTTATGACAAAGTTCCTTTTTTGCTGTTTGCTCATTTTTCTAGCCTATTTTTTTTTTTTTTTTAACTTTGAACATATATTAAAGTTGGGTTCTCTTCATCTGGGAGTGGGAAGGCACTGTCCCAAACTTGGGGTTTTTTCACATTGCTGTTTTCAGAGTTAATTGTGGGAGTCTGCAAATTTGGGGTGTTTTCCATGTAGTGTGATCTGGGAAAAGGTTTACTCACTATTCTCTGGTCTTCACTCTGATCTTTACCCAGGAAGGGTCTCTGCTCCCCTGCAGCTTCAAACTCTGGTACTCCTGTTGGCCTTGGATCTTTGACCATGGCCCCTGTTCCCTTGTGAACAATCCTGGAACTGCAACTCAGACATGCTTAGGAGCAATAGATCTGTCAAACAGTGCCAGAAGTACCCACAAGCAAAGATCCCCTATAATCTCTTTCTCACCAGTTGCCTGACCTCCTTACTGTCTCTGGGCTGAAAGATCCCAAAGCTGCTGCTGCTACTTCCAGCACTGTCATAACACCTTCAAGGCTCACTGCCTCAGCTCCTACCTTACCATCCCATTGTCACAGACCTTTCCTGCCAGTGTTCTAAATTGTCTTAGGTCAGTAAAAGGTATCACACTGACTTTTTAATTGTCGCTGCCACTTTAGAGTTTGAATTAAGGAGTTACTTTTTTAATGCAGGAAAGATTTATTTTACATGCTTACAGGAATAGGTACCTAGGTTAGTAGACACACCTTTGAAACTCCAAAGGTAGTATTTTATTTCCCATCCTGAAGAAAATTAGTCCCTCCCCTGATTTCCCATTAACTGAATGCTACAGAAATTACAAGATAAGAGTTACTTTAAAGTTGTTTGAAGAGAAATGTTGGAAGCATTCAGCTGGGCTGCTGCCTGTACTCTGCCATTTTGGCTCTGCTTCCACCTTCCTTGGCTTCTTTCAAGACTCAGTTCAAATCCGACCTTCTTCAGGAAGATTTTTTCAGTCTTTCTTCTAGATTACATTCCATTTACTTTGTATATATTTTATATGTACACAGTTATTTGTATGTTGTTCTTTCCATTTGAATATGAGCAAAGACTGGGGTTTGATTGGTTGGTTTGGGGGTTGAGGTTTGTTGTTGTTCTTGTTTGTTTCCCTTTCCTTATATCCCAAGAATGAGCTAAGTATAGTGTGTAGACAGTGTGTAGACAAGTGTAGATATTAATAAATGCTTGTTGACTGCCAGTGTCAAGCATACATAGGTGCTTAACAAATGAAAATAGAATTCATTTACAAAAAGATTCAATAAAGGAAAAATAAACAGCCTCTAATGCATTTCAAGGCCACCTACCTGCTCAGGAAAGTTTTCTATGATTAGCTTCAAGAAATCTGTTCCTTGAGTCCTCTTCAAAGAATATAGAGAATTTCCAAACACCCTACAATTTTTGCTGGAAAGTATTACTCCATATGTATAAAGCACTAAACAATAGGAACATACACTTTCTGCCTCATTGGAACGGCCGTGAAGCTGCCTTTATTCTCCACAAATCCCTGCAGGTGATCTCTACTAAGAGCAATGGGCATACTCTGGCCAAACTAACTGGAACCAACCACTAGCTTTGACCCTTCCCTACTTTGCAACTTGTCCTGTCACTTTGAAAGCCAAAAGAGATCCAAAGCATGCATTTAATTAGTTCAACAATAGGATAATATTGAAAGAATAAATTCTTGAGCTAATTCTTTTTTTAAATTATATTTACAGCTTTTGTTTTTATATCATCATTTTCGTTTCCAAATATATCCTTCCCTTCTCCTTTCTAAGCTATCTTTTGAAGCAAAGAATTTTTTAAAAGGGAAGGAGAGGGAGAAGCAGATTAGCAAAACTAATCAATTTGAAATTTCACAGCACACACAGTCTTTCACATCTATGGTCCCCCACAGCTGTGAAAAAAAAGGAAGAGAGATGTATTTTTTCAACTCTTTCAGAGAGCCAAGTTTAGACTTTGTAATTAAAGTCTTAAATTCCTATTGTTTTTTGGTTCTTTCTACTTACATTGTTGTTACCTTTTTGAATTCTGTTTACTTAGTTCTGTGTCTTTTTTTTCCCCTCCATCCATTTACTTAAATTGGATTTACTTAAATTTACTTAAATTAAATCAATGCCTCTCTGAATTCTTCATACTGACTAAATTCAAGCATAAGTGGTGTAGGTAATATATTGTGTCACAGACACTAGTGGTGCTGAAAAGCAGGATAAAGAACTATATCTGTGAAGAAAAGTGGATTTTTCTAGAATATTTACTGAGTAGTTTAAGGATTATAAAGCATATATTTGTCTTCCAATAACCTTATGAAATAGGTAGTGCAACTTCCATTTTACGATGAGCAGAAATGAGGGGTTTCAGAGATGTTTAAAGGCTCCTCAGGGCTCACAAACAAACATCATGAGACATTTAACCCTGAATCATATCTCTAAGTTTTCTTTCTCTGTACTCCAAAAGAAATTGCCATATTAAGACACATATGATAATCTTGCATTAAAATTTCTCATGAGGCATCTCAATATAAGTATAAATTATGCTTTTCTTCCATTTTCTCCTGCTTCAGCACTTTTAAGGATCCATGATTCTTATCTTGAGGAGTCTCCAGAGACTCCACTCATACAGGCTGGGAGACCTTTCCATCCAAAGGGACAGTTCTCATGATTTACCTTGGGCAAGAAAGCAAAATAAACATCAAAACAAAGCAATTCATCATCTAGTGACCACCCTTCTGCTTATTTACCTCTGCTAAGGTCTTGAACTTGAATTCTTTCCAATTGGGTAGAACCTGCCAGATCTTATACTCTGCTCACATACGCTTTTGGGGTCACCCCCATACCAAGGATTTTCAGTGGAACAAGAAGAATCTTCCCTAGCCAAAAGAAAACAAACAAACCAAAAAACCTTTTGGTCTCTGAAAGGAAGTGACCATGTGCTTTAAAAAAAAAGATGCTTAGGATAGAAACTAAATGATACAAGTTTCATGTCTTTTCTGAATTATAAATGGTAAATTTTGGCACTCATATATAAAATACACTTTGCTTTAGAAAATCCTGTGTTCTGGAACTATAAACCAATAATCTGATTGACACAAGTAAATAAATTGGTATTTCCCCCATTTTTATCTTAAAATCCAGCTGAAATCTAACCACAATATGTTAACATCTGAATATAATTACACAAGATAAAGAATACAGAAAACATTGATTTAAAAGTTTACTTGCCTATTTTTAACTCAGTCCAATTCAACATGCATTCATTTTTTTGAGTTTTAGGGTTGTTCTTTTTTTTTCTTCCCATTACTGGGCCTTTGACATCATTGAATAAGAATCTTCCAATGAAAAAAATTTTTCAATTAGTGCCAATCTACATCTGTTTTCTGCAACTTTCTAGTCTTAGAGGGTAACCTGGGGCATTGAGAAATTGTGACTTGTCTTCAGGAGCCAATAAGTGTCAAAGGCAAGACTTGAACCCAAATTTCCAATCCTTGAGGTTCCTTCTTGATTGACTGACTCTCGATTTTTATTGTTCCTTTTTTGTTTTTACATACCCTTCCTTCCCAGATATATCCTTTCTTTTTCCTGAACTAAATAATTCATCTTTGTGACAGAAAGAGAGAGAGAGAGAGAGAGAGAGAGAGAGAGAGAGAAGAAGGAGGAGGAGGAGGAGGAGGAGGAGGAGGAGGAGGAGGAGGAAAGAACAGAGGGAGGGAGAAAAAGTGAGAGAGGGAGGGAGGGAAGGAGAATGTTTCGATTTGTATTCAGACACTCAAATAATTAAGAATCAGTGGTGGGATTTGAACTCAGATTCTCTTTCTTCAAAGCCAGTGTTCTTTCCAGCTCCCTCATTTCATTTCACAAATTCCTAATTCATATTCTATTGAAGCCTTTTTATGTATTGGAATGTGCTCCCAATATTCCTCTATTCCTCTACTGAATCCCCTCTTGCAATAAAGGAAGAATTTAACCAAAAAAAAATTAACAAAATATGGATGTGTATCCATCATTCTGAATTCATCAATATATATCCTTGTGCCTTTCATATGGTAGACAATCAAGGTATAATTGCTGAAGATTTAACTGATATTCCATACACATAGTTCAGAGCTTATACTCCAGAGAGATCATTGACAAAAAGAAAGGTCTCATATGTAACAAGATGGTCATATTGGTAGCCAAAAACAGAAAACAAGATGTATATCCATTTTTTGGATAATAACTGAATATATTGAAGTATTGTGTATAATGGTGTATTACTGTACTTTAAGAAACAATGAATAAGAAAAATCTAGAGAAGCGCTGGAAGGCCCTAAAGGATCATGGGAAGACCTTTACAAACCAAAACGGAGTGAAGAGAATAAAATCAAGAGAAAAATTTGAACACAGAGAAGCACAAGATATAATCCTGTGCAGAAGGAAAAGATTTATAATCTAGCCTGGAAAATTAAACTAGTAATTGTTCTTTAATTCCATGTAAGAGCTAAAAATGTGTGTCATGAAAAGAATTCAGGAAAGAAGAGGATGTGTGTGGGCTAGAATAGTTGGAAGAGATGGGATTTAGCTGCTCTAGTTTCACAAAGTGAAACAGATGGAAACAAGAAAAACCTTTATCAGAGACTGAAAAGACCAGTCTGACTATAGCAGAGCTGATTTGGGAGTACAAGAAGCAAGGTTTGAGGAGGAAAGTGAAGTCAGATTTTGAATGCTATATTATAAATAATCAGTGTAATAATGGCTTTATGACAGGTGGTCTCAATTTTGATACCTGCTTCTTTCACCACATCACTAATATAGAAATAGAGTTTGCATGATTGCACAAGTATAACTTATATCAAATTACTTACCATCTCAGAGAGAGGCTGGGAACAGAGAAAGAGAATTTGGAACTCAACATTTTAAAAAAATTAATGTTAAAAATTGTTTTTATATGGTATTAGAATAAATAAAATATTATTCAAAAAAAGTCTTGATACCTCGACCCAATCCACTGCTTTGAAATCAGCCCGTATCTGTAAAGGGTATACGAACTCAGCAGAGAAAGAGGAATCAGCAAGGAATCAGAATTTGTCTCCTTTTAATAGCATCAGAAACATGAAGTCTCTGTAAGATTCAAATTCTTATTCTAGTGGTATGAAGAGCAACTTCTCTGAGTCTTGTAGAATAGAGTTGTTTACTCTGTTCCTAATGACATTGTAATTAACCCATCTGTCTACATGTTTTGTTCCCCAGTGCAAGGTAAGATTCTACAGGGCAGGGACATCTTGTGTCAGTACTCTATGCCCCATGGGACCCCCCTAGCTGTCCCTTTTGGTATACATCAGATTTCTTTTTCACTCTGAGTCCTGGGGTCTACACCCAATAGCAGTAATGTCAGTGGGTCAAAGGCTATGATCAACTAGACCACTTTTCTTGCATACAAACAAGGTGTTTTCAAGGTCCCCAAGTTCAACACCGTTTACACGTTATCATCTGCAAACAGGAATATCAGAAGGATATAATGATCAACCATAGATCCCTCTTTCTTTCACTTGGATGTTTGCAGCAGTCTTCCAGGAGCTGACAAGTTGTGAGAAAAAATAAATCAAACTCTGCTTTATAAGCAAGAACAATGAGCCACGAAATTGAAAGCAATGCACTGTTCTTTATGGGAAAGTATTGTGTAGTCTAGGACCTGTATCCAGTGATTCTCATTCTCCACTTTTAGACAATAGCTTTAATAAATTAAAACTACACTAAGAATTTTGGGACACTAGATCTGTGTTAGAGAAACATATCTAAATATGTGTTCACATAAAAACATAGCCCAGAGTATTTGGCCTGCTGGGTATTTCTTTAAAAGGGATTCTCATTTTTAAGTGAAGGATTAAAAAGCCTTATGGTTCTGGAGAAAACATTTGGGTAATTCTTTCCTTAGTTTATCAGATAACAGAGGACAGGATATACCTAAAAAGCATACTAGGAAAACATGAGATTTATGAAAGGGTCTAAATGGGAGATAGTTCCCCAGGCAAAGTAATCATAGATGCCTTTTCATTAGGAAGCTGAGATTCTTGCTGACCTTGTAAAGTGAAAAATAGATTTGAATGTGTCCAATTGAAGTGTCATACATGGGCTTGTTTCTAACACCTGGATCTTCTCTCCTAAAACTTCTCAGAAGGCCTCTCATAGACTACACATTTATGGGAGAAAAAAAATTTTTTTAAGTTCTCAGGGATAGGGAAGAAAGTGGTCTTGTTAACTACGATTCCTTCCCCAAAACTTTTGTTTAGGCTTTCAGAAAGCAAAAGAAAAAAACACCACAAGGACCAGACTTCGATATGAACACAATTATAAATCAACAATTACATTTTTGGCCCTAAGTGAACAAAGATTGCACACTTGCAAATCATAAAGGACAGAAGGGTGATTTTTTTTTTGAGGGATCAGCTAGTGAGATACACAGAAATAAGCAAAGGATCAACTGAGATCAGGGTGTAAAAATGCTTTTTAAATTGAAAGATCCTGTGAAATGTAAGAATCTTGAGGGTGACTTGCTAGAAAAATTCTAGAATGCATTCTTAAAGGAATGATTTGTAGGTACTTGGAGAGTCCTAAAAACAATTGTCATTACTGTGATGATGGAATAGACTACTAGTATCATACTGAAACATGATCTAAACTTGAATCATTTTTATTTTTTTGTTTAATTGCCATGTTTAAACCCACTCCCAATATTTTTGTAAATAATTTGTCAAATCTTTTTTATTTTAGCTTTAGTTGAGTATTTTTTTCTCAAATGCTTTGTAGAAAAACATAATTCATTTCTTATTCCCATTCAAGTAAAGTCACCCAAATTGGAAACTTCTGAATCATTCTTCCTTTACTCCATATATTCAGTTGAGCATGAATTTTATCCATTGTACCTTCACAATAGAGCCCCTAGTGAGCACCATAGTGCACAGTGCTGAACCTGAAGTCAGATTCCTCTTCCTGAATTCAAATGTGACTACAGACAGTAGTTGTGTGATCCTGGACAAGTGACAAAATGAGCCATCTTGAGTCCAGTGGCAAAATATTGATCAGGACAACTGGAGATGGCTCTGGATGCAGTGGGAGACCTGAGTCTTTTTAAAGTCCTGTATATAGATTGTTTGTTTTCCCAATCAACAAGTTCTTAATCATTAGTTGTTTATTAAATTTTTTATTGAAGCTTTTTCTTTTCAAAACATATGCAAGTATAATTTTTCACCATTGACCCTTGCAATACTTTGTATTCCAATTTCCCCCTTTCCTAGATGACAAGCAATCCAATATACATTAAACATGGTAAAAAATATATGTAAATACAATATAGGCATATGTATTTATACAATTCAGTTCTGACTCTTTGTGTCTGACTCTTCATGACCCAATGTGGGATTTTCTTGGCAAAAATACTGGAGTGATTTGCTATTTTCTTTTCCAGGTCATTTTTCTAATGAGGAAACTGAGGCAAACAGCGTTAAGTGGCTTGAGATCACATTAGAACTCAGGTTTTCCTGACTCTAAGCCTGAAGTTTTGGCACCTCAATGCCCAAAAATATTACTTACTATTCTTATAATTATTATACTATTATTACAATAAGTACTTGCTAAATAAAAGAAGTCCAGCAAAGTAAATCACAGCACGAGATGGGCGCCTGAATTAAGAAAGTAGTAACAGGGACGGAAATGAGTCAGATGCAAGAGATTTTGCAGCTCATAGGATAGATTGTGCAGAAGGCATGATGACATGGCCAGCTTTGCTCTGTGGCTTTGGATTTGCATGGAACACAGATTTAGAACAACCATATGTGGTGCTCAGAATCTAAATGCTTCCAATTACTATTAAAAACAGCCATTCGCCTTACATTTGCAATCTAATACTCTCAGGGTTTTAAGGAGAAAAGAGTTAGGTTAAAGTAAGTCCTGAATCTTATCTTGCATGAAAGAAAAGCAAATGTAACCAATAACACTGAGAAGGAACTGTTTCTTGGCTTAGCGTTGTGACTTTTGGGGGAGTCCAAGCATCTTAGACCAGGTGATTTCAAGAAGGTCCCAGTCAACCAAAAGCTATGAAATTGTTAGAAAATGAGTCAGATTACTAAGCATTATCCACAGAAATGGATGTAATAGAAAGAGCTACATGTACTGACCTGTAACCTCATCCTACTAAAGAACTGGGTCAAGATGTCCTGTTCTTGAAGAATCAGTAATCATTATGAAGTCTGATGATAAAGGCAGCCATTCTTGTGTAGTTGGTGGAAGCAAGAGTCATGCTCATTCATATATAGTAGGGAATCACAAAACGTTTGTGACGGAATAGTGAGGTAGCACAGTGGATAGAGTATAAGTCCTGGAAGTAGGAGGACCTGAGTTCAAACCCAGCCTCAGACACTTACTAGCTATGTGACCTTGGGCACAATATTCCGACAAGGACTTTATGGATTATTTATTCCAAACCCTTTCTTGGAGATGACAGTCAAAAAGTCCTGAGTTCAATGATTTTAGATCTTTATAGCTTTATAGCCTTGGGCCTCAGTTCCCTTATCTGTAAAATGGAAATAATAATAACACCTCCTCCCCAAGGTTGCTATAAGGATATAATAATCTTTATAAAGTGGTTTATAAACCCTAAAGTGCTATATAAATGCCAACCTATTAGCATTCTCATTATTATTATTACAGATGATGAAACTGAGGCCCCAAGAGCTAGGTTAAGGTGAGACACAAATCTTGGCCTTCTAATTCTGTTCTTTGCAAAATGTCTTACAAATAACTGTTTTTCAATTTTTTTTGCAGCAATTATGCTTTCAATATTAGCCAGTTATCCGTGGTGAAGAGCAGCACATACTGTCCCTTGGAATCATAAAATCTCCAATTTGGAAGGGACCACAGGGGTCAGCTAGTTCAAACCATCCCTCTATTGGGAATTTTTCTACAATATCCCAACAAGTGGTGATCCAGTTCTGGCTTCCCCCTCTTAAATTTGAATAATTGAAAAAAATTAAATCCAAGAACAGAACTTTCCGTCTATTCAATTTCATCTACTTAGATGGCTTCAGCTGGTTTACATCTTTTTTGGATCCCAATTCTATAATCCAGCGTAATAGCTCTCCCAAGTCAGTTTCATGCAGACCAAAAATTTGTTAAGATTGTCTTTTATTCTCTCATCCAAGTCGTTGATTAAAATGTTCAATAGAGTGCAGTCAAGAACAGAACCCTGGGGCGTGCTACCAGATACTGTCTTCTAGGTTTACAACATAATCACCACTCTCTGAGTCCAGTCATTCAATAAATTCAGAGTCCAATCAGTGTACTTACTATATTTGTTAAATTGAATTCTATTGACTATGCTCTTTTCAATTAGTCTTCAGGCAAATGCTTTGCCGAAATACAGGTTTACTGTGTCTACGGAGAGAATGGCGTGTGGAATGGGGTCAAAACTTTGCTCAGCCAAGCTCAGAATGTGTTTTATGAATATTATAATTCCCAGGGGAGCTCAGAGGGTGTTTTAGCTGTATTATAATATTATTATATATACTGTATGTTATATAATGGAGCTCAGTCCTATTGAGGAGGGTTGGAAAATATGCTAAAAATTTTTAATTTCCACAGCTCTCCTTAAAATGACACACCTTTCAAAAGACACAGAATTCTCCATTAGGTGGTTCCAAGTGCACCTTCCCGGTTTTGCTCAAACAACATAACAGAGATATTTAACCTGAAGTCTATGGATTTGTTATTTTTCAAAATATTTTAATAATTTTATTTCAGTGTAATTGATTTTCTTTATATTCTGCTATATTTTATGCATTGAAAAAACATTATTCTTAGAAGGGATCCAATGGTTTCACCATTTAGAGACTACTGCCTTTTCTTATCAAGTATAAGTGGACCTACTAAAACTTAGAAGGTATTACAAAATATTATCTCTAAATAAAATTTAAAAAGGTATTTCAAGGCCATAGTTTTCTCCTCTGAACTTTTTCAAGGACATGTTTTCCTAGTTGTTCTCAGGGGAACTTTTGGAGGTCTAGCTTTCCCTAGAAGGATACAGTTGATTTCAAAGACCCCCAATTTCTTTAGTCTGGATTAGACTTAATTAATCTTAACCTAGTAAGATTGGGATCGCAGGGATAAAACCTTGGGGTCAATCTCTGAGTCTCACTTGTAAAATATAAGTAATAATATCTCTAGTAGTATATCTCACACTGAGTTGTTGTGAGGACCCCAGGAGAGCATGTCACATAGCCCTTTTGCAAACCTCCCCTTGCTACCTAGGCACATGTTATACCTTGCTAAGGTGAGGGCTTTAGCTGTTCCAGGGCTATGACTTTACTCGGTGGGGCCAGCACCTTCTGTCATCAGTGAAACTGTCCCAGAGTCACAACCCCATCTGAAGGCTACTTGAAAGACCATCAGTTGTCATCCACCCCGGAACAAGAATGTTGCCCCCAACAAGCTCATCAAGTTGTTTCCTACTCCTGAGACAAGACTCTTCAGAGGGGCGAGGCATTTATTTTTTTATCTTTGTTTTTTAAATAAAGCTCTATTAACCTAACAAGCATCGATTAAGAGCCAACATGGAATGTTGTTCTTTATTTGGGTCAGCTAAGTTCTTAGCATTTTTATTGGTTTATTGGTTTATTGGCAGCTCTTGGTTCTGCCTCTGGGGTTAAACAATGAACAAAACCTTTGACAGTCTTTCAAATACTTGAAGATACTTCTATTTTCTTCTCAAGCTTTATTTTCTCTAGGCTAAGAAATCTTATTTTCTCCTATTGATCCTCATTCAGCATGACTTCTTTAGCTGTATTCAAGAGGTTTTCCTCAGGACCACAATATTCCACATTAGTGCCCAAAGGGAGCCCCCATGTCAGAACTTCTGAAATTAGACTCAGAAGGCATTCTAAGGGCACAGAGCAGGCTAGGTACCATGGAACTAGTGTTCTTGAATGGTGAGGAGGGGGGAAAGACAGATTTCAGGGTCCCAGCTTCTCCCACTGAGTTCTAGTCTTCTCCAGTGGACTCACAGGTCATGTCAGGGACACAGTCTCCCTCAGTTGATCGAGGAAGGTCCAGTGGAGACAATGAGCACCCCAATAAAATGAGGGTGTAGGTGAATGCACCAAGCAGAGAGTGAAGATAAAGGCGGATCTTTTAGGGATGCAGTGAAGACATGAGAGTTAAAGGTGCACTAAGGACCCAATGAGGATGCAGGAAATCATTCACGGAGGTGACAGAGCAAAGAGGCAGGTACTTTGAATAAGCACTTAGGACAGAGACAGCCACGCTCCAAACATAGTGTTCTTTGGAAGGAACTCCATTTCCAGATCCATTTCTGACTTGCTGGGCTTTATCACCATGTCTCAGCTGCCTTCTTAGCATAGAAGATTCTTCAACTCATCCTGTGTCTGTCCCTTTGTCTCTGTCTCCCCCTCTTCCTCTCTTTCTCCCTCTCTTTTCCCCTTTCCCTATACCTCTCCCTCCGCCTTTTCCTCCCCTTCTTCTCCCCCTCTTCCTCTCCCCCCTCTATGTCTCTGTCTCTGTTTCTCTGAATCTCTCTGAATGTTTTTCTCTCTATCACTGCTTCTATCTCCATCTGTTTCTCTTTGTCTTTTTTTCATATAACCCTGTGTGCCTCAGTTTCTTTATCTGTAAAACGAGCTAGAGAAGGAAAAGGCAAACCACTCCAATAACCTTGCCAAGAAACCAAAAAAAAAGGGATTCCCTAAGAGTCTGAAACGACTAAACAACAGTTTGGGCACATACATGGGTGTGTGCTCACACCTTACATACTTACATACTTATACATGTATATGTGCATATAGACCCACGTCTACTTATGCAATTCCCTTTTCCTCCCTTCCTTTAAAACTTCAAATCCTTCTGATTAGATTTGCAAGACTCTAGGCAAATATTTTCCTCTCCACCTTTATTAAGGGTACTCCGTCTCTGGTCAACTCTGGTCGAGGTCCAGAAAACAAATCCCACCCACAGAAACCACAATTTAACTTCTCAAATCTCATTTTCTCTTCTGAATCCCTTGTTTCCTCTGCGTAGCAGGGATGAGGAGGCCATCTTAAGGTCTCCAGCTTCCAAACACTGCAGAAGCAGCATATACGGGATCTGCCCAAGATCTTCCTCGAATCCCTGTCTAGCCCTGTTTTTATTCTCAAGGTTTCATCTGGGTACCCAGGACTGGGTAACAGTCCTGGCTGTTACGTTCCCATGGTCTTCACTGGATCCTGAGACTCGCCAGCTTAGTCTTCACCCTGTACCCTCAGCACACCTGACTTTATCTTCACTGCCTGCTCAGTGTTCTCCATGTTGGCTTTTCTCAATGTTTTCATACCGAGTGTCCCTTGCCTTCCGTTCCTACCGGCTTATGTCTTTACCAAATCTCCTTATCTTCACCAAATCCTCAAATTACACTTATCTTCAACATACAATGGTAAAATCAAGGTACCTGCCTGTGTATATGTGTGTGTACATGCATGTGTATAACATGGCATGTGACTGTGTGCATGCATATGTGTGTGCACATGTGTGTGCACATGTGCATACATACACCCACACGCACACACACATATACTGCCTGCAGTTTACTGACCTGCCTTCCCTTTGTCTTCAGTGTGTTTCTCGTTTTCCAAGTATCGCCCTCCATTTGTTTTCAGAGTACCTATGGCCTCAGTAGGGCCATAAGTGTCTACGTTCAAGGGAAATGATGCCTCGATATCCATGCCCTTCTGTGGGCAATTATCTCCCCTATCTTCAGTGTGCCCATCTAGAGCCACAAAATGCCCTATATTCAATTAAGTTCTTTATTACAAAGCACCCATCTAGTGGTTGGGGGGCACAAAGTTCCTGGGCTCAGGGAGACCCCAGGATGCGCTCTCCCACAAGCGCACACAAAGTGCATTACAGGAAGCAGACCATGGTAATAGCTGGTAGTGAAGGGCAGGAGGAGCTAAAATGGAGAGGAGTTGGTGAGTGCAGGAAGCAGGAGGAGGGAAGTTAGGGCCTTCTGGGTGTGAGGGAGAGTCAGGGTAAAAACTTGGAGAGGAAAAGGAATGTTTTCCCTTTCTTCCCCCCCTTCCCCTCACCCCAGGTAACTTTGGCTGGAGCCCAGTAACCGAGGATGAATTTTGTAAAACAAGTCTGGAAAGTCGGATTGGAGCCAGATTATGAGAGGCTGACCTGCCCTCCTGGAGGTAATGGGAACTGCTGAAGCTCAGGGCCGTGGGGAGCAGGGGGTGCAGGTGTGGGAGTCAGGAAGGTCAATTCTGCCCCGCTGTGGAAGGTGGGCCGGAGTGAGGAGACAGGATAGTCAAGAAGTAGTGAAAGCCTGAACCAGGAGTGGCTATGTGGGCAGAAAAGGGGATAGGCTGCTTCTGTAGGAGGGGAAGAAGGAAAGTCTCAAGCAGACTCCAAGGCTGGTGGTCAGGGACAGGGATGGGTTTAGAGCGGGGACTCCTAATTTGGCGCTGTGAACTTTTTCTTTTACTGTCTCAGTTACTACGTGAGGTGCTTCAGTGAGAGCACTGGTCCTAGAGTCAGGACCCAAGTTCAAATCCAACCTCATGCACTTGAGGCTTATTGTGTGATCCTGGGCTTCATCTCCTCTACCCATCCCCCAAATTCTGACAATTGTACTTTACTACAATTTGATTCCTTTTGTAATCCTTTTTTACTTTACACTTTTAAAAACATTATTCTGATAAGGGATCCTATGAGCTCCCCCAGAATGCCAAAGGAACACAACCCAAAGAACTTAAGATCCTTTAGGGGATATTGATCAGAGAAATGCAAATTAAGACAACTCTGAGGTACCACTTCACACCTCTCAAATTGGCTAAAACAACAGGAACAGATAATGATGAATGTTGGAGGGGATGTGGGAAAACTGGAATACTTAGACATCGTTGGTGATTTTGTAAACTGATTGAACCATTCTGGAGAGCAATCTGGAATTATGTCCAAAGGGCTAGGAAACTGTGCATCCCCCAGTGTCTCACCTGGGCCTGTCTTCCAAAGAAATCATTAAAATAGGGAAAAGGACCCAAATGTGCAAAAACGTGTGTAGCAGCACTTCTTGGAGTGACAAGGAACTGGAAATTGAGGAGATAACCCTCAGTTGGGGAATCGCTGAATAAGTTATGGTATATGAACATTATGGAAACGATCAGTAGGATGACTGCAGAGGCCTGGAGAGACTTACAGGAACTGATGCTGAGTGAAACGAGAAGAACCGGGATTTCACTGAACACGGCAACAAGAAGATGATACGATGATCAATGGGGATGGACGGGGCTCTTTCCAACAATGAGGTGATTGATGCCGGTTCCGATGATCTTGTGAGGAAGAGAGCCATCTTGCACCCAGAGAGAGGACTGTGGGAACTGAATGTGATCCGCAACTTAGTATTTTCACTCTTTTTGTTATTGTTTGCTTACATTTTGCTTTGTCATTTTTCCCTTTTCGATCTGATTTTTCTGGTGCAGCATGGTAATTGTGGAAATGCATACAGAAGAATGGCACGTGTTTAACGTACACTGGGTTACTTGGCATCTAGGGGAGGAGGTGAGGGGAAGGAGGAAACAAATTTGGAACACAAGGTTTTGCAAAGGTAAATGTTGAAAATTATCCATACAATATGTTTTGAAAATAAAAAGCTTTAATAATAAAAATAAATAAAAGATCCCTGGGGGAGAGAGAGTTTACCTGCCCTGAGCTGGTTCCGTGAACATCCCCACGTGGATTTACCAGTTCCGGTTCTGTGTTCCACTCCCCTCCCCTCAGGGTGAAGTCCCAGTCTCGTAGCCTAGGCCCGCCCCCCATCGTCCTCCTCCTCGCTGCTCCTCCGCAGGCAACGGCAGACCATGCTCTCCCTGGGCTCCCACATGCCCCGGATTGTCAGCACCTCCCTTGGTCCGTGCCCGGGCCTCAGGACGCCCCGCGTGCCCACCGTTCTACGCTGCCCTCAGTGGGCCCCTCGCTTTCCGGGCTCCCTCCCGCTCCCCGCCCGCTCTCATTACACCCCGTGTTCTCAGCACATCCCTGCCTCCCCCGACCTGCCCGAGCCCACGCCGGGGTGCGCCAGGAGGGGGCAGCATCAGCTGTTTGCTCCGGATCTTCCAGGTCCCTCACCGTGCGAAGGCTCGCATTGCGCCCCATCAGGGTGATCCGTCTCACCTGTCCCCGGTTTCCACCTGAGCCTTGGGGTACAATTCCGTACTCTCTGTTCTGAGCTGCCTTCGGGGCTCCATCATCCTCAGCCTTTTCTCAAGACGGCCCCCGCGCCACGGTCCCGGCGCTCCACCGACGCTGCCGGGTCAGCGTGCCCGCCCATGCCCACACGGTCCCTGGCTCTCATTTCTCTCCTGTACCCTCAATGGCTGTTGCGGGGTCACTTTTCCAGGCCAAGGTAATCTTCCCTTTGGGAGAACTCTTCGTTGCTCATCGTCCCCTCGGCTCCTTGCTCCCCGACCGTACCCCTTATCTTTCCTCCACGAGCCCCAGGACGCCGCCTTCTGCCGTCACCACCCACTCTCTCTCCCGCGGTGATTCCCTAAAGCTCCCCGCTCTCCTCTTTCTGGGGCCCCTTCCAAACACCGACGGGGCATCATTCCTGGCCCCTGAAAGGCGCAGAGCCCAAGCCGAACTACCAAGAGGCGTCAGAGACACCGAGGAGTCCACACTGGCCACCAGGAGGCGTCAGAGACACCGAGGAGTCCACACTGGCCACCAGGAGGCGTCAGAGACACCGGGGAGACCACACGGGCCACCAGGAGGCGTCAGAGACACAGGAGAGACCACACTGGCCATCAGGAGACGTCAGAGACACAGGGGAGTCCACACGAGCCACCTGGAGGCCTCAGAGACTCAGGGGAGTCCACACTGGCCACCAGGAGGCATCAGAGACACCGTGGAATCCACACTGGTCACCAGGAGGGGTCAGAGACACCGGGGAGTCCACACTGGCCACCAGGAGGGGTCAGAGACACCAGGGAGTCCACATTGGGCACCAGGAGGAGTCAGAGACACAGGGCAGTCCACACTGGCCACCAGGAGGGGTCAGAGACACAGGGGAGTCCACACTGGCCACCAGGAGGGGTCAGAAACACTACACTGGCCACCAGGTGGCAACAGAGACATTGGAGAGTCCACACTGGCCACCAGGAGAGGTCAGAGACAACGGGGAATCCACACTGGCCACAGGAGGGGTCAGAGACATCGGGGAGTCCACACTGGCCACCGGGAAGGGTCAGAAACACCAGAGAGTCCACACTGGCCACCAGGAGGGGTCAGAAACATTACACTGGCCACCAGGGGGCAACAGAGATATCGGGGAATCCACACTGGCCACAGGAGGGGTCAGAGACACCGGGGAGTCCACACTGGCCACCAGGAAGGGTCAGAAACACCAGAGAGTCCACACTGGTCGGTCACTCCATTGGCTCACCAATAGCTGACACAGTCACTCCTCCACTTCTAGGGGATCTGTCGCCAAAGAGATCTCACCTTCTCTAGCAGAACTTAGTTTGCTGACCTTGGCAAGCAAAATTTCAAAGGGTAATTTCTTAGACCAACACAAGAACTTACTTGACTACTGAGACTAAAAATCATTTAATTCACAAAACATCATTTAGTTCACACGTAATAAAAAACATCTGTCTTCTTTGTACAGCCATACTCTCTAGATTTCTGAAATACTGTATGGAATTTATACAATAAAACCTATTAAGACTCTTGAAAACATTGCTGCTTTCCCAACAACATTTGCAGGAACTGAAAAAACGCATCTCCAAATTCCACATAAATTACAGCAGAATATGACATCATTAATGTACATTTTAAACACATATACATGTCAGTGTACACAATACATTTACACCACCAGTCCCACTCTTTGGAAAGGTTGCCAACTCTCCCGGGTCCCAAAGGTATTAGTAAAGGGATGGAAACCCGTGCCCAGCTCACTCTGTAAGAACTCGTGTGCTTCAACATGTGTTTATTCTCACTCCTGTGGCAGTGTCTTTGGTGCCGGTGCACATGTGAACAAAATCTATATTTCTCTGCCAAAATAAATTGCCTAAATTTCCTGGAAAATATTCTGAAGTCAGGAAAAATTAGCACAAAGGACAATGTAAAAAAGAGTTGGGGCTTCACCTCCATGGACTGCATTCGCTCCAGTCCAATCTCTCATCAGCTGCTGCTGAATCACCTATAATTGTCACTCAAGACCCCAAAAGATCCTATTCTCAAAAGAAAGCCAGTTTATGAAGGTCTTTGGAAAATTCTTGTTCCCGACCTCCCTTCTGCCTTTTTCCACTTCCAGAAGGCTGCCCTTGACCCGTATCTTTCTGTAGTAAAAATGCCTAAGAGAGGACAGTTGGCTAAGTTAGGAAAAAAAAGTGAGCTTTAAAGCATCAAAAGAATGGTTCACAGTGCTCCCAAGTATCTACTTGGTAAATGGTATTATGCATTTTTTTTTAGAAAGCCAATGACCTTCAGATAATTTAACACAGGTTAAAATGAATGGAAACCAAATCCCCGTACACATAACCCTAGAGCAGATTCTGGTGTCTGTAGGATACATGAGAACAATCAATATCTTCATGGGTTTTAGGAAAAGTCAGAGGCCATCATTGCTTCAGCCAACTCCAATCAAGACTCTAAAGCCAGACATAAAAAAGAAAGAAAAGACAAATGAAGTCAGAAACGTCTATTTTTTTGATGTAGTGCTACAACAATTCAAAAGAATTTTACAATGATCTCCTGCATTCTGCAAATGAAAAAATGAAATGCCAACAAGTATTTAGTGGGGAAGTTAACTGAAGGCTTAAGTGTAGCAAAATTGGGACAGTCAGGTTTAACTCAGGCTTTCTAAGTTTTGTCATCACAGTATTTTTCTGTTTGCGGTTTCCTTCTATGAGGCTGTGGTGGGCCCATGTGATAGAAACACCTGAGGCGAGAAGGATAGCTGTATTTAATAATGGAACTTCTAAGAGGTTAAGTGGGTGAATTCCTACAGGAGGTCAGCAGCCTCCTAATTCTAGGGCTGGAGAAAGACTCCACTCTGGAGAGAAGGCTAATATTGGAATATGTAAAGCAACCACTGCTTTTCAAGTCAGAAGCATCCCTCCCAAATACAACCGTTAACTGCTGTGTTAGGAGATATAATTTACCCAGCAGAAAGGCCAAAAGGAACAGAGGAAAAACCCGACAGAAACAAGTAAATGATCACCCAAGTATTCCCATCAAAAGTAGTCACGAAAGAATGCTAGAGATTCCCATATACCAGACTACAGAGAGCTAGGTAATTAGCTACAAAAGTCTCCTACCTCTCTCTCCAATACACTGACTGCTCTAGCCCAGGTAGGGCAAAGAAGAGAAAGCATGAAGACTTACCATCAGACTCTTACCCTGTTCCTCTGTTGCTTCACGAATAACAGTACTCAAACAGCCAAGATAATTCAGATTTTCCTCTACTATTTGTGTAAAAGTTTCTCTGTAGAATGAAATAGACAATAATTTAAACTTCGACTTGGGAACATGACGTTTTCTTCTATTTTACCTGTCTGATATCAAATTGCAGATCAGATGTGTGCTAATCAAGTGTCTTTTGTTTTGTCCTTTACAAGGACACTAGCAAATCAGTAAAAAGACATATAGTCATCCCTCAATATTCACAGGGGTCAGGAGGGAAGAGCCCCTGCAAGTATGAAAAACTGCAAATAACTGAAGATCCCACCCCAAACTTCTATTTTTGATAATTCTGATATTTAACACACAAAACAAGAAATATACCCATTAAAAAGTTGCAATTTCTACATGAGAGATTAACATCTCACACACCATACAGTTTTTGCAGCCACAGGCGTAGCTGCAATTTTCTTCTACAAAAATCACAACATACAATGCTCACTAACAGAAAATCACATGCCCAAGTTTGAATGGTAGAGAGACAGAGATGTTCCCAAAGACAATGTTTACACTGTAGTTCTTTAGCACAGTGAAGTGTTTAACAAAATTTAACTGCTTGGAATAAATTTACATGTGTGTACTTGATGGTAGTAAATGACAAAAAGACAAAAACATATTAATATCATGCAGCATTTATGACATTAATTTTTTCTAGTTTTCTTTACATCTCCAAATCTCCAAAAATTCCCATTTAATTATTGATAGACAATGAAGCCATGAAAAACCAAAACTGTGACCTTCTCTTGCTTGACATGTTGAAGAGTTGAAGAGAAGATTACCTTCACTTGAATTTGATTTGGAGGAAAAAATGATTAAACTAATATATGAAATAAAAACATGGGAAATGTCAGCCAATTGAATGCAACAGGGAAACAATTTTTAGTCTGCAAAGGTACCAGTTGCCTTCAATAAATCTGGAGAATGAAATGCCCCAACTACACTTCTCCATACAATGAGCCATAGGTCAGTCCCTCTGCTATTTATACTGCCATTCCCTTCTACTTAAAGATCACAGACCAAATTAGGACTGAGAGGGATCTTAGAGACCAACTAGTCGCACCTTCTAAATGTATAGATGACTAAAATGAGGCGAAGAGACTAGGTATCCTGTCCAGGGTCATACAGCCTTTAAGTGTCTAAGGCAGAATTTGAACCCAGAGCTCCCAGACTCCAACCCATCACGCTTCCCAATCTCCCCAACCACATGTACCTCAAAAGTGCTTCACTCGGCATGAATCCTGCTAATCAGAGAAAACACAACAGAAACTCTTCCTTCCTTCATAAAGCCTTCCCTGATAAACCCCACCTGCTCTGGTCAATTCACAGTTCATTTTTTATACGGATAATCAAATGACAAGTTAATTAATTTGGATTCTGTCTACACTTGCAACTCCAATTCTAACTCTGTCTGCTTGCACTAAAAAGTCTCATTCCTCAACTATGTGGAGAAGTGTAGCGCATCCCATCACTTGTGGCCAATCATTACCAAGCAGACCGAACACAAAAATGACCTTAATTTGCCACCTGTCTTTGTCCAGTGACTCAAGAAGCCGTTTAAGGAAGGCCCTGCATGGGTCCCAAACCCCAATCCTTGTCATGCTCCAAACGCCCTAAGAAGTGCTGGCAGTGACCCTGGGAGTGACCCTGAAGGCGGCAGCAGGGGCCGGTCAGAGTCTCACCCAGGAAGTGACCGATCCTCGGAAAGGGACCCCACTGTCACCCAAGTGAAGCGCCAGCTTGGACATGTAGGTCAAGGAGGATAATATGATGAAATCCTCATGTCCTGGGGATAAGCAAGACTGCTCAGTGGTCTGCTTATATAGTTCTACTTGAAAGAATGAGTGAAATTAGGACCATTCTTCAGTATTTCAAAAGCTCCAGCAGTGGAAATAAATTGCCCCACTATGCAGACTTCACCTTTCATGCCCTATTAGTTACTGTGGTCAAAAGAATAAAATCAGGACCTTCTCGTAATGGACTTTCTCCACCTCAATTAGACAGAGCCATAATTCATCACCAGGACTGAGAGAGCAAAGATTTCCTCTGATAATAAATGACTGGGAAATTTCAATAGTCTTGGGAGCTTTATATCTATTAGTGTGCATTTCAAGTGCTAAATATGCAGAATGACAGAATCTGAGTTGAGAGGATACCCACAGGTCAGCTAGTTCATCTCCCTCTTGTTTCATGAACCTAAAGCACCTTTAATGAAGGCAGAAGAGGCTATTCAGCCTTTAGGCACCAAAAGTTTCTTGTTCAATTTGTCTAAGTAGACATTTCCCTGTACCAGCTCTGATCAATTATGTTACTGTACTACAGAATTAACAGTGGGATTTGATGCTGAATATTTACTGAGCCCAGAATGAACTGTGGAAATTGCTTTCTTTTAAAAAATTTCTATCAGTTTTCTTTCTTATGACTCTCTTAAGAGTAAGATGCAGCTCTCTGGTTATATGTGATGTGGCTCCATCCTTCTGCCTGATTAACTATGGGCTGGGCCTCTGGTTGGTACCATTGTGTTTTTTAAGAGTTTGCACTCTGGAAGTGGCTGGGGTAAGGTGAGGGAGGGTAGGGGGGTATGAGAGAAAGAAATTCAAAAAGAAATGAGAACACAATAAGCTAAAAGAGAGAAGAATTCTTGATTTCATATGAAGAGCAAATATAAAATATATTCGTATTTTTCATTCTACAATTATGTAAAAAGGAAACCCACCCATCCTGAGCATTTAGTACACATGCCAGAGAACGGGGTACAGGAGTTGTCAAAGTTGAAGGTAGACCTGCAGGAGTTGGAGTAGTGACTGCACCTTCTAGACTGGTTCCAACAAGGGATCGAGCAGAACTCTGAGTCTGAAAAGATGGGGAAGAAATGTCAAATATCATTACCTACTCCTCCTACTATTGGCTACTTTAACTTCTAAAACCTATCATGTGGATAACCTCTGAGAGTCTCTAGGTCTTTAAATGTCTTTGGCCCACTGATTCACTAGGTCTAAAGCCAACATCCTCCGCCAGTACTCCTGAGGGCCCTTTGGATTTTCCTGCTGGGCAGAGCAGACACCTACACAGAGAACATCTACCGAGATAAGTTTGGCACAAAAGAAGCAGGTTAAACATCTTTGTGGAACCTTCAGTGTTCTCTCAAGTTCACATACTACAACGGAATTGGGGATAAGCAGCAGGACAGGGGAAAGATGATGAGAGGGGAGAATTTCCAAGGATTATGAGCCAAGGATTAAAGAGCAGTGTCACAGCCTATTAGGAAACACTAAAAAAAGGCCTAGCTCATCCCATCCTTTCATCACCCTTCTGCAGGGACATGTCACTACAAAGAATTACTTACACAAGCAATTTTTAACAGATGCCAAATTTCCCTCTGCCTTTTTCCCTGCATCAACATGACCGTGTTGTCAGCTTCTTTGATGTTATTGAGGGCCACTTCAATCTTGGGGAGCAGGTCGATAATCTTCTGCTTACAGCCCAACAACTTGCTGGAGAGAAGAGCCAGGGTCAGTGTCAGAAGGAAGGCCCAATCCCCTGAAGAATATGAACAGATACAAGCACAGCACCATGCTGCTCTCTGCTGAGCATGTGTGCCATTTTGGAAGGGACTGGCTTTTGGAACTCCGTGGGTTCAAAACAGGGAGATAAAGAGAATTTCTACCTAAGGTGACCAAACAATTCTTTGAGAACACGGTCCTGGTTCTGCACAGTCAGCACAATGATCTTCACCATTTCAGAGCTATCACTGTAGGAATGATCTGTAACAAATCACAAAAAGCAGGACCAGTCACTCTTTACCAGTAGAGAAATAATTCTTCCTCAAACCTTGAAAACACTACCAATTAAATTCAAAATCTGATTTGGTGAATAATGACTAGTAGAATAGGCCAAATAATAACTGCAACAGTAATTCAAATTAATATAGTACTTTAAGGTTTACAAAATGTTTTCTTCACATCAATCCAGCAGGTCTGGATAACAAATTTAAAAGAAGTAGAAACCAAACAAGAGAGAGTTTTGGTGACCTACTTGTGGTAAGGTGGTGTCAGATTTGGGACTAAAATGCAAATTTCTAAATTCCCAAGTTAAAAATCCTTTTCACTGCATCATGCTATTTCAATAGAAATTATTGTTATATAGAGATTTTTTCAGTCGTGTCCAATTCTTTGTGACCCCATGCGGAGTTTTCTTAGCGGACACTGCAGTGTTTGCCACTTCATTCTTCAGCTCACTTTTCATAGATGAGGAAACCAAAGAAAACGAGATGAAATGACTTGCCCAGGGTCACACAAGTACTAAGTATCAGAGGTCAAATTTGACCTCAGGAATCCTCCTGACTCCAGCTCAGCACACTTATTTACAAAGCCACCTTGTGCCTTCAGGAGAGATTAGTTAATCTATATCTAAATCTGGAAATCTGCCACACCTGGGTGGCCCAGATAAGTGGGTCCAAAGTTCAGGGGCTCTGATCCTGTGAGTCTGCATTCCCTTACTTGGACATGACAGAGAAATTCAATTAAATACAACATTACTTAAATGCTTATCATGTACAAGGCATAATTGCAAAGACAAAAATCCTAATAGTTCTTGTTTTCAAGGAGCTTACATTCAACTTAAGATGGGGATTAGTATACAAGAACATGAAAGATATATGTAGTTAAGCATACAAGTGGCAGCTCTGCTTCTTGAGCACGGGGACTGTTTCATTGCTCTCTCAGTGTACACCAGTGCCTGTGACATGGTAAGTCCTTTAAAAATGTTTATGAAGGCAGAGTGCATTAAAGGCACTTGAGGAAGGAAGGAATGCTGCTGGCTCAGCTTGGGAAAGGGGAAATATGTCAATTTAGCAGGACAGCTGATGCTCCAAAGGCAGCGGCCCTAGCTCCAATTTCGCTGCTCAGAATGCCATCTGTACATTCATGATTTTCTAAATTGGCAGAATCTCACCCATTGTGGTAAACTCATCAAGGGCACAAGACATGCCTTAAGTTTTAAGGGATCCACACGGCTTCACTATACTGCCATCAAAGAGCAAGTATTTTTCAAATCCTCTTATCCTATTTCACCTCAAACATCCCAATCACTTCATGCCCCAAACTCTTCCTGTTATAGTCATCATTTCTGAAAATTCCATAGACCAAGGCTTCTTGATTATATGTTTCACATAAATAAATATGTTCATAAATGTTTTCTAGAAACAGGTTAAATTTTGGACTCTGTAGAAATGGGAGAAAAGTAATTGAACAGTGGAAGAAATGAGAGAAGCAGCAGACAAATGATGCCTGTAAATAAAAAAGTGGCAGCAAGAAAATGTGAAACAGAATTCTACCAAGTCATGAGTCATGTCACCTTCATCTCAAAAATCTGACCTATTAACTAATCAAACCAGAAGGAAGAGCTTCAGACTGACTGGTCTGGCCTGATAGGAGCCTCACAGTGAGGGTGGATTTGTCCTGGGCCAGGAGGAGAACAGGGGGAGGAAAAGTAGAAGAGGAGGCCCAGAAGGACCAGCATGGAATGTGGTGCCATGGCCAGAGTTTTCTACATAAGTTGTACAAAAGCGGACAAAGCTGGACCTACCAACCTGCACAGATCATCTGTGTCCCACGATTCCTCACCACAGAAACAACTTATTGCACTTAAAACAAGTGGCCTGAGTAGGGCATGGTTCTGCTGACTTGTCACTGAGAAGGGGTACGGAGCAAGAGGAAAACACCAAACGTGGGGACGGGGGCACTGAAGAACTGTCAAAACCAGACAGTGTGAGAGGCTGGCACACCATCACCTCCCAAGCCCCTCTACACACCCACACCACAAAGCAGCGTCATTAACCAAACATTCAGAGGCCCAGAGGAAGGAAGCAGAGCAGCGAATACATAGGATCCTCTTTCCTTCTGGTTTCCATTTACTGCTGTTCACTCTGTTAACTACCTACAGGCCACTGGCTCTTTGTAATTTCAGTTGATGAGAATGTGATTCTCGATACCACACTAATCACTATAAAACCTTCTATAACCAAAATCAGTTTAGAGTCAGATGTGCAGTGATTTGCCCTTTCCCATTCTAACACATGTGCTCTCTATCTAGTTTGTAGCAAACACTGCCTGGTCGGCCAAAAAGCAACGAACGGCATATGCAGTCACATGTGAGCAGCTTTCAAGGCGTCCTGCCCTGTCCCATCTGAATGTGGATCTCCACTCGCTAGAGACATAAAGTTTCTGCCAATTTCCCTAAACAGACAATAAATTTTAGGGCTTTTTTGAAAAATCTTGCTCCCATCTTCCTTCTAAGACCTCATCACTTCATGCTTCCTGTTCATCTTCTGTTCCTAACTTAGCTCGAGTTCCCCAAGATGGGAAACTTGTGACAACTCCTCTGTAGTGAAAACCTTACATAATCCTAATCACTACTAAAAAAAGATGCATACGGCAACCCGATTTCAACTCAACCCTCCCAGGACAGCCAGTGAAATTGGCCACTACCCTTGAAAAGTTTTTTTTTCCCTGTGCTAGGATGATAGGGTCTTACCTGGAGACCTGGGCTTCAATTGCTTATAGAGATCAATGGCTTTCTGTTCCCTACAAAAGAAAAATCAAGTTGTTTTACAGCCATGCTATGATAAATGTCATTAAATAATTCTAATAATCCAATGAAGGCAATATTTACTAGTTTTAGTCACAGTCCACATTTTAAGAAGGCACAGAACTCTACTCGCCAATTACAGAGCATTTCTTAAGTGTTTTTTACATAGAACCAAAAGAGCCAAAGTACAGTACTGTATTTTATTCCAAAATGCTGATTTACAACTCCACTGCATTTCTTCATAAAAGCAAAAAAGCTAGAGTTCTTAGAAGACAACTCATGAGCAAATCTGAAGTTTTCCCTGGAGCACCTCAGGCTGTATAACCTAGGGGTGAGGGGCCATGGAAATTGAAACTCACACTTAAAGAAATTCAACTAGATCAACCTCACAATAACCTTTTGAAGTAGAATGTTCAAAATATGGAAATCTCCATTTCAAAGATGAACAAACTGGGGCGCAAAGAAAGTAAATCACACTATCAGGAAGTCTTGGACAAATGTTCTGACTCGGAAGAGTCCAACATTCTTTTCATTTGTAAAGTAAAAAACTTACTACAGACAATGGGGGGAAATTTTTGGAAATATTGGAAATAGCTAAAAATCCACACATCTAACAGAAGCAACTTCTCAACAATACAGCCACTTATCACTTGAAAGTCAAATGATCAAAAAACAACCCAAGTACCTGATAATGTCCTCATGATCAATCAGCTAACCCCCAGCTCAAGATCCCAGCCCAAGATCCCAGCCCATACAGACCCATAGAGGGGAAGGATTTCTTACAGAGACTCCATGACATCTTCTTGACGCCTCGCAGAAGGGCTCCTCTGCAACTCCACAATTTCAGTGTGCAGGGACATGATCTGCTCATCCAAGTATCCAATATCACCAGCCTAATTCAGACAAATGGGGATATCACTTACCGATCTCAGTTGTGCCCACAATGCACAGTAGGGTTAAAAAGGGACAACAGGTTACAGAGACAGAGGGCTTGCTGCTTTAAAGTTAGAGAGGAGAAATTTTTGCTTATAATATTAAAAAGATCTCTTTCCTGACACACAATCTAATCTTCCACATAAAAAGATGCTTAATTTCTCACTTAGTTCTTTGCTCTCCATTTGCCCATCTCAAAAATAATCTGCTCCGACACCCAGTTTCTTCTCTGGAGAGGAACAGAGAACAATTTCAACACTGAAAGGAAAAGGATGTGCAGAAACGACCAGTGCGGCCTTCATTTATGGGTCTGTTCTGCCTCCTGCTATCTCACCTGACATGAGAAGTGGTGGTGTGAAGTGGTACTGGACCCATGAAACCTTTCTGTAACCCCTGCCTTCATTAGTCAGTGGAGATTCAAGGCAAGACATAGGAATGGCAGCAAGAACAATGTCAAGGGTTCTAAAGAGTGAAGAGGTATGACAAAAAGCTTCATGTAGTGGTCAGCTGAAGAAGTGACCTGTGCCCACATGAATAAGTATCTATCTAAAGCCAGTCCAGAACATGAGAGATTTCTAGGCAACCACAGATGTGGATGGGTTAAGCTGATTCTCTTTTACTCAGAAATAAAGCTTAATTACTGGGGAAGAAGCAGAAATCAGCCTCAAAGAAGGGCCTACCTGTGCACATTGAATGGCCTTTTCTTCCATTTCTTTCCAGGCTTTTAACATTTTTTCTGAGGCTGAAACAAAAGTCAGGGTCATCTTAGAAACAGCCATGAACAAAAACAAAGGAGAAAGGCTTCAATGATCAATATGACCACAAATATTTTAATATTTTAGGTAATTGTGTTTTACTCTTATCAGAATAACTCTATTTCCTAACTGGGTAGACTCTATGTTAAGAGGGATCTTACAGAGAGCAGTCCTTCACTGGTAAAAAGACAGTTGCCATATGTTATTTACATACAGAGAAGGAATTATGGCAGAAGTGCTGGTGATCTCTAGTTTATTCAAGCTTTATTAACTCTGCAGTTTCATATTGAACTTGAAGGACAGTAAATGCAGAATAACATGCTACAAAAGATGCTGATGGCTGATTTCAGAAAGGCCTGAGAAACTTACATGAATTAAGTCAAGTGAGTAGAACCAAGAGAACACTGTACACAGCAACAATAACATTATGGGATGAGCAACTGTGATGGAACTGTCTCTTCTCAACAATGAGGTCAATCAGGCTAATTCTAACAGATTTGTGATGGAGAGAGCCATCTGCATCATGAGAGAGAACTATGGAGACCGAATATGGATCACAAGAAAGTATTTTCACTTTTTTTGTTGTTGCTTCTTTTTTTCTTTCTCATTTTCCCCCTTTTTTGATCTGACTTTTTTTGTGCAGCAGGATAAATATAGAAATATGTTTAGAAGAATTGCACATGTTTAATCTATATTGGATTACTTGCTGTCTATAGAAGGAATGAGGTGGGGAGAGAGGGAAAAAAATTTGAAACATTTGCAAGAGTCAATGTTGAAAACTATCTTTGCATGTATTTTGAAAAATAAAAGGTTTCTATAAAAAAATTAAATTTTGATATGTGATTTTGAAAAAAAAAAAAAAAAAAAGATGCTGGCTTTGGAAAGCCACAAATATAGCAAGGCCATAATTTCTACTACTGCCAGCAGTGAGATCAGAAATACTACCCAAAAGGTGTTTGTTTGGAGAGGTCAAACCACTGCAGATACATGGAGAAAGACTTTTATGTCTTCTAAGTGCAGAATCTGAAGTCCATAGATTTTAAATTACTGGCACACTTACCAAAAATCACACAAATCAAAAAATTTGAGTTCCCTATAGAAAGCATCAAATGGCAATTAGTAGACAAGAATTAAAAGATCACAAACAATTTTTTAAAAATCCTAAAGTTCAAAACAAATAAATGCATTTTATAGTAGACAGAAATAGAACTTAATAAAGGAAGCAACTACCAGTATATGTATATAGAGTCCTCTTTTATTATATTCTCCTAATAAATAACAGCCATAATAACTCCACTTGGACAAGGCTTTCAAAACAATCTCAAAGTGCTTTCCACCCTCACTCTCATTAGACAACATGGAATACTTACATATCCCATAAGTCATCTGGTCACTGTATCTATCCAGGTCAAGTTGAATGCTCTGATGAAAAAACTGCAATTTTGCTTTCAGTTGCTGAGATGCTGAAATCATGGTGTTCTTCATTTTTGTTAAGTTAGCATTATAGCGAAGAAGACTCAACCTAAATCAGGGCAAAGATATAACCACATTTTGGCAGAAGAAACCAATGACCGATGTAAAAAATATCAATCTTGCCCCCACACTTTGATATTCAGGGTAAGAGTCAAACTTAGTCAGGATTCAGATTTCCCATCAATGTTATCTGTCAAAACAAAGACCTCGTAATACTGCCACCAAATACTTACTCATAGTGTTTTACTTGGTAGGTTTCAGAGGACAAAAACAACGCCTCTTTAAATTGTGTTTTAGGGTTTACAAAATACTGTCTTTGAGCATTACATAAACATTAGCACCCCCAACTTAAAGCTGGAAAAGCTGGATGTTTGAGTTACCATCTTGGTGAAGTTACAGGATTTGTATAAGGTGCTACAACTACTGTGTTGCAACCTGAACTTAAATCTAGGTCTTAGACACCAAAGTGCTTTTTCTACTCTTGCACCTCGCTGCTTCCATGTGGGTCTTACAGCTTGGAAACCGATGCCATGGGGCTCTGGGATCAAGTCCCAGCGGCACTGCCCAGAGCCCTCACACCTCAGTGTCTGGTGGTCTCACTACCAGATGACACACTGGTTTCTTAGGCCTGAGGTACCCCCCCCAAACCCTGAGTCCCCTGTGATGTGGCGTCCCTGTTCGGAACTACAAGGCCTGCTTACATTGCTGCTCTCTGCCCCTGGAAGAGCCTGCTGTAGTCTTCCTTGAGCCCAGACACATAATGCACAGCTTCAGCCCATACTCTACGCAGCTGCATGACCGGCAACTGGATTTTGCTGTCCTTTACTGTGGGGGGAAAAAGGTTTGGTATAAGCAGAAGCAATATGACACGGAAGAAAGTAAGAAAACCAACGACTACAATAATGACAATGAAAAGGCTACTGAAAGGAAGCTGCAATAGCCAATCTGGGTTTCAGAGAAGCTATCATGAAACTTATCTCCTTCCTTCCCTTCCTCCCTCCCTCCCTCCCTCAGTACCAAAGCCAGAGACTACCAGGGCAAAATCCTGCCAACTCTGTCAGGCAGGAACCCTGCTCTGAGGAGCACTGAAATTAGGACAGGAAAGAGAAGGATACTCAATTCTAAAACGAATGTGATATAAAAACGAAGAGCTATCAAATAAAACTTTGTTCAGGAAGAGTGAAATGATTTTCCAGTTTTGACTGCCAAGAATCCCCTCATGGCTTGAGTTATTCCAGAACTAAACATTATCTACCATGTTCAAGGCTCTGTGGAAGACATGCAAGTAAAAGTGCCTCCTACTGGGGTGAGAAACTCTACCCTTTGTATGCTGTACTCATTCTAACAGAATGAGCAAATGTTTGAGTATTACAGACCTTATTACTGCCCAAAGATTTAAAATTGGAAAATTCATCCTTTAATTGAGCAGTTTAAGTAACAGATCCAAAAGCTTAAGAGCTAATTGAAAATTTAAGAAGAACCAAAACTGATAGTATTTTCTTTATTTATTTTTTGCTCCACAAAATTTTAAAAATTTTATTTTATTTTCAGTTCCAAATACTCTCTCTTCCACCTCTCCCAGTCACTGAGAAAGCAAGAAAAATAAAAGCTATTACAAATATGTATAATCAAACAAACATTAGCCACAGATTAGGCATGTTCCTCCCCCTCTAAAAAATAATGCTTCAATCTGTACTTGAGTACATAACCTCTCTGGAAATGAATGGCACATTTCATGTGACATTATTTCCTAAAGAATCTTTGCCTCTAAGCCTTTAAAAGAATTCCAAAGCTCTCCAAAGATGATCGCTATGTAGGAAAACTGTACCCAGCTGACCACTGAAAAGTGGCTTTAGGGTCCCAGAATGTATAGTTTAGATCCCTGAGTCAGCTTCAGCTATAAAGGATTAGTTTCCATGAAAGTTGTTAGCTATTAAGCTAAATCCACTTCTACAAACTCCTTTAATAAGAAATCACAATTTTATATAATTTTATGCTTTTAAGTGTTCTCAGAGCCTTTCTCTCAATCTTCACAACAATCCCATAAGGCAGGTAAAGCAGAGATTATTTTCCCTCTTATATAAATGAAGCAACTGAGGTTCAGTCAAGTGACTTAGCTAAGTCAGAAGATCCAAAACAATTCTGGCTGTCACCCAGTCTAATTCTCTTCCCAATGTGCTTACATCTTTGCAAATGAAGACTCCACAGCAGCCCTAAAGTAAAACCCTAACACTCATGAAATTCTAGCAGGGAGTTCCTGTTCCTTCTCCTTCTCCACCAGATACATGCTTTACATTTTCTCTATGGCCCATTTCCTGATAAAATCACCTGAGTCATAAACAATGATCTTTACTAATTTTCCCAAAGGGATTTCTAGGAGTCATAACTCTCCTCAAGGAGTAAAAGAATCTTAGCAGCAGAAAAAACCTTTAAGAATCCAGTTCAATCTCCCATTTCATTACTTGACAGATGACAGTCACCTGCTCTTTTTCAGTGACATGGAGTTTAGAGAACAGCCTGGATTAGTGGATGAAGACTCCAAGTCAAGTAAACATGGGTTCAAGTCCTGCCTCAAACATTAGCTGTATATCTATCCATAAGCAAGTCATTTAACCCTGTCTCAGCCTGCAAAATGGGGAATAGCAGTGCCTAACTTGCAATGAGGATCAATTGAAATAATGTCTATTAAATGCTTTCAAATCCTAAAATACAATAAAGGTCAACTATTATAATCACCCTACATGGCCCACTCCATTTTTGATTCGCTCTAAAATTCTTTCCTATACTGAGCTGAAACCGGCTTTATTTTAACCTTTATCCACTAATCTCAATTTGGGGATCAAGCAAGAGAAGTAGTTAAAGATGGCAATGTCCAGGCTACACACCCACGGTATCTCCAAACAAACATCATATGTCATAAAAGCCTGCTAAATCAAGTCTACTTATTATCCTGACCATCGTCCTCTGAATACAGTTCAATTTATCAATCTCTTTCAAAGTACAAAACATCATCAATAAGTAAGATCTGAAGACTGATCACACAGTCACAGAACACAGAAGGCTGGTTCTCTCCCTTGTTCTGACCTCTACACTTCTAACATTAAACTCAGGAGATAAAAGAAGGTACCTCTTTCCTTTTTCTGTACAGGTAGAAAAGTATGGGTGTGGACCACTGTATATTACTCATAAAACAGATGATGTTCTTATTAGTTATTATTTTCCTGATTCATTATAAGGTGTATCTCTCTGAGAAGGAGGGGAACATATTAGGAAATTCCCCCTTTAGAAGGTAAGAAGAGACTGTTTCATTCTTTATCCCTCCAAAGCCTACCAAAGTTTCAGGCACATCACCAAAGTTTAAAAAATACCTGTTGATCAATTGAGATATGGAAGTGATGTAAACAAAGAATAAACAGACCACATTAGCTTTGAGGGCAGTATTGTCAGTTTATTCATATTGAAGTTATAGCAACTAAATCCCCAAAGTAATCTTCATAAGAACTGATCCTCATGCATCAACGAGTATTATTTAAGTACTCGCTAAAGTAATCAAACATGAATCCCTGAGAGATGACAGATGACTATTCAACAATCATTTAATTATAAATATCAAATCAAGCGTGAAAGAGGTGCTCTCTACCAATGTTCTGTGCAGACTGAATGTAGAATATTCTGCACGCTGCCTCTCATAAGAACAGCCTAAGAATACACACAGGAAAACCTAATGGGTAGATAAAGATATTCAGCTGGAAGGGCAACCCATTCATCAATCCATCAGTCTATTAGTTTTAAGGATGCTATAAAGATTATAGACAGCTGAATCCAGAACTGAATGGGAAAAGAGATTGTATTTACACAACTAATAATTTCAGACTGGTCCCAAACACAAAGCTCATTTTTTTTACACCAATCTTGTTGGTATAAACCATCAGTGATAGTTCTGAAACACAGAACAGCACAATCTAAGAAGAATCAAAATGTAAGGTGACCAAAAGGACAATGAAAAAATGCATGTTGGGCATAAGCAAGCTACAGCATATAACCAATGATCATTTACACACAAATAGAATTAAAACATATCAGCTGGGAAATGTATGCCCCCAAAAGGGGAATGGACCAGTCTGATGTCAAGAACAAGAAATAACAGATAACTTGAGCATGGTATTAGTACCAAAGGAAAATCTGTTGGGGGGATGGTGGAGGGGAGGACAGGGGATGGGGATGAGCAAGACTCAAATGTGTTAAGAAGTCATGAATGGATAATTACCTGTACAAGAAGAATATCCATACTGATGACACTGCACAGTTCCATTGAAGCATCAAAGTACAAAAGAAAGCTATTCAATTCCAGACTGAATGAAACACAAACTTTCAAAAGGCCTAGCAAGGTCCAACTCAATTCTCAGAAGTTCAGGTTAGTTAGCCTTCTCATATGCCAAAGAAAATAGTTTCTTCACTTCTGATTATCCCCAATTTGGAGTAACCAACTCACTCTTTCACTCAAAGCTTAGTCTCAGCTAAATCTGGAGGCTTCTTAATGACAATGTAAATGCATGGCACTTTAGTCCTGTCCCTTAGCTAACTTCTCTTACTTCCCACCTTCTAACAGTAGCATCAATTTGCATTTATATAGCATTTTAATAGGTCTGCAATCTCTTTACAAATGTTATCTCACTTTATCCAAACAACAACCTGGAAAGAAGGTGCTATTATCCCCATTTTACAGAAGAGAAAACTGAGGCACAGCACCAGCTACACTTTTTTAAACTGGACTCCAAGACCCTAGAAAATATCATCAATAGGAGACTCATCATCTTGTGAAATTGCATCAGTCTAAATGTGGAAATATGTATAGAAGAATTGCAAATGTTTAACATACATTGATTGCCTGCTGTCTAGGGGAAGGGAGGAGGAGAAAGGGAGGGGACCTGGAACACAGGGTTTTGTAAGGATAAATGTTGAACTTCAACAATGATACTGTATGAGGATGTATTCTGATGGAAGTAGGTTTCTTTGACAAAGAGAATCTAACTCCATTTCAATTGATAAATGATGGACAGAAGCAGCTACACCCAAAGAAAGAACACTGGGAAATGAATGTAAACTATTTGCATCTTTGTTTTTCTTCCCAGGTTATTTTTACCTTCTGAATCCAATTCTCCCTGTGCAACAAGAGAACTGTTCGGTTCTGCAAACATATATTGTATCTAGGATATAATGTAACCTATTTAACATATATAGGACTGCTTGCCATCTGGGGGGTGGAGGGAGGGAGGGGAAAAATCGGAACAGAATCGAGTGCAAGGGATAATGTTGTAAAAAAATTACCCTGGCATGGGTTCTGTCAATAAAGTTATTATAAATAAATTTTAAAAATAAAAAAATTTTTTAAAAAGGATAACTGTTGAAAATTATCTCCATAAGTATTTTGAAAATTAAAAGCTATTTTTTTTTTATTTAAATAGGGAAAAAAAGTAAGAAATTGCATCAGTTTTGTCGTTCTCAGTCCCCTCTGCCCTGCAACTGGAGGGCTGAGCAAAGCACTCCTCCCCAAGCCTGTAGAAAGAGTCCTCCCAGGCCAGTCATCTCTCCATTTCCCACCATTGCCCTTTTTAGGATTAGAATCCACCTTGCCCACATAAGCCCTTTTCCCACCCCAAGCCCTTTTCCCACCTCAAGCCCTTTTCAGCTTTCTTTTGTATATTGTCTTTCTCCAGCAGACTGCAAGCTCCTTGAAGGCAGGGACTAAATTTCTTTTTCCTTTTTGTAACCCTAGTGTAAGTACACAGTTGTAGCTGTAAGCACACTGCCTGGCACACAGTAGGCCCTATTAAAATATTTACTGACCGACCAACAAGAAGGCTTAATGATTTGTTCAGGGTAGCACAGCTAATAAACAGCTGAAGCTGGATTCAAATTCAGAATTCTTACCTTCTAATCTCACGTTCTAGATGTTGTACCACCTAGCTGCCTGAGAAAAACAAGGCAATATAAATCAAATACAGTATCCCACGGATGGGATTCTGATTGTTGTCCCTAGCCCAAACCTAGCCCCTCCCCAGGTAAGATCAAATTGGAGAGCAATGGTCTTAAGGCCTTCGGTAAATTTGGTTGGTACTCAAAATATCAGCCAAGTTTTTCCTTAACTTGGGAAAGGTCAGACAATGAGAAAGGGATATGAGCCCTGACTATTTCTCCTGAGAAGTTAGAGTTTAGAGGGGGTAAGCTGAACTGAAGCTCTGAGGAGAAAGAAAAGGGGCCCTATTGCTGGTGTGAGAGGGACTGAGGAGTGGGGATCTCCAGGACTATGGTGAGAGTCCAGGGAACTAGAGAGAAAGGAGTTCTGGTGGATAAGGGGAAGAATCCAGCAGGAGGTCACGAGCTTCTTAATTAGGGGGGGGAAGGGAAGAGAAAAGCAGGGACTCGGGGGGAAGGAGGTTGTGAGGAAGAGGACGAAGACCAAACTTTCCCCATCTCCTTTGTCTGGAGTCTCTTTGCCTATAGTAAATTTGGTTAGGAACATCTTGCACTATTGCAGCAGTGCTGTATTTTGAGAGAGTGCCATAAAAGTTTGGACATATGAAACTTCAGTCCATTTCTCTTTGCAGCAGCAAAAAACAAGTAAGCTGAAAAATGGGGTCATAATTAAGGGAGCCTACTAGTGTAGGCCACTTCTCCTGGTCATCTAGATTATATATAGGCCAGATTCTATTACAGTAATATACAAGATATCTCCTTTTAAGGTCCTGCATGCTAATTTTGTAAGAGCAACCTAATAGGGAGTCACATTATGCTGTAAACCTGAAAAATTCTCACTTTAAGCCACTTACCTCCACACAGTCTTGTATAAAGGGAGAAAATGAGCAAAAAGCTCATGCAAAATTCCTAGACAGAGCATCCTCTGTGCAAAGGGAATCTGCAGGGCACAGAGGCCCAAAAAGTCCCCAAAAGCCTTCCTAGGTGCTTGGAGGATACCAGCTAGAGTGAGGAAAGGGGACCTTAATTTGGGTGGGAGAGAAACCGAACTAAGCCTTGGTCCCTGCAGTGGACACCAGAAATATTAAGGTGTCACCTCAAAAAGAATTCAGGCGCAGGCAGTCTCCAACTCAAGAAAAGGCATTTTAATGAAATTTAGGCCAAGCTCTCTGAAGGAGTCAGCATCCTGGCAGAGTAAGACAAGGATTGTTATGGACTAAATGGTGCTGATCACATCACCAGATATGTAGATTTTGAAATTAAGGGAGTTTGTTAACCCAAAGAGGTTCTAAAACCTGGAACTGGGTATGTGGTTACCCAGAATGCACACAAAAAAGGGGGAGGGAAGAGAGAGGGATGATTAATGTATAGTAATGATATTATAATCAGCCTTATTATTATTACTGTAACTCACCATCAGTTCAACCAAAAGGACAACAATGAAAGGACAACAACAGGCAATATGTCAGGAAAAAGTTGAATGAAAGTTTGTGGTTTAATGTCCTAATGCACATCCTGTTGGTGCTACTTTCTTATTGGTTGATGTTTACATTTAATGTATGATGTTATTATAGAATGTATAGCACCTATATGCTGGTGACTGAAGGTTTCTTTGGAGTTTGGGCTGAAGGCAACAATCAAAATTTCATCATCATCACCTTAAAAACAGAATTCACCTCTACATACACATCATCCCCTTCCAGGTCACAAGAGTTATAAACCCTTCCTTTATAGTTCAGTCCATTTAAAACCAAAGGACAGTTACAGCCAAAACTATCTTAGATCTCAATTCAGTAACAAAAGCATATTACTTACCAATATAATTTACACATTCAGATAAACTTCTGGAAGCAAAGGGCCCCTCATAGACGATCTTGCTTTTATCAAACAAATATACCATGTAGCTATCACAGCCTCGCTGAAAGACCAAAAAAAAACCATGAGTGCCTATTCCAAGAGCCCTGATATCCCAGATTCTCTCTTCCCAGATAACTTGAAGACACTAATGTCAAGATACCTATTACTTTAATATATAAATGAGAAGTTTTAGTTTCAGTTGCTCAGCAGTCACATCTTCCACATAAATGTAGCACATATGTGGTACATCTTCCACATAAATCTTAATTAGACTCAGGCTTTTTTATCAATGTTACCTAAAGCATGGCCTTCTATGAACTCAAGCCCCTACCTACTCAATTTCATGGTATTCCAGAATAAGTGAGAGAATAAAGCAGGGCTGGTGGGGTAGGAAATGTGAATCTGAATAAGGAAGGTGATTCAGACAAAATATAAAACATTCATCATTCCATGTTATCTTATTGAGGAACTCAAAGAGCCAAAAAGACAAAGCTAAGAGGAATTCGAATGAGTATCAAACCCTAAGCACAATCAGGCTCACACATTTTCTAGGGATATCAGAAGTCTCTTACTACTCCATCTAGAACACACTGAGAGGCAGGTTTCCGGGGATCCAGGGAAATGCCCATCTCTAAGAGCAGTTCTTGAGAAGCTGTACTTATTCCAGTTTCTTGCTCAATCCGAGATTGTAGTGAATGAAAACTCTCCTCAGGTAACAACAGGAAGGAAATTATCTTTGCAGAAGTCATGTTTAATATATGTGCTATCTGTATAAATGAGAAGATAATGATTAATTATTATCAGTTGTCTGATGTATGTAAAAGGCTATGGAGCACACAAAATATATGATACAGAAAGTATTTTGCCCAATTATAGGTCAATAAAACCACCAGGTTCCCTACTATTATTCTTATTTATAAGATTACATATATTCAAATTAGTAAGAGTAAGAATCATTCCACATTGACTAAATGGTCAAAGACAGTTTTCAAAGGATGAATTTCAAGCTATCAAAAGCAATATGAAAAATTCACTAAAGAAAAACAAAATACAGAAACTTTGAGATTCCACCTGATACCCATCAGATTGAAAAGGCTGGCAAAAACAAGAGAACTGTTCAGTTCTGCACACATATATTGTTATCTAGGATATACTGTAATCTATTTAACATGTAAAGGACTGCTTGCCATCTGGGAGAGGGGATAGAGGGAGGGGAAAAATCAGAACGGAAGTGAGTGCAAGGGATAATGTAAAAAATTACCCTGGCATGGGTTCTGTCAATAAAGTTATTTAAAAAAAAAAAAAAAAAAGAAAGAAAAGAAAAAGCTGGCAAAAAAAGGAAAAGGACAAATTATGAAGTTGTAGAAAACAAATACTAATATTAACTCCATCTTGGTAGAATTATGAACTATTCTAACCATAATAGAAAGCAATGTGGAACTATGCTCCCAAAGTTACCAAACTGTGAACAATCTCTAAACATACCATTACTAGGTTTATATGTCAAAGAGATCAAATAAAGAGGAAAAAGACCCAAACGTACAAAAATATTTATAGCAGGTTTTTTTTGTTTTGTTTTGTGGTAGCAAAGTACCAGAAACTAAAGTGTCAATCAATTGGGGAATGGCTGAACAAATTATGGTATAAGAATGTGATGAAAGACTTCTGACGTAGGAAATGAGTTACTGAAAAGTGAGGAGAACAGATAAGGAGAACAATTTCTAAAATTATAACAACATTATATAATCAAACAACTTCAAAAAACCTTAAGAATTCTGGTCCAAGCAATAACTAACTGTGATACCAGAAGACTCGTGATAAGACATTCCCATCAGAGAAGAAAGAGGCTCAGGGTGCATACTGAGACTTTTTTGGGGGGACATGGCCAGTTTGGAAATTTGTTTTGCTTGATTGTATGTTTGTAACAAAGGTTTAGGTTTTTCTTTCTCTTTCACCTGGGGCTAAGGGACTAGATGGAAGAGAAAAATGGTGAATTTTCGTTAATTAAAAAAAAAATCAAAAAATATCCAAAAAAAAAAAATAGTTTCTATTCTGCAAGGATGAATTTTTCTCTTCTGGGAAAATTCTCCAAGATGTTATCACAATCACTTTAAAAAATCAAATGCAAGGGCCCTAACCTTTCTCTTTGGACACAAAAAAGAATTTTTTGTATTGCTTCTATGTAAACTTTTAAAAGTAAAAAGAATCTTCTTCAAAACTGAGGTTAACTTCTAACTAGCTAATCTAGTAGAACTTCTCCCAGTTCTGTCCTGTTTCTTGTTTCAGCAACAATGAAAGTAAATACTAAGTTCCCTGAGATGGACACTGCAGGGCTCCTCACAAATTCATAAAGATCAGGAATGCAAATTCAAAATATATTTATAGAATCCCTATCTTGTAGGGGACCTAGTGCTAGGTGTTAGGGGAAGGAGAAAAGATGAGTAAAACATAACTTGGTAAGAGATAATTAGTAGCATCTAAAACTTAAATGGTGGCAGTGAAACTACAAAGGAGATGTAAGAAACAGGACATGGAAACTACATATTACAGACAGGGCAGAAGAATCAAAAATAAAAAGTTTTAACCCTGAGTAAACAGGCAGCTCTTGGCACCTTTTATAAGAAAAAGGAAAAAGGAAACCAGGAAAAGGGATGAAGCCATGTAGTATCCTAAGCAACAAGAAGCAGTGAGAAATGTCCTGATTTCAAACTTGTCTCTACAGACTGTGTGACCTTAAGCCAGTTTCAGTTTCCCTTTTAATAAAATGAAAACTTGGGCTACAATATTCCTAATAATTCTTCCAGTTCTCTATCTTGTGAACCAATAGTCAGGCTAGGCAGCCTTATTAAGAAAGCCTTTTCTGAACAGAAGGAACAGGAAAAAGTAAAAATAAATGAATATCTGATCAGTTTGGGTTTGGGGTTGCCTGCAGTTAATTTGGAAAAGTCTCAAGCTAAAATGTCTGCCTTAGCCAACTAAGAAATAAAGTATTCTCCTATTCAAAGGTCCTAAAATCCACCACTGCAGGCTGACCTTCCTGCCTAGAATACATTTAAGAATGCAAAGGAATATGGGTACATATGCATGGAGCCCAGGCAGGGCACAATGTGGGAACAGCAACCATACCAGCACGATAAGGACGTGCCTCCAGGTTAGATCTTGCTTTACTATCCTAGGAATCATTCTCTGAAATCTAATGGTTCCAGTCTGACTCCTTTCTTGTGCCCTCAGCAAATATATCATAGGCAAACAGCAGGTCCCAAATAAACACTATTGGAACTAAGTGAACTGTGAAACACACCTAGGCAGCTCTTATGACATTATCAAAGTAAATTTTAAAGGTGATTAAGTAAACTCAGTGCAGATTGGTTTCTATCACTTCAGGCCCCAGGATGAAACAATATCTCTTGCTGAAGAAAAAAAATAAGTACTAGACACTTATAAAAGGTTTTAATCTAATTTCAGTATGTTCAGAATCAAACACTTACAATACAAATAACACCCATACAACCTTTAAACCATACAACCACACCCCTTTTTTCTAGACTCTCCCCCTTCCTTACTACAGTCCTCTATTTTACTGGCTTTTGATCTGTCTCCTCATACTACTGGCCCATTATGAATAGGGAAATGGGCCTCCTTCTCCTCATGCAGAACTGTGTTTGCCCCTTGGCTCCATATCCAATGGCAGTGCGGTACAATGGATGGAGTGCCAAGCACCTGGGTTCAAATCCTGGCTCTGCTACTTCTATCTGTGTGACCTGGACAAATCATCTCTCTTGGTCTTTGTTTCCTCATCTTCATATAAATAATTTTTTTTAAGTTTTCAAATCATATTTTCACAAATTTAATCATTTCAGCAGTACTAAAATACTAATAACCTTAAAAGGAGTCCTTGAGTGAATTTCTTTTCAAGATGAAGAATTTCACTAAATGCAAATAATAATATTCTATATATGTTCTGTAAATTAAGATTTCTAAATGTAAGCATTCTTAAAACAGGACACATCTGGGTGCAGTCATACTTGAGAATGCGCCATGTAAGATGTATGGATCAAACTAAGGTACTCTGTGGCCACAAGTAGTGCTGGGAAGCTGCAGACAAACAGGGCCCAAAGCCACCAGAACCATCCCTCCACTAAGGGCCAGCCCGCTTTGCCAGCACACCTTTCAGTCACCTGCTAACTCATAAAACCAAACAAAGTAGAAGAAATTCAAAGTCCTTCTGGGAAGAAAATGACTCTGTCTACCAATATTCTATATCATTTAACTGACAGCAAACATTTGCTAAGTGTTAAAAATATCCAACCAATCAAGAAACAACAGTAATTCTGCAATAATTAACTGCTAAATTATGTGACACACTGACTAAAGGGAGCTAAGTGGCTAGGTCAGAGATAAGCACATGTGCTCATTATATACTTTCTTTTTAGACCAATAAATTATAATAGGGTTAAAAAAAATTATAGAATACACTGTTCATAAAAAGAATATTTCCATACGCACTGAAGAAGGGGGGAAGGAGGAACTGACACCTGAAGAAGGGGTTGGATTTGGAGAAGCAGGAAGAGAAGAGGTTATTGGAAGAAGGTGGGGTGAGGAGCAAAGAAAGGTACACAGCAGAAATAAACACCATATATTGATAGAACAATGACCCAAAAAAAAAACAAACAAAAAAAAAGCCAGTGTGTCCTGGGAATGGAGGCCATGTCAATGTCAGTAGTAGGAAATAAGTTTGTGGTAGGGTGAGGATGGGCAATGGATGGCCTTGGATGGCCTTCACTTGGTTAACAACAAGAAATCTCTGCAACTTCCTGAAGAACTAAGGAGGAGCGGCTAAGCTGGAGCAAAGACAGCTTGAAACAAGGGAGACCACTGAGGAGAAGAGTGTGGGATACTAGGTGCAATGTGAAAAACCCCCAGTCTGGGTGAATGGCCTCCAGAATGGAAAAGAAGCTATGATATGATGAGACATTTTGAAGGTCAAATCAGGAGTGACCTCTATAGGGACTGCTAGGTGGTGCAGTGGTTAGGGCACCAGCCCTGAAGTCAGGAGGACCTGAATTTAAATCTGGTCTCAGACACTTAATACGTTCTAGCTGTGTGACCCTGGGAAAGTCATCTGACCCCAATTGCCTCAGTAAAAAAAAAAAAAGAAAAAGAAAAAAAAAACTGAGCAGATATTAACAAAAAGTGGGAACATTGATAAAGTTGATAGAATGTCATGAAAAATTAAATCTAAAAATTTTAATGGAAAAAAAAAAGTGACCTCTGTTAATTCCACAAAATCTAAGTACTCAAAGTCAGTTGTTTTTCAATCATATCTGACTCTTCATGATCTCATTTGGGATTTTCATGGCAAAGATATTAGTTTCTCATTTTCTTTTCCAGGTCATTTTGCAGAGAAGGAAACTGAGGCAAATAGGGTTAAGTGATATACCCAGGGTCACATAGCATCTGAGGTCAGATATGAACTCAGGTCTTCCTAATTCCAGGCCTAGCACTCTATTCACTGTACCACCTAGCTGCCCAGGTACTGAAAATAGTCATTAATTGATTGCATATACATGTAGCACTTAAAATGTTAACTCAATTGATCCTCACAAACTACAAGGCATAGGCCATATTCTCTCCATTTTATAGATGGAGAAACTAATGCTGAGAGAAATTAAGTGCTAAGCCATGGGCCACAAAGCTAATAGTGTCTGAGGCAGGACTTGAATTCAGGGCCTCCTAATTCCAACCCCAGCACTACAGTTGATGTGCCACCAAGTTGCCACAAGAAGAAAGAGCAAGAATACTAGTAGGCAAACTACTAGGAATGGAATTAATCTTAGTGCTATCATTTTCATTTAAAAATAAAAAGATGATTTCTCATGATCATGCCCTAAAGAAGCTTTACCTGGACTTCAATGAGTTCCAAAGAGAATATAACAAAACTCACCTTCAAGTTCAGGATCTGGTCCATCAGCACAAAGCATCCCGGCTGCTTCAGCGTGAGATCCAGACCTCCCCCTCTCTGCTGAGGATCCCAAGTCAGCATCAACTGTAACCACTGCTCCATAGGCTCCACTATGAAGCTAAAGCACAAGCACCACAGCTCTGTGACCAAGGGAGATTCCTGGGACTATGCATTTCCTATCTCACTGCTTGGTTCTGCCACCATATACTGTAACTTCTGAATAACTGAGGCAGAAAGGGGCTCAACTACAACTAAGTTGGAGAAGCAAGAGACTCCTGAGCCCTGTGCCAAGTGTTATCTGCTAGTAACCCCCGTGGGAGATTCCGGCTCTTTTCTGAAGCAAAACCATTTAACTTATCCTTCAGATGATTCTCAGAGAGCGGGCAGGGAGGATGAATGTGGGGAAGTGACTATTATGAATAATCAACCCTGGTAAATTATCTGTTATAATGCACTTACCTAGAAAGGCTGTTTGGTTGAGGTAAGTGGCTACTAAATCTAACCTCTCCTGTCATCTCTTCAAATGCAAATATGTGCTTAGGATCTTTCTTCTTAATCTTTTCATGCCTAGAAAATAAAAACTAACATTATGTACACGATATACAAACATTTTAAGGTGTAACTGATATTTTACATTTCAATTTAATTTTATGTTTATAAAAGACAGAATTACTAATTCCCATTCTCAGGAAATCAAACAAAAACTTTTCCTTCATCTCTTACCAGGTAAATGGCTGTAGATGATGTAGAAAAGGTCTATATCCCACAATACATTCAAACACCATCGTCCCAAAGCTCCAATAATCAACAGTAGCAGTATAGGGCTTGTTCTCAAAGAGTTCAGGAGCCTTAGAAAGACACAACATTTTAATTGTCAAAAAAAACTGAGGAAAGAAAGAGCATTTTGCATTATTTGTATACTTGTGTTGTTCATGGCCTTCAGGAATATATTTTTTAAAAAGAATGAAAGTCCCTTATTCTCTAAGCGAAAGAAAATGAACAGTCCTTACCAGATATTGCAGAGTTCCCACAAAAGATGTGCACAAACTTCCCTGATCAAGGTCTTTAGCATATCCCAAATCAATTATCTTATGAATTATCTGTAAATTAATCAGATATATTATACTTAGTAGTTGGAAAAAAGTTTTCAAAAATTCACTAATATTAGAAAACAAGGGCAAGCATAAATTTTAAACTTTAAAAAAATCTACCACCTAAAAATGTAACTCTGTAAATGACCTATAAATGAATGACTGAGTGGCCTGCAAACAAGAAAGGGACAGAGACTAAGGGCTCCCTTTAAGGGAAGCACAACCAAAGACTTAAACACTCCAAACTTTTTTCCCTAGTACTGATTCAGTACTGAATCTAACCTAAAGTTCAAAATTACATTCTAAAGGCTTAAATTATATTGGGTTCTGAATTCCAGAAATGTCAACCTTTTTACCTCCCGGCAAATATCTGTTTGATTAGTTTTTGCTGCTTTGTCTTTCACCAATTTACCAAAACTGCTTGACTCAAAGTCACTGTTTTTTCTGATCTATAAACATGGAGTTATCTTCTAATTCTCCTCCTTTTTTCTCATATCTAATTACCCAGTACTACTCTACTATAAATTCTCTGAAGACTATGTCTTATTAAAGGAACCAAGAGTATGCAAAAACAGTATTCAGTTGTCCATCTAAGCCTAAAAATCAGGAGAATCAATAAGAGGTAACAGGCCTACCTGCTAAGAAAGTCAAACACTAGTTACCTAAAAAGAAAGCCTTCACTTTCCAAACAGATTCTCATTTTTTTTATTATCTAATTATCATTCCCTCCATTTCACCAAAATATTCTATTCAATCCATTCCAAGCTAGTCTACAAAGATCACCACATAAAACACATCTTATTTCTGATAAGTCACTGGACTTTTTCTCTTCTGAAATGTAAGGGCCCTGGAAGGTGCCATCTGAGAACAAGGCAGTCCAACGTGGTCCATTCAACCCAATGCCCTGCAACTGACAATGACAAAAAGGTGCAGTGTATGGTCATTCTGCCTGCCACTGTACAGTCTTCAAAAGAAAAGAGATGCTTCCAAATGTTCCCCCACTTTCTTTTGAATATAACCCTCTAGTGACATTCTAAACCTGTCTCAGGCAGTATATCACATTATTTCACAGGGCAATCTGCTGAGTAGAATAAAAGGAAGTACTATTTTTATTTAAGATACACAGATGCCCATCTAGTTGTAGAATCCTGCTTTGTGGACCATAAAATTAGAAAGAACCTCAGAAACCATATCAGACTGAGAATGCCTTCCAGGAGACCCCAACAAGTGACCAGTCATGTATCCCCACCTCTAAGACCTGCAGTAAGAGAGACTCTACCATCTACTTCCCATAGCAGTTCTTCCTGGTTTGGGCTCACTTAATTGTGAGATAAGACTTTTTTATATCAAACAGTATCCTTTCACTACTCACTGTTCTGTGCTAGATTTAAACAGGACAAGCAGAATCTCTTTGCTAGAAAAGTCTTCTCTCTGGGATCAATATTCTCATGTGAGGCCCTTCTCCCCTATTCTGAATGCTCACCAGCTGATCGGTGTCTTATCTAAAAGATGACACCCTGCTCCTTCAGGCTAAGGGTTGTTTTGCCTTTTTCTTGGCTTATTACAATATCTAACACGCTGGATGATCTCAATCAAAACTGTGGGAACATGCAGCCAATGGATCTGCTAAGGCAACTGCAGGCAATGATGAGCTAAGTACAACCTCCCACTGCTTGAGTTCTAGAAGTCGATAATTTTGTATGACTTGTGAACGATGTTATAAATATCCAAACAACCCTTGGCAGAAAAAAGATTCCCCACACCTACTCTAGATAAAAGCCTGCAGATTTCATGATGTTCCCTGGCTAAGGCAGAGGATAAGAGTCCAGCAGGACAACCACCACCTGTGTTGTGGATTCCAAAGGAGGCAGGCGTTCTTTCATTTTTGCCATACGGTCCACTAAAAGCCCTAGATATTTTTTCAGGTGAATTATCTAAACAAATGTCCCTGTCTTGATCTTGTGAAAAACTTTTTTTAATAGCAGATCGGATTTTTGTTAGGTATTAATTGTATCTCCATGCTTTGCTCACCTGCAAATCTATCTGATAAATTAAGAGATATCTTCATCCACTGATATCAAGGCCAAAGTCAAAGCCTAAGGGCATGTCAAACTGCCATCTACTTATTATAGCCTATTTTAGGGGTCCTATCAATCAATTTCAATTTCAAAAATCACCTAAATATATTCATCTAACCAAAATTTCTCCTTGTCCAAAAGGATAGCACTAAAGACTTTTTCAAATGCTTTGCTGAAATCTAGATGAATAATATCTATTGTAATCTCCTGATCTAAACCTTTCAAAAAAAGGAAAATGAGGATAGTCTGGAATAACCTGTTCTACATACACCAAATCCATATTCTTAAAAGATTTTAAGAAATCCAGTAATATTCCTTCTATTGCTCAGTCTTTCCTAACTGACATAATCTTTTTATGTATCATTTCCTCTCTCTTCCTGATTTCCTCATTTATGCTAGATGTTCTACTTCTAGATTTATGCCAACTCTCTTGTTTTTTTAAGATGGGGTAACCAGAATTGCAACTGGGATTCCTAGGATAAATATACGCTGTATGTTTAAAGAGGAAAAAGAATATATTTTAAAATGTTGTTTCTGCCCTTCCTGACAAAGCCCATAAGAACATGCTAAGCTGATATCATTAAGGAACAGTTTGGCGTGACAGAGAAAACAATTGAATCCAAGACAATTACAAGTCTACTACTTTTCATTAGCTTTCATGCTACTCTGTACCAATTCCAAAAATTGGTTCAGACTTGAAGCATTAAAAAAAAGAAAGAACAGGGGCAGCTAGGTAGCACAGTGGATAGAGCACCAGCCTTGAAGTCAGGAGAACCTGATTCAAATCTGGCCTCAGACACTTAATACTTCCTAGATGTGTGACCTTGGGCAAGTCACTTAACCCTGGGCAAGTCACTTAGCCCCAGTTGCCTCAGAAAAAAAAAAAAGGAAGAAAATTGTCTTTCCATCTATGACATTCTCTAGCTAATGCAACCTCTGAAGAGTACGGGATATCATACTATGCTAAAGATAGTTCAGTAAAAGTTTCATGCATGGAGAGAAAGAAAAGTTTCAAAACACAAAGATGACAACAGAGATAGCTTTCCTCAGAAAAAAAAGATATTTTTCCTTAAAATGTATCCAGAATATGAATCAAATTAACATTACTATTCACAAAACTACACATATTTATTTCAAATCTACACATCTTCTCAAAGTCGCTTGTTTGGTAAATATAGAATCAAAATGCCCACATAACTAAGGTCTTTGGATCACATTTAGAATTCCGAGAGTATACAAACTTTTCTTAAACTAAACCTGGTATGAAAATGTATCAATTATGCTTAATTTTTCCCCCAGAGCAAAAATCAAATAATTTAAAATACCTTGATCCTTCTCTAAGCCCAATAAGCTAGATGTACTACACTTAGCAGGCATGTAAGGTCCTTCAGCATTTTACCTACCTTCCCACCAACATCCTGAAGAACTATATTTTCAGGTTTTAGATCTCTGTGAATAATTCTATTTTCATGCAAATATTGAATCCCCGACCCTAAATGAATATAAAAAATATATTTTGAGGGACTAACAACAACTGACTTTTATATAGCTAATTAAGGCTTTCCTCACAACATCCCTGTGAGGTAGGTAGTGCATTTATTATTATTTTATTATTCCCATTTTACAGATGAGGAAACTGACAAAGATCAACTACTAAGAGTCAGAGCCAGGACTTGAATCCAACTTCCCCTGACTTGAAATTCTTAATTACACAATATCAGGAAGGAATTCTCCTGGTTCACACATATCCATGGTCATGGCTGCTCACTTGAGAAGCCAGACACAAAAATTCAAAATCGTGTTCATCAAGTCAAAAGTACAATGCTGCCATATTAACTGGAAAAGGTGACTTCTAAGAACTAAATTAAAATTATAAAAGACTTATTCTATGTAATTATTAATCAAATAAATTGGAAAGTTTCCTCTTTTAAGCTGGTTATATTTTCTAGCAAGCAATCAATACTTTATCAAAAGTCCAGCATTCATTTTGCTTTGGCAATCACAGAGATATTTGAATTCCAACTCATGGTTCATGGAAGTAGACTAACACATCCTCAGTGTGTATGACATATTAACATTGTACACAGCTCTTATCACCTAATCAATACCCAAAACCAATAATAAATAATGCTAATTTGATCAATTACATACCAATATCACTAAGTAGAGAAAGGACTTGACTCTCTTTAAGTCCACAGCAATTCTCTGGTTTGTTGAGTAACTAAAGGAAGAAAAAAACAGGAATTTAAAAATCTGTGCTCTCATATAGATAACCACAACCATAGTCATACTCACTGATAACTTTAACCTGAAGTGATACATACTCACACGAGAAAGCAAATTAGGACTAAAAAAAAAAAAAAAAAAAAAAAAAAAAAGACATCAGAAAAAAAAATGCCCAAAACCTGAGAATATATAAATTCCATGAGAGTAGATAAAAAAGAAAGGGAATGGAGTATTTGCATTTCAAAGAGGTTTAAAGACCTCAAAGACACAAGTTCTACAGCCACATGGACATGATGTGAAATTTGAGATAAAGGAAGGAGGCAGAGTAGAAATATGTCAAAAAGAGAAAGTAGAGATGCTACACAACAATTCCACTACTATACAGCTAACACTTCTGACAAATTTATTCTGGGCAGGAGTCATAAATAAACCCCGAGATTCTGGTCAAAGTTTTTCACCATAAAAACACAAATCTAACAAAGTATCAACCCAACACTACACGTCTATAAAGAGAATGGGATTCCCCCAAACAAATCAGAATCAATTTAGCAAGTCAGTAACCAGAGTGATCCCACTCCCAATCCAGAGCAGCCCCAGCTACCTTCCGAAGATCTCCCCCTGAACAGTACTCCATGGCTAGAAGAGGGACATCATTAATCATGAAATTCATCTCCTCAGGAACATCACAGGCCTTAACAACACTGGGATGATTCAACCTAAACCAAAAAAAACAAAATTCTAGTAAAAATTTCCCTCATGTGGCACCACCTCATTGTGTTTTAACACAGGGACCTACAAGTAAACATGCCCAGGAGGAAGGAAACAGCACAGGGTAGTGGAAAGACTGGCTTCTCGTTCTTTCTCCCACTAGCTAGGCATGTGATCTTGAGCTAGTTACTTTCCCTCAAAGGACCTCAGGTTCCACAATGGGAGAGTTAGACAAGATTAGCTCAGTAGTCCCTTCCAGCTCTGATAGTCTGGGAGTCTGTACTCAAGATATAATGCAAACCTGCAGCCCAAATAAGCAGGACTTTCATAGAAAATATACTTAGAACTGCTGTCAATGTTATAGAATGCCAGATGCAATGACCCTTGTGACCAGCAGATGCCCTTACCAGATGGCTGGCCAAACTTAGTGTCCAGATTTGAAATGGAATTTTTCTCTGTTCAAAATTACTGGCTAATATGGGCACTGCACTTACAACCTTGGCCTTATCTGCACTGTGCACTCACCAGCCATTTCTTCACTCAAAGTATGCTGTCTGTTCCAATCTATAAGGAAAGGGATATTTAACTGCTATGACTCTTTCATAAAAAGTCACAGTAAAAAGAACTAAGAGGAATCTTAAAGTTAAAGTTATTAAGTTCAACTCTTCTGACCAATTATAATGACATAATAATAATAACAATAATAAATATAAATAATAGGGGATTAGGAGAATAGTCCTGGCTAACAATTTTCCCTTAGACAATTAATGAGAAGACTCTTCTAATGTTCTTCTAAAGTATGTTATTTTTCTGCAATTATAAGAATATAGTGAAAACAAAGGAATCTTTATGATTAAGGATACTGGAATGCCAAGCCATTATTTCTAACACCAATTGATAATATTCCCTTCAAGTGGCAGGTTATATGATATCGTTAAAAAAAAAAAAAAAAAAAAAAAAAACTACAGTGACTAGGAATCAAAGACCTGAGTTCAAATTACCCTGGGATTTTATTAATTGGAAAAAAATCACTCAGTCTCTCTAAGACTCCTGGAGAAAGGGATATAAAAGCACTCTGAAAACCATGAAATACTAAATGCTGTTAAGACAAGATGTCAGGGACATTCCAAAAGAAAGCATGCATGACATGGAGGCAAATTACATAATTAGAAAATATGAATGTGCCCTCAGAGTGCAATTTACATACATAAACACATCTACAATATATATACACACACATATATGTATATATACACATATGGACATATATACGTATATATGTATGTATAGGTGACTTGTCAAGTTAAATCTCCTCAGATACAGTTTCTATGCTTATACAATCTACTCTCTTTTTTAATGGAAAAATATTCATTTAATAATAACCTCTGCCCTCCAAAAAAAGAGGCTAAGAGAGTTTTCCAGCCTTCACTGACAAGCTCTGGCTTTTGCACACAGAAAGAGTAGGCAGAAATATAAGCCCCAAAATACACTTACTTCTTCATGATCTGGATTTCATGACACCACCGGTCTTTATTCTTTGCACTTAGCTCTAGGCGGCAAGATTTAATAGCTATTTTATTTCCAAGTTCCTGAAAAAAAGAAGAGAAGAGTTGAAAGGAAAAAGTAACATTCTTGCACAAGGCAGTTTCTTAGTTTTAAATTACCAAGCCTTTCTACTTTATCCATTTAATGCAAATCTTATGCTGTTTCTCTCTGGTTGGCTAAACATCTATGGTACCAAATCGACCTAATCTTCAAAATTGACCTCCAAATATGTAAAAGAATGTAGATACCTATTCACTTAAATCCTTGCACTGATCCTCTATCAGCTCTAATCACAATGTTCTTCTACAAAAAATCCCAGAAAACAGATATATAACAGATATATCTTCTTTCCCCCTCAACCTTTTTCATTTATTAAAATGTAAGGTTCAAGACAGTCAGAGAGCCTGAGACCCTCCCACAATTGGAACACATAACAGGTCTCAGCAAAAACATTATAATCCTGCATTTCTAATGTTAGTAACTGACATGCCACTTGTGGATGATAATTCTACAAGATCAAGTAGCAACTATGCTCAATCATAGAGGCATCTTTCACACAAATCAAGTAGTTAATATTTGTTGAACTGAAATACAAAAATATCATCTGCAATAAGACGCTGAAAACAAAACATGTCCAACAACTTGAGAATGGCTGAAAAAATTGTAGCATATGAATGTAAAGGACTAATATTTCATTGAGAGTTAACAATAAAAAATAAATATTTCAGAACAATACAAGTATGACATGATGCAAATTGAAGAAAAAGACAAAAGAATGATACAGTGATTACAACAATATAAAAGATGACAATTTCAAGTCAAAAACAAAAGATAATGTAAATACTAAATAAGTTACTGTTAAGAATTGTTAAATTACAAAACTGGAAACTGATATATATACTATCACTCATTCTCTTAGAAAGTTTTCCTTTAACTTTTCAGGGAATGAACTTTGTAAAGGATTTGAGTATTGGTGGTGGTCTTATGTCCAAACAAAAGAATAAAAAAATTTTTGTTACAGCAACAAGATATGATCAATTCTGATGGACATGGTTCTCTTCAACAATGAGATGATTCAAACCAGTTCCAATTGTTCAGTGATGAAGAGAGCCAAATACACCCAGAGAGGACTGTGGGAACTGAGTGTGGTTCACAACACAGCATTTTTACATTTTTTGTTGTTGTTGACTTGCAGTTTATTGTGCTTCTCTTTTTTTTTTTTTTACTGATTTGATTTGATTTTTCTTGTATAGCATGATAATTGTATAAATATGTATGCATATATTGGATTTAATATTTCTACCATGTTTAACATAAATTGGACTACTTACCATCTAGGGGAGGATGTGGGATAAGGGGAGGGAAATTGGAACACAAGATTTTGCAAGGGCTAATGATGAAGAATTGTCCCTGCATGTTTTGAAAAATAAAAAGCTTTAATTAAAAAAACTGATATTAAATGATTTTACTTACTGAGATCTCTTAAACATCACCATCATGTATACCATAATGAATAAAAAAAAAGTGATTTCCTAAATAAAATGCCTGATTTTATCTTTTGTAGTTGATTTTTTTTTTTTTTAACTACTATACAAGAGATTGTTTCATGAGTTGGAACTGGGTCTCTATTTGATTCAAACCAAATTTGGAAGAATGAAAAGATGACCTCGATTTAAGTAAGCTACATTAAATTCAGAGATATAATCATAAAAAGGGTTATCAGCTTCTTATCATTTGTTAGTTGAAATAATATAATTATTTAACTTCTGAGAAAAGTTTTATAGAAGGATCAAAGCCAAAAAAAAAGGTATCATGAAGACTTTGAACAATGCCTGGTGCAAAGTAAATATTTGATACTTGACCATAGTATAAGAGACAAAATTATATATAAAATTCAATCTTCATCTCTCTTCTGTCTGGAGAATGAATGGCACACTATAGTAATACTTATGATGGCCTATGCTTAGAGCAGTATCAGGGGTTAATTAGAACTATGGGAGTCCACAAAAATCAGCAAAAGGATGTAAGAAGAAAATGGGACCAGAAACAAAACCAAAAGAAATCCCACACAGGCTCCTGCAAGATTTGGTGCCAGAGGGATAGTGATCCAATCCTAGCTCTGTTATTTATTATGCTAACTTTAGGCAAATTACCTAAATTTCAATAATTCGCAAAGAGGGAGTGGGAGTGGGAAGGAGCTTTCTTCCAGATCTAAATTAATAATCAGATAAAAGAGGACCCAGAAACAAAACTGAGTAGGGACAAATGTAGAAAGAAGACCAAGACATCTAGTGTCACAGAAATCAAAGAAGTTAGTGCAGTTGCTTAATCCAATATTCTTCCATCTACCTCTTCAAGATCTTCCTCCACCAATTATAGTGTTGACCCATTCTCATTAATTTTTATAGCCACTTTCAGATTATAAATATGCTCAGGGCTCCCTTACTCTAGAAATACCTTATACTTCCATTGATTTGAATAATTTCCCTCTACCTTTTCACTTCCAAATTGCTTGAAAGAGAAATCTACAGTACTCAAAGTTTCCATGCCATCAACATCTAATTCCTTTTCAAACTTATCATTCCCAATCCAGAAACTGACCGATCTTTCTCCCTCCCCATTTATAAATCAACTTTTCCTTAATGTAACAGATTAAGTCATTTACTTCAAGATACATGAGAGACTGGGAGCAGCAGAGAACTGTGGAATGGGAAGAAAGGTTTGGAGAAGAGCTTCAGGGAATAATGGAAGAGAAGAGGAGAGAAGGATGTCATGAGAGATTTTGAAAGTTCAGGATCCTTAGAGGTGGTACTGTTGTGTGACATTGTGAAGTTTAAAGTGGGCCCATCATGATCTGTAGTTGAAGTTGGGACGGAAAAAATCAGAAATACTAAATGCAGGAGATCACATGCAACTAACATTTACTTAGTGCTTCAAAGTTTGTACAAGTGCTTTAACGTGATTAACTCATCTGCTTCTCACTATTAGCACTATTATGTGCTATGATTATCACAATTTTACTGATGAGAATTTAAGTAACTTGCTCAGGGGCACAGAAACTAAAGCAACATTCAAATTCAGGTCTTCCTGAGTCAAAGTTCAACCACTACATCACCTAGCTGTCTCGATAGCGTAATTTAGTATTACATGTTCTAACTGTTCCAACCACTTTGCCTCTTTCCTTCCTCATCTCTGACACTTTAACACGGGCCCCGGCACACTGCAGGAGCCAATAAAGACCCTAACACCGCCCGCTCAATTTTCTGCTCTTCCTTACACTTTCCTCTCACATCGAAACAAGGGCAGGCTAAGCGCTGAGATAAAAACGGGGAAAGGCAGTCCTTGATCTCCTGGAGCTCCAACACGGCATCCGGCTAACAACAGAATCCTGGCTAAGGTCCCATAACCTGCAAACAACCACGGGCGCACACACGCACACGCGTCCCACCCAGCCAAGTTATTACTCCCCCACCTCCTCGCTGTCAATCAGGACGGCAGTGTGGCACCAGATGGGACCGTGTCATTCATACAGGATCACAACCAGTGTCACACCAAATGTGTCACACGCGAGATACCCGAGACATCAGTCGCCACCAGGGTCCCAGGGCCAGCCGCGCACTCCCTAAGTGGCCACACCCACAGGGGCTCACCTGCAGCACCACAACATCCCCCCAACATGATCACAACTCGTGGATCACACTCACACTCACACTCACACACACACACACACACACACACACACACACACACAGGCGCGCACACATACACAGAGCTGCTCCCCCCCCCAAAAAAAAAAAAAAAAAAAACACGCCACCCTCCTCCCGGCTCCGCAGCCGCTGCCTCACCCGGTGCTGATAGAGACAGACGTTCCCGAAGCCGCCAGTGCCCAGCCGCTCCCGCATCTCCCAGGGCCCGCCCGCGCCGGGCCGCAGCCCCGGGGGCCGGTCCATGGGCTGGAGCGGGGTCGGCCGCAAATTCGGCCGCCGCTTCCAGGCCGGCTCACGGCCCCCGCCGCCGCTCCCACCAACACGATTTCTCGCGAGACTTCAACGTCACATCCGGGCGGGGAATGAGCAAACAGTCTGCAAGACTAGGGCAGGGACTCTGGCTCTATTCGCCCCGCCCCTGCCTCACTTAGTTGAAGCCCCGCCCACCTTCGATTTCTCCTCGGACTCCACTGGATTCTAGCCCTGCGCCCTCTGCTGCCTGCCCTTGAGTCCTGCAAGCGCCCTCAAGAGGCGGGTGTGGCTTTCTGGTAGCAGAGACCACAATTGGACCATAGACTGGCAGCGGGAGGTTTGGGGATGCAGAGCAGGTCACCAAGCCGCCTCCTAGCGCTCCCATCCTACCCAAGCTCTATAAAACCGTAATAGAGTGTGTAGTCTTCAGTGCCCACCCTGATAAAGCTGCAACTCTGCTCTCCCTCACTCCCATCAAGCAGTCAGCTGGCTTACTGTCCGGTGCAAAAATAAAATGCCATCTTTCTTTCGGAACATGCCTTCTGCTAGAGCAAAGGTTCCCAATCTTTCCGGGGTCATGGAGCTCTCTGGCAGTCTGGGGAAACTCTGGACCCCTTTCTCACATTAATGTTTTTAAATAATGCAAGGAACTGCCGAATTTTACTTAGAGGTTGGTGAAAATAAAGTTGTTTTTGCCTTTTACCTAATCCAAGTTTATAGTTAGACCCCCTAAAATATATCCAGAGTTATGTCCACACACCTAGACCTCAGGTTAAAAAAAATCCCTTGAAACTGAGTGGATGTCCATCAATTGGAGAATGGCTGAATAAGTTCTAGTATATGAATGCTATAGAATATTATTGCTCTATAAGAAATAAACAGCAGGATGATTTCAGAAAGGCCTGGGGAGACTTACAGGAACTGATGCTAATTGAAATGAGCAGAACCAGGAGATTATTGTACACGGCAACAAGATTATACGATGATCAATTCTGATGAACCTGGCTCTTTTCAACAATGAGATGATTCAGACCAATTCCAGTGGTCTTGTGATGAAGAGATAATGAGAACCTCCTCCCCTAACTGAGCTTTTGTGGACAAGGGAAGGAAGAACAGGAAGGGCTTTGGCACCATTGGCCCTGCCACTGCCGCCATCTTGTCCTCTTCTGTTGGAATCTTTACAAACTGCTAACTCATTAGAGTTGATAGATTTTTGATCTGATCTTACAAGAAGATGTTTTGGGCCAGAATCTGAAACAAAGTACTAAGAAGAACTAGTTAATACAATGCTTTTGTTCACACCTTTACTCATTGGAGTTCACAACTATGGGAAATTCACAAAGTAAACTTTGTAACTTTGTGAATTCACACCTTCCTTGAAGCTCTTAGGGCCAGAGAGCACTCTGGGAAGAAACCCACAATCCCTCTCTCTCGTATCCCACAATTCCTCTCTCTCGTATATAAGATACAGACAGAGGCTCTCAGACAGAATTCAGCCAAAATTACATGGAGAAGAGACCGTCAAGTCAGAAGAAGCCATGAGCTGAAGTTGAACTAGAGCCAGGAGAGAATTACTTCGGAATGCAAAAGAGACAGATTCATCTTTGTGCTGGCTGGAGGCTGAAGAAAGCAGAGGCAGAGGCTGAAGGACAAACCTTTGGATTTGGAGACATTCGGAGGATGGCTCTTGGAACCAAGAAGAGAGATAGGCCTCTAAGAATCTAGCTATCCGGGCCCAAGGAAAGAGACAAGACTTGGAAGGAGAAATAAACATTTGTATTTTTACCAGCTGGCTGCATTTGGGGTAATTATTGCTCTGAACTGATACAAAGGCTGCTTCCAGAAAACCTCCCCCAAGAAACCTGCTCTCACTCCCAGAGAGAACCATCATATTTATTATATATTTTAAAGAAGAAAAAGATCACCACACTCCTCCAATGTCCTGATTACAGGAGGCACTGATTAAGGCAAAGGAGGAGGGACAGGATATGTTTTAGTTGAGAATGAAAGCATCTATTGTAGATACCCAGAAAGAGGACTGTGGGAACTGAGTGTGGATCACAACATAGTATTCTCACTTCTTTTGTTGTTGTTTGCTTGAATTTTTTTCTTTTTTCTTACTATTTGATCTGATTTTTCTTGTGCAGCAAGATAATTGTATAAATATGCATGCTTATATTTGATTTGCATATATTTTATCATGTTTAACATATATTGGATTTCTTGCCATCTAGGGGAGGGGATGGGGGAAAGGGAAAAATTAGAACACAAGGTTTTACAAGGGTCAATGTTGAAAAATTATCCTTTCATGTTTTGAAAATAAAAAGCTTTAATGAAAAAAAATTTAAGTATATAATGCCATGCTATTAGTGAGGCCAAACCAAAAAAAAAAAAAAAAAAAATCCCTTTACCAGGGTGTTAAGGGCCACAGATAGTAGGGATTTCTGGGCAAGACATAAAACTCTTTACTCCAGTAAGGAAATCTGCTGATGTGTCTGGCTTGGCTCCCTACTTCCCTACAGGGGACCAATACTCCAAGAAGTTGGAGGACGTGGCAGCCTGTGGTATACCTGGAACAGTGTGCTGAGGTGACTAGAAAGCTCCTGCGCAATACTCTCCATTACATAAGCATTGGTTATAAAAGACTCAGTGGTCCTTGGAATAAACAGACTCCTGTTTGACTATCTTCCTGAGTCCCGCCTCTTCATTCCTCATCCAATATCAGGGCCCAGGCTGCTACCGAAGCCCTGCGGTGAGTGGATCTGGACAATTGGCACCTCAGGAGCAGGCACAGCAGCTCAGCTGACATGAACAGTGAGAATTTGGGTGAGGAAGCCCCAGTCCCCAGAAACAGGGTAAGTGTAGGGGGCAGCAGGAAGATTTGGCAAGGACTAATTAAATCACTTTCATTTTCCAACGGAAATAGGGCAAGTGCTAGCAAAGGAGCCTCCCTCTGGAAGGAAGTATGAAAATTGCTTGGTTAGGTTAATAAGAGAACAAAGTGTGTTAGTAACTCAGAAGTAGATCACTGAGTTCTTAGATATTGTGGAGCCCACATCTCCATGATGCCCTAAGGAGAGGCCATTGGAGCCAGAGAAGTGGAAGAGAATGGGAGAACAACTAACCAAATACTACCACATTACAGGCCCTGGCTCAATCCCCAACACACATTCCTACGTACAATGTAATAAAATTGGCTTTAGGAGATCCTACATGTTATCAAGAAAAGAGAGCTTTCAATGTAGAGTATTAAACAAAGGAAGGCGAGGAAATCAAACAAAAAGATGGTTCTCTAAAGGATTCAGCATGTTGAACAAAGACAAAGATGGCGCTGGGAAGTTTGAAGGGTGTTCCTCAACCCACCTCCCCTTGCACTTACACCTCTGATCCATTACTTTTTCAACCTCCTCCCCCAACTGAGCTTTTATAGGCAGGGGAAGGAAAAACAGGAAGGGCGGTGATGCCATCGGCACTGCCAGTGCCGCCATCTTGTCCCCCTCCTATGAGCCATTGGTTAAGGCAAAGGAGGAGAACCAGGGTATGTTTTGGTTGAGAATGGAAGCATACACTGTAATTGATGAACTGGACCCCAACAGGTCTCCAGGCCAAATTAGGAGAAGACACACTCCTTTTGATCTAGAAGTTACCAAAGATCTGAAAAAGGCTTGCACCCTTTATGGGCCTATGTCACTATATATCAGGATGTTGTTAGAAAATTTGGCTTGTGCAATCCTAACCACTAATGATTGGAAGTCTGTAGCAAAAGCATATTTAGAACCTGGACAGACCCTGTTGTAGCTTTCAGAGTATAGTGAACTCTGTTGAACACAGGCCCAAAGAAACAGGATACCTGGACCTAAGGTATAAGCCTCGTTGGAGCAACTGGCAGGTACAGGTATTTACGGGAATGCAGCAGCACAGATTAAGTTTCCAGTGGCCACACAGGAACAGATTGCCAATGCTGCCACTAAAGCATGGGCACACTTCCAGGAAAACAAGACAAAGGGGAAGCCTTCACAGGGCCCCAGTGAAGCTTTTGCAGATTTCTGGAGTGTCTACAGATGGCAATTACAAGACCCTTTGGAGAAAATGTAACAATGAGAATTATCATGGTAAAACAAATTGCTAGAGAAAATGCCAATGAGGATTGTAGTAGAGTTATACTAGGACTGAAAAAGAATGCCCCTTTAGATGAGATCCCGGGGCAGGGCATCCAAGGAGAGCCATCAATGCATTCTATGTGGTAGGGCAAGGAATTTAAAAGCAAAATGTTGCCCGACAAATAAAGTGAAAGAACAGGGTGGAGGAACAAGACCTAAAACCCCATGTCCAAAATTCAACAAGGGTTTTCACTGGGCATCAGAACGCATATCAGCTCAGGAAAATGGGAAGTGGGACTCAGTTCCAGGACCCCAGGCACAAAATACTGCCCCCACCCACCCAAGGAATCTTTAAAAGTTCAGTACTCTAACATGATTAGTCACAAGAAAAGATGCCGATGAAGGAAGGAGATTACAACTAGGACAAATAGACGCCATCAGGACTACCATGATAACCCTGGGAGAGTTGAAACCTGTCCCCATCTGACTTAAAAATTCCCTTACCTCCACACACAGTAGGCTTGACCATTTCACCGCCTGACTCTGCTTACAAAACAGTGTCCATCCATACTTTGATCAGGAGACTGGAGAACAGGTGAAGAACGTCCCTGTCACTAACGTAGGCAGACAAACAGTGACATATCATCATGGAGAAGTAGTGACCTCAAGCTCCCTGATACACACTCCTGATATGCAATTTGATAATATTTACTTAGATTTTGATTCCCAGCAACAGAATCCAGGAATATTCTAGACTGCTGCTGTTACAGCTGACCAACCTAGGCTCACTATCACTAGTGGTGTACCATTAAAGGGGTTGGTAGACGTGGATGCAGATCACACAGTTATTATAAGTGCCAGCTGGCCCAGACACTGGCCAAAGATTGCAGCAAACACCCAAATGTCTGGCATAGGAGGATCTGAGTCAGCTGAACTTAGTGCCACCCCTTTGAGATGGAAATATGAAGACAAAACGGGACTGTTTATACCTTTTGTGGTCAAACAAGAGACATTTTGCAGCAGGTAGGATTATAATTGAACTTTGGCTTTTTAGGTGGGGCCATTGTCGAAGGCCTGCTAGCCCTTACACCTAATTCTCAACCAGTGGTATGGGTGGAACAGTGGCCCTTAAGTAGTGAAAAAATCCAGGCCTTATTAGATATAGTGCAGGAGCAACTAAACCAAGGGCACTTGCACCCTTCTCTGAGTCCCCTGTATTTGCTATAAAAAAAGAAATCTGGGAAATAGAGGATGTAGATTGATTTGAGCAAAGTAAATGAACAATTGGAGACAATGGGAGCTCTTCAGCCTGGGCTTTCATCTCTACTCAATTGCCTAGAGAATGGCCTCTTCAGTTATAGACATTAAGGATTGCTTCTACTCTTCCTCTGGATAGAGAAGATAGGAAAAGATTTGCCTATTCAGTGCCCAGCATGAATTTAACTGAGTCTTATAAAAGATTTGAATGGACAGTTTTACCACAAGGAATGAAAAACAGTCCCACTGCTCTTGCTCCAGTAAGGAAAAGTATTTCCACAAATTATGCTATTATACTACATGGATGATATCTTGGAGCATGCCCCTGAGGAGTAAATATTAGAAGCATGCCTAAAGAAGACCATAGAAACAATAAAGAACTACTGATTGCACATAGCCCCAGAAAAAATTCAAAGGTATGCTCCTTTTCAATATTTAGGATATGAAGTATACCCTAAGGTACTTACTGTAAAAAAAAAAAACAAAAAACTTTAAGAATAGAGAAGTTGAACACCTTAAGTGACTTTCAAAAATTGATAGGAGATATCCAGTGGATGCATCCAGTGTTAGGCTTAACTACTTATCAATTACAACCATTGTATGACATTTTAAGGGGAGACATTGCTTTAGACTTACCTCTCCCCCCTCACCCTCTCCCCCCCCCCAGCTTACAAAAGAAGCCCAAGCGGCTCTGAGAGAGGTTGAACTGGCTTATCCAATATGGTTGAGAGAGTCTTCCAAAAACCCTTGGAAATATCAGTTTTTGCTACAAAAGAGATACCTACAGCAGTCCTCCATTAAGGAAACAGTATAATGGAGTGGGTGATCCTCTCAGCACAACCAGACCAAAGTCTTACCAATGCTTGTGGACAGAATTTTGTTAAAGGTCATTAAGTGAGTAATACAATTACCTGGAAAAGGAACTGACAAGAAATATAACTTTTATACCAATGTACAAATTAATGTATTCTGTGAAACCATCCCAGAGTGGCAAGTTTTATTGGCCATGGTTCCAAATTTTGTGCATGGGTTACCCTTAAAGGATATAGCCTGACTACTATATAATTGGCCATGGATTTTTGAAGAAAAGATTTCTAAAACCCCTCTAAAAGGACCAACCATTTTTACAGATGTGACCAAACATAACATTTATGCTGTATATACTCCTGACTTCGCTATAAAAAGAAGCCAGAACTTCCTTTCAGTCCACTCAGCAGAATGAGTTACATGCAATTATGCTAGCCCTTACTTGTTAGCTAGGAGATGTAAACATAATATCTGATTCGGTTTATTCAATAGGAGTAGTATTGCCACAGCCCAGATAAAATTTGTAGTATCTAACATATATCAGCTTTTTAAGGAACTTCAGGAGCAAGTGCTAAACCATCTAGGTAAGTATTGTCTTTTGCACGTCCCATCTCATACAGGCTTTCCATAACTTTTTTTCATGGAAACTCAAAGGCAGATTACCTTTTCATTATGTTAGCCAATACTCCCCTATTTCAGATTACCTAAGAATCTCATTCTAAATATCATTCTAAATATCAGGCTGTACAAGCTTTATGTCTGCAGTTTGGGATAATAAAAGAAGCAAGGAGCATAGTAAAGTCTGTACAGCTTGCCTTCCTTTCTACACTGTCTCCAGGGAAGAATCCTTGTAGTTTGAGGCCCAGTGAAATTTGGCAGATGGATGTCACCCATTATAAATCTTTTGGCTATCTGTGCTTTATCCACATTGTCATGGATACTTTTTCAGGATTTACTTTTACAGTTCCAGTGGCAAAAGAGTTGGCCTGGGTGGTCAATGAATTCCTTCCATAGGCCTTTGCAGTTATGGGTGTGCCACAAGCAATAAAAACAGATAATGGACCTGCATATACTTCTAAACATTTTGCCCCCTTTTGTGCACAGTATCAAATTTCACACACCACTGGCATACCTTTGAATCCTTAAGAATAGGCAATAGTAGAAAAGAGGAACAAAGATAGTAAAAAAAAAAAAAACAAAAAAAAAAAAACAGAGAACTCCTAAACCTTACCCTATACACTCTATAAATTTGGTGAGTTTTGGTGCTGACGCTCTAACTCCGGCAGACAGGTTTTATAACCTGCGGGAAGGGCCATGCTTTGTGAGAGTGACTCCAGTATCTTTAGATAATCTCCAGGTGATGTGGCGAGATCTGGAGAGAGGTAAATGGAAGGAGCCAGATAGGTTTGCTTGTGTTTTTCCAGATGGAAAAGAAACTCAGTGCTGACACACTATATCCACCTCATCCATCATGGAGAAATAGAAGACCCTCAAAATGAAGGAGAAACAGATAGCTTTGGATGGCATCCTCTTAGACTGCATCCACAACTGAAAGAATATGGCTGGGTTTTGTGTGTATGGCAGTTGACAATGCTAGAAGTACACACAACACTACTCCCTTGTTTCAGGTGCAACTTTTCACTCTGTGCCTTGTTTCAATGGGGGCCTTTCCTTTTCTAACACCTCATATACTGAATCCCAATATTTTGGTCCCATACTGATTAGCTTGGAGGGAACAGCACAAATAGGGGCATTTACATATTTATGCATAAATGGGAATATCACCACTTTTACCTCCTTTAATATACCCACATCATGTGCAATAATTGTACAGACCTCTGCCACTTTCAATAATACTGGCATTATTATATATATACTTACAAACTGGCATCCCTTTTACCTACCAATTTGTAATTTGTTCACTCCATGGATCCAGAAAGTAACATCCTTGTTAAACACCTTCTGCTTGAATTCTATATGTACCCCATCTGGATATATGTTTGTCTGTGGCAGGTCAATTGATACTTTCCTGATATACAAACAGTAGGTAAACAAAACCCTTTGGGAAATGATTACTACTCTTACAATCTTCTAGTGCCTAAGCCTCTATAAAAATTATGATCAATGTACTTTGGGTGTTCTCACCCCTGGTTTGCAGCACATTGAGCACAGTTTACATTGCTCCAAATGAAGCTCTTGGGATAACTTCCTGTGATGGAGCAGAAAGAATAATGCATTCCTTGTGTTTTGGGTAGGCTATGTTGAACATGAGGCCATCCTAACAAACATTACTATGACTATAGAAATAATTGCTGAGACTGCTGCAGGTCTCCAGAATCCTCCAGGAGTTTTTGGATTCCATAGCACATAAAGTGATGGACAATAGACTAACATTGGACTATCTCTTAGCTGCACAAAGCAGCCCAATGGATGAAGAATCCTAGACTTCAGTTGTTTTCTATACCCTCCTTCTGGGGCTCTTGAAGTCCTTTATAGCATTTTATTTACTTATATTGCTCATTATATTACTACTTGCCTGTGTGATTCCCCCCTTGCTGAAACTTATTATCTGCTGCTTTATAGATCTGACCACTGATATTTACCTGCTCCAATTAAAACAAAAGAAAAGGGGAGAAGTTGAGGGCCACAGATATTTGGGAACCCTGGGCAAGGCATAAAACCCTTTAGTCCATTAAGAAACTCTGCTGATGTGTCTGGCTTGACTCCCTACTCCCTTATGGGCAACCAGTACTTCCGAAAAGTCGGAGGATGTGGCAGCTTGTGGTGTACTTGGAACAGTGTGGTGATGTAGCTAAAAAGCGCCTGTGCAGTACCTGCCATTACCTAAGCATTGGTTATAAAAAACTCAGTGGTCCTTGGAATAAATGGACTCCTGTTTGACTATCTTCCTGAGTCCTACCTCTTTTTCCTCATCCAAGATCAGGGCTCTGGCTGTACCAAAGCCTTTCCATGAGCAGATCTGGATACTAGGGGATACATTTTCACAGACAAGCCAAATAAAAAAAGAAAGAAAGAAATTAAAAAAAAAACAAAAACTCAACAATGGAGGAAAAGGGACATGAAGAACAGGGAGAATCAGAAAAAAAAAATACTGGACCCAAAGTGAACTGAGAGAAAGGGAGAGATGTTAAAGAATCCTGGTGGAATTGACAAGACTTTGCAACCGATTGGATATGGAGGGAAAGTAAGAGAGTTGAATCAAGGATGACTCCTAGATTATAAATCCAACTAACAGGAAGAAGAAAGTTGAGGGCCCCAATCTCCCAGTCGCTAAAGTTCATAATCTCAGACTCATCCATACCTTTTCTTCATCCTTCCAAACATTAGTTGCCATGTCTTATCAACTCTACCTCCACATTTCTCAATTACTCTCCTGCTTCTCATTCATGTTGGCCCTAGATGCAGGAATTAGAATCAGGAAGAATTAGGTCCAAATCTCATCTCATACATTAATGAATACAGTATTAAACTTCTCTGGGCTTCAGTTTCTTTTTATGTTAAATGAGGAAGTGTAAGCTAGTCTGCTCTGTGCTCCCCCTCCCCCTTAAGGTCCCTTCCACCTTAAATCTTTGTTCTATAATTATCTATTGCTCTCCTGTTTCCACTGCCAAAATTTTTTTTAAGTACACAAATCTGACCACCATCTCTGCTCAAACAACCATTAGTGCTCCCTTTTTCTTCTAGATAAAATTCCAATTACTCAACAAAGCTTTTAAAACTCTCCACAATCTGGCTCTAGCCTGCCTTTCTAGCCTTATTTCATATGACTGTCGTATGTGTATTACATTTTAGTGAAATTAGGGGTTTTCCTAAACTTACTATTCTATCTCCCACCTACATAAATTTGCACAATCTTATAGTTGCCAGGGAGCAAAAAAAGTCTTCACCTTTGGCAGGGCTGGACTTCAGCCAGTTCTATCCAAAGTAAGCCCTTTTGCTCTGGAATTCTCCCGGAGAGATAATAGGTGGTTAATAAATATTTACTGAATTATTGAATCTCCATTTTGCATGACACTGGGAACACAGGCAATCTTTCTCATCTATCAAAGAGTTGGACCAGATGCTCTCTAAAATCCTGCAGTTCTTCCTGACCTTAGAGCCGGTCCTTGTCGGAGGTCATAGTTGGAAAGCACTTAGCACAGTGCCTGCTAGGTGGGGATCATTCTAAAAGTGTAAGTCGTATTATTGTCATCATCATTATCCTGTCTTCAAGGGTTGGACAATCTCGCCTAGTCTCGCTGGCCCATCTCCTCTGCATTTCAATGGATAGATGATACGGAGCCCTGGGAGAGCAGAAGAGAAATGGCCCAGAAACACGGAAACGCGCCAGCTAAGAAGCCAGAGAAGGTCGGGCAGCAGCTGGAGGGCTTCAGAGCCGCCTTCCTGCCAGCAGCCACCCTCCCTGCTTCGGATTTCCCCTGTGTCTCCCATTCGCCTTGTTCCGGACTTGCGTACGTTCTCCTCCATTGGAATGAGCTCCAAAGGGGACAGGGACGGTTTTTGGCTCTTCTTGTGTACCCCAACGCTTAGCAAGTACCTGGGGAAAAGCAGGCGCTTAAAACAAGTTTCTGGTTTGGGCAGAGCCAGGAAAAAACAAGGCAGCTAAAAGTGGCCATAGATGAGTGTGAGGGTCACCAAAGGGGGCAGAAAAGGGCTTAAGGCCAGGAAAGGCAGTCAGCAACCAAGCAATCAGCCCCGAAAAGGAGGGAGGTGGGGAGAGCAGGAGGAAGAGAAGGAAAGAGACACTGAACGGCGGAGAAGCGGGAGAAACGCTCTAGGTAGACGCCAGGGGCCGGCAGTGGAAGTGCGACTGGAAGAGGCGTGAGGATAGCGTTATGGGGCGGGGCCAAGAACGGAAACGGGGGCCTGAGAGACCTTGAGGGACCGGGCTATGTAAAGCAGGGCCAGAAATTTCAGGTCCGAGGTGGGACCAGAAAGGAAAGGCGCCGCCTATAGACGAGGAAAGATCGCGTAGGGTGGGCGGGGCAAGCGGGGAGGAGCCGCTCCCCTCTGGCGCATGCGCGTAGTCCCCGGAAGGCCTGTGACCCGCTTACGGGGCCCAAGAAGGCTCTGGCATGGCGGCGACGGCCGAAGGCGTCCCTGCGGCCCAGCGGGAGGGTCTCGGTCGAGGTAAAAGAAAAGTGGGCCTTGGGGAAGGGGCGCCTCTCGCTCCCCGGTGTTTGGGAAGGAGGAGGGGGAGGTGTTCGAGGAGGCCTGGGGCGGGGCACAGCGGGGCGGGGCTGGTCTGAGCTGAGGTGGCGGGGCGGGGCGAGCAGGCCGGAAGCAGGAGGGGCGGGACTCTTTGCCTTCTCTCCCTCAGTTTTCTCGCTTCGATTCTTCTCCCCTCTCCTTCCCCTCTTTTCCCCTTTCCCTCCCCTCCCCTTCCCTTCCCTTCCTTTCCCTCTCCTCTCCTTCCCTTCCCCTTCCCTCTCCTTTCCTTCTTCTCCCCTCTCTTTCTTTTTCCCTCCCCTCCACTCCTCTTTCCCTCTCCATCCTTTCTCCTTCCTTCCTCGGCCTAGACGATGCAATGGTGGAAACGGCCGAGGAGGCCACGGAGCCCGCCGAGGCGGACATCACGGGGTTGTGCCAGGACATGTTTTCCAAGATGGCCACGTACCTGACCGGCGAGCTGACAGGTGAGCCGGGGCCGGGGATGTTTGTTTCACATCGCCAGCATTTATCTAGGTAGGGGCGGAAAGTGCCCAGACACGGGCTCCCGGGACTTCCGATCCAAAGGGCACCCCTCCCCTCCAGTCACCATCCCTATTCCCCCTCCTTTCCCACTTTCCCCCTCACCCCCACAACCCCCCCTACTTCTTCCCTCTTACCATCCTTATTTCCCCTTCCTCTCTCCCTTCCCGTGGAGGGAGCACTGCATAGTGACCTGATGGCTGCATCCAGGGTCCCTGGCCTTTGGATTCAGTTTCCTAAATGAGGTCTCGTCCTCTCTTCTTTGTTTTAAAGCCACCAGCGAAGACTATAAGCTTCTGGAAAATATGAACAAGCTGACCAGCTTGAAATATCTAGAGATGAAAGATATCGCAGTCAACATAAGCAGAAACCTAAAGGACCTAAATCAGAAATGTAAGTGTTTGTCGTGGAGGCGGCTTTTGGGGCTCGAAGCTTAGCTATGAAAACAGAAGCTGAGTTAGGATGGTGCTGGGGGAGGATCACCAATGCTCTGAACCTAAAGTCAGGGGCAGGATTGAGGTCTAAACCTAGATCTTGATTGCTGGTTTGGTACCCCTTCCAAGGTTTCATCCAAGGCCAGGACAGAGCTTGAGGACTTATCAGGGCCTTTCTGTAGCCTTACACCCAAGGCTACAGAAACTTTGTGACATTATTCCTGATTGTAGAGGAATGGTCATAGATCAGCTAGTGTTTTCTGTCTGTAAATCACCTGCTCATGCTCTTATGGCTAAATAGCAATAATGGCAGCACCAAAACTTTCCCATTCTGAATCTGGTACTCCTTCTCTTGCAGTGGACTATTTCTGTCCTATTAGTCTTTGTAGGACTCTACCTATATTCAGCATCATAGGTAGCATCCTCTTTTTTACCTTTTAGTGATTTCTTATACCCAAATAAAGGGATGGCCTCATAGCTGCTGGATGGCTTTTTGATTTTTTTTTTTTTTTTAAATAAGAGTGCAACAAGGAGATATCAGTTTGTCCGTACCTGTAGAGATGTGTCTTTATTGAGGATGGTGCTCTCTTTCCATAGGCTAAAAGATCTGGGTTTTGTTTTTAGATGCAGCACTTCAGCCTTATCTGGATCAAATCACTTTAATTGAGGAGCAAGTCTCAGCTCTTGAGCAGGCAGCCTACAAGTTGGATGCATATTCAAAGAAACTAGGTAATTACTTCAGTTTTGTGACTTGCTTGGAAAGGGAGCATACATTGCTATTTTAAAGTATTTTTCATGTACGTATTTAGTGGATGAGGTTGTTTTAGGCACTGGGATTATGAAGACAAAATGAAGATCATTCTTGTAGGAAGCTTACATTTCCATTGGGATGAAAGAATATATAATGCAGAATGTTAAAATATTTTCAAAATAATTGGACGAAAGAGACTGGCAGTTCAGATCAGGACAGCCTGCCTATAAGAAGTAGCACTTGTGCTGAACTTTGAAGGAAAATAGAGATATTATGTGAGATAAAAATAGATCACTTTGGCTTAAATGTAGGATTGTGGAGTAAAAGTAATATTCAATAAACATGGAAAGGCAAGTGTGACCCTTATTATAAAAACAGAAGGTTATATAGTCTGTCTTACACGAAAGAGGGAGCCATTAGAGCTTCTTGGATTGTGAAATACTACTATCAAATCTGTGTCATTAGGAAGGTCCACTTGGCATCTGGAAGAAGCAGACAGATCAATTTGTAATCTAATGAAAGATTTAAGTGATGAAGACTTGACCTTGAGTGGTAGATGTATAAGTGAACAGAATGAAATGGATGTGAAGAGCTGTCATGAAAGTAGAATTGGGGATGACTCCAAGGTTGCACATTCAGGTGGTTAGAAGGATGATGGTATCCACAACTTTAAAGGAGGGAAGTTCCAAAGAGACTGGGTTTAGGGGCATGCAGAGACAAAAAGGTATTAAATTTTATTTGGGACATGTTGAGTTGGAAGTTTGTCTACGAAAAGGTGATATTTAAACCCATGGGACATGATTAAGACTACCAGAGGAATATATAGCAAGAGGAGTGTATCCAGTGAATTCACTTACACCACATATAGAAAGGACAAGGATAATGATTCTTCAAAGGAGACTAAAAGGAAGCCGTCACAGAGGTAGGATAGAGCCATGAGATACTAGGAAAAAGCATCTAGGAGAAGGGAGGAGAGACAGTGGACTGGTCAACACTGGGGAAAGGCCATCAGATTTGGTTATCTTGGAGATCACTGGCTTTTGAAGAGAGCTGTGTTAAGGTTGGAAGTCAGATTGCAGAGTTAAGTGGAAGGCAACAAGTGTAAATGATATTGTTTGACATAAGATTGAGGGGAGATATAAAAAAGTAGCCGGAATGAATGAAATTTAAATTTTTTAAGGATAGAAATGGACCTATTTTTAAGTAAAGAGGCAGTGAATAGAGATTCAGCATTTGGGAAGGCTAGGGAATGATCATGGGATAAACGCCTGAAGTCTGTGAAGAGTGATTGACACCTTCAAGGAAAAGGACCACTTCATCTTTAAATATTTTAAAGTGATCTGGAATGTGTAGTTGAGGGTTTTTTCAGTGAAATATTTAGCTTGATTCCCTGCTGAGAGGGAAAGCAGAAGGTGGCAAGAGAAGAGAGACAGAAATGATTCAGTTACTAAGGTAAATTGGACTAAATAAATTAGGAAGAATTAAAATGGAGTAGTGAAAGCCCCAGTTGGAATTATGTAAAATAAATTTGTAATGGATTCAAGTTGTTTGACTTCACTTATTGATATATAGCAGTGTGAATTTAGGAACGGGTATGGTTGAATAGAAAAAATAATCTAGGATTATGGTTTGGAAAAGGTTGGACCTTAGTGATCTCATAGGGTATGAATAGCAAGGGACCTGGGGTAGAAAGGGTAATGTTGAAATGGTTAAACAATAGGATCAGTATTTTGAAGGAAGAAAAATGAAGAAAGAACAAGATAGACGCAAGGCTCTTAAAGGTTACTCTTAGGTAGCTGACTGCCCTGGGGCCTAACCGGTTATATAGAAGTCATGCAAGTCAACTTTACCCCAGCCCTCACTTCCATATTTAAAAAAACTGTCTTTATTGGAGTTGTACTGGTGATCAGCATGGAAGGAGAAGGGTGGTTAGGCAGATGGTGTGAATCTGGTGCATACTTCAGGTGTAATTTATTTGTAAAACAGATTGCCAAGAAGCTTCACCTTGAAGAATTTGGGAACATCGGTGAGCCTTGGCAGAATCATTTTAGTTTTGTTTTGTTTTGTTTTGTTTTTTTTGGTAAGGCAATTGGAGTTAAGTGACTTGCCTAGGGTCACACAGCTAGGAAATGTTAAGTGTCTGAGGCCAGATTCGAACTCAGGTCCTCCTGACTTCAGGACTGGTGGAATATCCACTGCCCCACCTAGCTACCTAGATACCTGACAGAACCATTTTAAAGAAAAGTTATTCTGATTTTTTTCTTGTATGTTTGCTTCACGCAGGACCCTGATACATCTGTTAATTTGTTTAACTACTCTATTGTACCAGAATGTTTACTCTATATTCTCAACTCTACCTTCTTGCGTGACTTTTTTTTTTTAATAGCTTTTTATTTACAAGTTATATGTATGGGTAATTTTACAGCATTGACAATTGCCAAACCTTTTGTTCCAATTTTTTCCCTCCTTCCTCCCCTCCCCTAGATGGCAGGATGACCAATAGATGTTAAATATATTAAAGTATAAATTAGATACACAATAAGTATACATGACCAAACCGTTATTTTGCTGTACAAAAAGAGTTGGATTCTGAAATATTGTACAGTTGGCCTGTGAAGAAAATCCAAAATGCAGGCCGGCAAAAATATAGGGATTGGGAATTCAATGTAATGGTTCTTAGTCATCTCCCAGAGTTCTTTGGGCGTAGCTTGTTCAGTTCATTACTGCTCCATTGGAACTGGTTTGGTTCATCTCATTGCTGAAGATGGCCAGGTCCATCAGAATTGATCATCATGTAGTATTGTTGTTGAAGTATATAATGATCTCCTGGCCCTGCTCGTTTCACTTCTTGAGTGACTTTGAATGGACAGATAATGGGATCAGTCTCTTTAGGTGTAGCAGGGAGAATCCAAGTCCTATACCTGAGCCACAGAAAGTCTATATAATCAAAGCCAAAGGAGTAGCGAGGTTGGATTCCAGAGAGATAATACTTACATGTTAATTTTCCAGATAAAAGATACATAGGAGACTGAGCTTTGTAACCCTTAAAAGCTACTTTTTGTAGCTATTTTTATTTCAAAATTCCATGGCTCCTTGGAATGAGATTTGGAAATATGAGGCCAAAAGGTTCTCCCTAGGGTGCTGAAACTCCAGCTCATTAATGACAAAAGTTCTCTCAAAGTGCCTGGTCCGTGCCCAAGATGGATTGCAGATCTTTGGGCAAAGAGCCACAGGAGCTTGCTTGTGACAGCGCCAGAGGTGGAGGTCTCAAAGTCTCACAATGGGATCCAAACTTATTCCTGCAGTAGCTTCCTCACTTTAAACTGCAATTTAAGTAATTTGATTAGATTTCAAATCAGAACTGGGATACATTTTGTTCTACTTTTGCTTAAAATTTGTCTTCCAACAAGTACTTTAATTAGTGTTGTGTGGTTTTTTTCCTACAGAAGCAAAGTACAAGAAGTTAGAGAGGCGATGAAAATTTTTTAGCACAAAAATTGAACTCCACGAATGTGTCATTCGAGCTGAAATGAGTGAGATGGAACTTATCAGACTGCTATGCTTCGGTTCCAGCAAAGGCCAAGGGGCCCGCAGGTCTGAGGAGGGCCAGCCCCCCTTTGGCTGGATGTGTAATTTTGGCCACCCCTTGATGTCTTCCTAAAACCGTCCCCCTGGAACTTCACCTTCTTGTGTGCCCTGGACTAAGGCTCAGAAATCAGGATCAACCCCCCACTCCCATCCTCCCACCCCCCTCTGCCAGAGCAGACCCAGATGAGCTACTCTGGCATCCTTGTCTCCTACCCCTCCCCTCTCTGTTTGACTGTTGCAAATGCTATCCCACTTCCTAATAACCTGTTCTTGAACTTAAATAATAAATGTCAATTTGTGACCATTTGTGGTGCATCCTTTGCTAGGCAGGCATTTCCCCCAGCCCTCTGGGGGCTAGAGGCAGAACTAGGCAGGATCCAGGCAGGAATCTAGGCAAATGCCACCCATTATAAGTCCGCGAAGCGGCCAGCTCCACCCCCAGGGTCGGTCTGCTCTGCTGGCAAGTCGCTTCCCCAAATCCCGGCGAAACCCTTTTGGAGGGAATGTGAAGGCTTTTGTCCTTCCGAGCTCTCCGTACTGCGTCAGGGACGCATGCGCGCTAGGTCCAGGCGCGAGCGACAGGCTCCCTTGCTCCGCTGCTCGCTCCTTGTCTAGAGCCGGCGGGGCGGAATGGCTCAGAAGCCCCTGCGTCTGTGAGTGACCCGGAACCGGAAACATTTGCGGAGGGCAGCTGGGGGAGTGGGATCTGGGGTCCTGAGCCTAAGGAAAAGGGGGCCAGTGCCCAACGTGCTTAGGGGTCCTCTCCCGATCCGGTCCCACTCACAATCCGCCTCTGCCTCCACCCCCCCATCCCCAGCAGTGCTCCTTTCATCTCGAGTTTGCCCTGCGCCTTTCGTTCTGTGTCCCAACCCTCAGACCCATTTAACATCCTTTCCCATTTCGGACATCTCTATGACAACTCCTCCCCCCGCTTATCTCCACCCTCAGAGAGCTCCCCAATTCAGAGGCCTCCTCGGGAATCCACTCAGCCCCGCTTCCTTAGGGACTTCTGATTTCTGCCCCCTTAATAACTTCCCCCATCCCAGCCTACCCCCAAGACTCCCATTCTCCTTTTTGTCCCCCTCCTCCCTCCCTCAGCCTCCACGTACCAGGCCAGCTTCCCGCCTTGTTGCGGATCCCTGCCCTTGGGGTTCCCTTGTTCTTAAGTGGTTCTGCCAAGGTGGGGGGTGGCTCAGTCTGGGGGTCGCGGTATTATTGGGAACACAAGTTAGGAGGGAGGAGGTAACTCGGAGCAGCCAAGGCTGGCCGTGTGCTCTGCTGATCCCCACTATAGTCCTGCTTGATGAGGGCCAGTGGAGAAAGCCTTGTCTGGGATCCCACAGCTGAGGGAAGCATCCGGCCGGGAATGGTGGAGGGAAAGGATCCTGGCGCTCGGGTGGGACAAGCCTGTTCAGGGGGAACCCGGGGACTTGAAGCCCCGGCTGCGAAGAAGGAAGGAGCAGTTTTAGAGATGTTGATTTTGAGGGGACACGGGACTCTTGGGACAGATGTGTCACCAGGACTACGCTCAGAGACAGCATGGTGAGGACAAGCGCTGTTTAGACTAAACACAGCGGGAGGTGTTTTCCCAGTTAATTTAACTTTTATCTCCTTTACAGATTAGCTTGTGGCGACGTTGAAGGAAAGTTTGATGTTTTATTCAATAGAGTCCGAGCAATTCAGAAGAAAAGTGGAAACTTCGATGTAAGATGTTTCTTTTCCTGTTGAAAATCAATGCCATTGTCAAAGGAAAACATCCTGAGACAAATTTCTTGGGTTCCTAATTCAGTAAATTTGTTTTGTGGTCAGAGTGAGTATCTGTTGTAAGCTCGGCACCATACTAGCTACAGATTGAATGAAACATATAAAATAGACAAGCATGTCCCAGCCCCGGCCTTGCCCCATGGCTCAGACATAGGCTTCCTCACTCCTCTTTGGTAATTTTAGACTGGGGATTAGAGAATGGAATTATGGGAGTATACAAAGAATATACCAGAGGAAGCAATAGCTTGGGAGGAGGAGAGTACTATGCCTGGGGGAATCAGAAAAGATCTCTTGGAGATGGTACTTGGGCTGAATTTTGGAGGGAAACAAGTGTTCCAAGAGCATCAGTGAGGAGGACAAGCGGTGCAGGGACGAGACAACCTGCACCCAGGTGTTGGGGAAAGAAGATAGAATATCACATCTGGGAAACAAGAGTTAAGTTGGAATAAAAGTTCCCCAAAGGTTGTTAGGATAGTGATGTGCCCTGTAAGCAAGTATAATACACATAGTGATGGGGTGTCTTGAGAGCAATAGCTAGCATTTAAACAGTGTTAGGCTTGCAGCATACTTTAAAATGCTATCTCATTTGATCTTCACAGCATCCCTGAGAGGTCGCTGTTTTATAGATGAGGAAACTGAAACAGATAAGAGATTAAGTGACTTACCCAGAGCTGTAGTTAGTATCTGAGGTCTGCCTTCTTGCCTTCCTGTACTCTCTTGCTGCCAGAGTAGAAAACAAAGCAGAGAGGAGTCTGATTAGCAAAGATCATTATCTTGGAGAAGGTGATTTTTGAGCTGGGTTTTGAAGGACCATTAAGGTTCTGTCCTGGATCCTCTTCTCTCTACATTTTCCCTTGATGATCTTATCAGCTCCAATTGATTCTTTTAGTATTTCCATGCAAAGAGTCTCAAACATATGTCTCTCCTAAGCTCCAGTTCCCCATTACCAACTGACTCTTGGATAGCTATCCTTGGATATCCCATTGGAATATCAAATTCAATTCTGTTCTCAATCCCTAAACTTCCCTGCTTCTGCTGAGGACATTATCACCCTTCTGGTGTACCCTCAGAGACATTCTTCTACTTTCCCTCTCTCTGACTCCTCTTGTTGAATGAATTTCCAGCTCTTTTTGCTCTATTTCCAGAACATCTCATGTCCATCCCTTTCCTTCCATTCATATAGGTACCTCCCTACTTCAAGCTTTTATGCTCTCTTTCCAGGATTGTTGCATAATTTCCAAATTCCAGTCTCTCTACAATCCATCTACCAAATAACTGGTATTCATAAAACTAATATTCATAAAATGCAGAACTGGCTGCATCACCCAGTTTTCCCATTGCCTTTTGGTTAAAACATAAAATCCTCAGTTTGGTATTTAAATTCATCCATAGTCTAATTCTCACCTTACTTTTCTTTACTCTTCTTTTCCATATTTTCTATCAAACTCTCTAGTCAAACTAGCTTGTTAATTGTTCCAGACATTTCCTCATTTCCTACTTCCATGCCTTTGCATGAGTGGTTTCACTCAGGAATGCCTCCCTTCTCAACTCTACCTTATAACTCCTTTCAAATTTCACTTCCTACATGAAGTCATTCCTGATTGTCCTGGTTTTTAATGCTATGTCTTGAAATGATGTTGTATGTATACTTTGAATTACTTACCTGTGCACATGTTATAACTCCCCTCTAATAGATTATAAGCCACTTGAGACCAGGAACCATTTTGTTTTTGTTGTTAAAAATTGTCACCCAACATAGTACCTTGCACATGGTAGGCACTTGATAAATATTTGTCAACTTATAGTTAATAGACAAAGGTTAATGGAGAGGAAGATAGATTTATAACCTAGTATAATGAAATATGTTCAGAGACAGGAAGTATATTGACTCAACTACACAGACTATTGGGGAGAAACAAATGATGTTTTAATTCTAAGTTACTTCTGTTACATTTAACAAATACTGAATACTTTTCTGTGCAATATACAGTGGAGAGAGAAGAAAATTAACAAGATTGTGTCAACTGTTTTCAAGGAGTTGCCAATTTAGTAACTAGTATATAGTAGAAAATCCTCACTTGACCTGTCTATCCTTGCTAGTTATTCTTTTATCTTTCATGATTAAACTCATGATGAAAGCTGTCTATAGTCAGTATTTCCATTATTCTCCTTTCTTTTTAAAATTTTCTACATTTTAGCTTCCATTTCAGCTTAAACATTTTCCAGAATTATGAATAATGATCTCTTAATTGTCAAATCTCATGATCTTTTCTCATTCCTCATCCTTCTTGACCTCTTTACAGCATTTGATACTATCAGTCACTTCTTCTCCATGATACTTTTGTTTGTAAATAACTTGTCCAAGTTAAATGTTTTATGACCACTTTGAGAACCAACATAAAAAAGTTACTGGATAGATTAGTTACTATTAGCTATGAACCAAATATAGGAAAATCAAGAGTGATGCTTTAGGAAACTTTTTATGAATGACTTAGGTGATCCAGTCCATTCAGCCCAGGTAGAACAGAACCATTTGGTCAATCAACAAAAAGGTTTAAAAACTAGTACTGGAGATTTAAATACTCATAGCTTGAGTTTTGTAATGTGTTTTCTTCTTTGACTGTTTTTAAGGAGAGAGAACAGAGTTAATTGAGTGCCATAAAGGAGCAATAGGACTGATACCAGGACTTATTTGAGGAGAATATCTTCTCTCAATTTGCATCATACTTGAATAATACTTTTTTAATGGAAGATAGTATAAACTTCTGCTTACTAAGAATCTGAATAGTTTATTATTTGTGATTTAAATTCCTTTCTTTCCTTCCTTCCTTCTTTCTCCTGAGGCAATTGAGGTTAAGTGACTTGCCTAGGGTCATATAGCTAGGAAGCATTAAGTATTTGAGGTCAGATTTGAACTCGGGTCCTCCTGACTTCAGGGCTGGTACTCTATCTACTGCACCACCTAGCTGCCCCTTGTGATTTAAATTCCACAAAACATTTACAAAGTTAAAAAGCAGTCACAGATTGTTGCTCAGATTTGTTGGAATCCTTACAAAGTGTTAACTCGTTAGACTTGATAGAGACAATAATTATCTAATTTAGCATGGTTCAGTATGACTGATCTGATCCTATGAGGAGATGTTATGGGCCAGAACTTGAAACAAGGTACTAAGTGGAATTGAGACAATGTTTAAATCTAGTTTAGCACTGATTTAATCCTACAACAAATAATGGTTTCCAGTACTCAGTGAATAGCATATAAGCAAGAAGCTCTCAGGGCCAAAGAGCACTCTGGGAGATACAGAAGCCCATAAGCCCTTTCTCAGAAGTAAGACAGATTCACCTTGGTGCTGACTGGAGATATTTGGAAAAAGAGAAGCCGAAGCTGGCAGAGGCAAAAGATTAGTGGCAAGAGCTCTTGGAACCAAGCAGAGAGATAGGCCTCTAAGAAAGCTAACCGGGCCCAAGGAAAGAGATAAGAAATAAACATTTGGATTTTATCAGCTAGCTGCATTTGAAGTGATTATTACTTTGAACCGAAACTAAGGCTGCCTCCAGAAAGCCTCCCCAAGAAACCTGCTCTCACAGAGAACCATCATATATTATAAAAAAGAGAACACCACACAGGTTATGTAGATTGGGTGAGGAAAACCCAAATTTGATCATTTGGCACATATTAAATATAAAGATTGTAAGTTGATCATATTTGTGTTATATTTGTCTGCTTTCAAATCTCATTTTAGCTGCTGTTATGTGTAGGTGACTTCTTTGGCTCTACATCAAGTACTGAATGGGAGGAATACAAGACAGGAGTCAAGAAAGGTACAGAAATTTTTGTGGTCCTGGTATGTTATTTTTGTGGTCCTGGTATGTTGTCTATGTATTATTATACAAGAATTTCCTCCTTGTGCCAGATCAGCTCAGTAGGCATTTAAGAGCCTACTATGTGCTATCCACAGACAAAATGAAACAGTTCCTCTCCTCAAGGTATTTACATTCTACTTTGTCCTGAACATTGGAAGGGAAAATGCTCAAGTCACAGATTAGTTATGAATTTTATGTTGTATATTTCTCTCTGTAGTCTATTCCAGAAAATACATTGCACAAAATAACCATCACTTGGTCTTCTTTGGCTCTGCCTTCTTCCAATTTTAGTCCTTTTTATTATGTTATTTAGGGTATCCATTTTTATTATATAAAGGAGTTGCCTCCATTGTCTAATAATATGTAGTGACCAGTCCATAAGCATTTATTAAATAGTGCTTATATGCCCAGTGTAGCTATCGAATGTTAGGTATAGGCTATACCCTGAAAGACAGTTTATGTATCACAAAGGGTGCCAATGGGGTGGTGATGCAGATTTTTTGCTTTTGCTAAAAACATTACAGAAACGTGGTAAAATTTTCTTATTCTCAGAAGCACATTCAGTAATTAAATGATGTTTCTTGTTCTCTCTTTTCCTCTCCAAAGCACCTATTCAAACTTATGTGCTCGGTGCAAATGACCAGGAAGCTGTCAAGTACTTCCCAGATGTTGATGGATGTGAACTAACTGAAAACATTACTTATCTAGGTATGGATCAGAAAAGGGCTGTAGTAGTGGACTCTGTGGGAATGTGGTTTGATAAAGTGGGCCAAAAGCAGCTCCCTCTATCATGAAAGAGAATAAGTCACTTCACTGCCAAAAATGATGACCTTCTTCCTTTATTCCCTTTCCTTTTCTCTGCTAATATTCCCTTTTTATCAGATTTGTTTTTTCCTGTTTCCCATGCTTTGTTTTTTCAGTCTGATCCATTTTCTTTATCTCTAATGGTCTTCTGTTTACTGGTCTTCAACTTTGCATGAAGTTTTGGAATTTCCTTTTACCATGTGTTCCCCTGAGAATTACCCTCTGGATCTCATCTCATCTGGATACAAGAAACCATTGACCAAACAGTTGTGCTTCATATAAATTCATATGTATATAAAATTCAGTTTAGATTATACTTATTCCTGTGCACTGCCAACTCAACAGTGTCACTTTGAGCCCATATAAGATTGTTCACATGGTATGGAATCCTTACTTTAGGTCCTCTCTTATAGTTCTCATTCTAATCTTTATTGCATATAATTTCTTATTTTAAGGAATTTGTATGGCAGTGCCCACTTTAGTTAGTACAATATAACTGAGAATAAGAGTCCAGTCCTACATGATAGAACTGTTCCCATAGACAATCATAGTAACCATGACAGAGCAATTGGGGCTTGTAAGTGATTCCAGTTGTTGTTGAAGGTGAAGGACTTCAAAGTAATGATGGAATACAGGTTTTTTTTTTTTTTAATAACATAAGAATAATTGAATAATACATGAAATGGGCTTTAAATGAAGTAACTGTAAAGAGTTCTTAGTAGAACCCATTGCCAAACATGAAATAATCAAATTACTTTTTAAGATAGCAAGGATCTCTGATTCCATCCATCTGTATACTCCTTCCACAAAAGTAGACCCGTAACTGACAATTTCTTGTGTTGGCTGTTGGCTAAAAAAGTTGATTACCCTGGTGGCTGAGGTCTTCGTGAGGAGTATTTCAACCTTGAGGTAGCCTTGTCTGTTGGATAATAGTCACACAATTTGTTGCTAGTTCTAAACTTAAGATTTTTTTAGTTTGCTAGGATTTGCCAAAGTTAGCATAATAACCTTTGAGAACCAAGTGCCAAAATCTTCCTCCTACAATCTCTCCCTCCCTGCAAAAAGAACTCTTTCTATTGATGAGCTAGAAAATCTAAGCTCATAATTTTATTTTTGTCTGCTTCCTCTCCCTTAACCCACATCTCCAGTTGCCAGGGGTTTTTCTTTGTCCCTTTTCTCTGACATCCATCTGCCTATTGAAATATCTTTTTTTAAGTTCATCTGGAAACTAGAGAAAGGAAGAACATAGTTCCAGAAAACTATTGATTTAATATAATGGAAGAAATATAGTTACTACAATTCGCGCTCTTCTGAAGGAAAGAATTATTCTGAAGAAAAAAATTAGGAAAGTTTACTTAACTTAAAAAAAAAAAAAGCTAAGGATTATTGAGAACATCAGTAAGAGTCATACAGGATGCAAAGGCCTGGAGAGCCTGAAATAAGCACTCCTGCAAAATTCTCATCAGTGGGAACCCAGATCCATGAAATGAAATGACACCAGTTATAATTGTAGGTATCTAATATGTAACTTTCAACTTTTATAATGTTTATAATACATTTTATTTTTTATAATACATATTATTTTTACCTCTTAAATTTTCCAGAGTATCTCCCCTTTTTTGTCTTCCTCTAAAAAAATATAAAAAAGATTTTTTAAACTGTTCAGCCAAAATAGCCAACACTTTGATAAAGTTTACCATTATCTCTCAAATTGTACAAACATAATTCTCTACTATCTTAAAGAAAAGAGGGAGGTCTCTTCTCAGACAACTTCTTTGGGGCCAACCTTGGCCATTATAATTTCACAAGATTCAATTTCATTTGTTTGATTCTTCTTTCCAGTTACATTATTGTTTCCCCTAAGTCTTAACATTTATGTTTATTGAATCTTACTCATGTCTTCTAATCTTCCAAGGTCAGATTGGGAGGTCTGAGTGCTTTCCTATCTGTATAAGATTTAGGTTCAGTAACACAGCAATCTGAGTCTCCTTCAGAAGAGCTTGAGGATGTGATAGTGAAATATGCAGATACTCTTTGGGAATTTATGGTTGTGATTGGGATAGGTCAGCTCATTTTCTGCCATTGTCCACTGCCTATGAAAGATTCTAGTGGACTTGTCAACATGGACTTCTCTTTTCTCCCTGTCCCTTTCTTTTTAATTTACCAATTGTAGCAAAACATTCAGACCAGTCTTTTTGTAATATAATATAGGTCCATATAATATATTTAGAATCTATCATAAAAGATATGCCTTAAAAATATTTTTTAAAAAGAAAACTAAATTTTACTGTCTCTCTCCATCTACCCAAGGCTAGCCCCTTCCAACTTGGATTGTGCCCTAGTTTCCAGAGAAGAGTAGTTTCTTTGTAGTTTTGATCTCCTTTTCCCCTTCCAGTATGGGTTCATCTATCTGCCTAACTGAGTAGTAAATCTTTAATGGTTTCTGGATTTGCCGATTAAGTTCTTTTATTTACTGCCTTCTCATCCATGTACTTGGAATCCTCTCAAATCTATTATTCTCTCAGGCTCAGTTTTTCTGATATTTTCTAGAGAAGAGGCCCCTTTTCTTATTTTCTCAAAAAACAATTAATCTAGCTTTTTATAATGTATAACAGCCATGTTCACAACCATGGTCAGATGCTTGAAGTAGGTGGGCCATTCACTATGGTAATCCTGTTTTTTTTCTAATAGTCCATCTAAAAGTTAACAATTTTTTTTCTCCTACTTAGGTAGAAAAGGTGTTTTCACTGGCGCCTCTGGACTACAGATTGCATACCTCAGTGGGACAGAGTCATTAGCTGAGCCTGCCCCACCTTACAGTTTTACCTCCAAGGATGTATGCTCACTGAAGGCAACTCTGCAGTCTACATCGCATTTTAAAGGCGTTGATATCTTGCTGACATCCCCATGGCCAAAGGGTGTGGGGAACTTTGGAAATGCTTCTGTAAGTAGTTCTTTCCCAGTTGGGATTTTTAAAAAACCTCCTTAGTATAATGATGTCTGTTATTTTTGATAAATATCAACATATGTAAATGTTTCCTCTTTACAAAGAATAGAAAAGAAGGACTGAATATGAAACTGTGGATCTCCCAATATACATTTTTTTTGGTCCAGTTGAGATTTCCAGACACAAATTGTTCTGTGATTAGTAATGGGTTTTGTGTAGTCTCTATTGCATTGTCCAGATTTTAACATATTTTAATTAACTCAGACCCTCCTTGGACTTTTTCAGGAACCTTTTATTTATGGGGTTCCCTATAAATCTCTACTTGGACAGTTCTCAGTTAATATTATAAAAGTTCTCGAAGAAGGCATACAAGTGAAATCCCCAGTGTGCCAATGGCAGATCTTACAAAGAATGGAATAATAAGCCAACAGAGAAGAATTTGACTCTTGTGTGGTCAATAAAATGACCAATGAACTTCAATATAGGAAAGTGGAAGGTGCTTCAGTGCCTCAAGAGTCTGTAGTTTTTTTCATATGGGTACTCTTTCCACTGCTGCAAATTCCAGCCCCTTTATACTCTATTCTGACTTGATTTTGCATTGACCAAATCATCTCCCAAATTTGTTATCATCATCAATGTAGAGATCTATGCTTATTCCTCTGTGAAGAAAATTATACCAGCATGCCACATTAATTATCTAGAACTAAGTTATCTTCCAGCTTTGCTTTTAATGTTCAATTTTGCATGCAGAGATTGAGGTGGGGCCATCTCCTAGTTTTGAGCTTCAAAAAATATTCTGATTTGTGATTCCAATATGATCCAGTTCTTTTGTTATTTAGAATTATATGATTACTCCATGTATAGATACTTAACAGCATGTGCTCATATCATGCATACAGGCATACACTTATGAACATATTTGCATCTTTCTCAAGATCGTTAAAGTCAGTCACAAAGGATGCTATTTCTCTTTCATAGGGAGATGTGGATACCAAGAAAACTGGCTCCTCTTTGATCTCCCATCTTGCCATGGACTTAAAGCCAAGATATCACTTTGCTGCCTTGGAAAAGACTCATTATGAGAGGCTTCCTTATCGGTCAGTATCATTTTTTTCTTTTTTTTTTGCTGAGGTAGTTGGGGTTAAGTGATTTTCTCAGAATCACACAGATAGGAAGTGTTAAGTGTCTGAGGCTAGATTTAAAACTCAGGTCCTCCTGATTTAGTGCTGGTACTCTTATCTACTGCACCACCTAGCTAGCTGCCTCTCATTTTTTCTTTTTTAAAACATTAGTAAATTTTGTTTTTAATGTTACTTTCCTTTCTAGATATACTTTACCCTTTCCCCCTGCCCAATGAACCATCTCTTGTAACAAAAATTTTTTTAAAGGTGAAAAGAGAAAATTCAACTTTAAAACTAAAAGCCACATCAATAAGTCTGACAGTTTATACAGTGTTCTACTTGAGGTATACAATTTCACAGTTTCTGTCCAGGGGGATTAATCTTCTAGAACAAAGATTTCTGACTTTTTTTTTTTTTTTGCATATCATAAGGCAGTCAGGTAAAGTCCTTCTTAGGATAATGACTTGAGTGGAAATAGAGTTATAATTTGTTTCCTAAGCAAGTTCATAGATCCTCTGAAATTAATCCTGAGAGCTGTTGGTGATTTGTAAACTCTAGTTAAGAACTTCTGCTCTAGAATTTGGAGCAAAACCATATACATTAACTTACTCTTAAAATTTTAGTTAACATTCTCTGGATCACATGGTAGCCCTTTTATATGGATTTGGAAACATATATCCTTAATCACTTCAGAAGCATATTTGAGGACTTCAATATAGAACAGGAGGACAGTACCAGTGTCTTCTATGTGTAGTGTCCAGTTAGTTAAAATTATGTGTAATTAGTGAAAAAGCTAAATAAAGTTTGGGATAATGTTTGAGTGGTATGTGTGTGTGTGGGGGGGGGGGGGGTTGTCTTTCACTTCAAATAATAACTATATTGTGAAAACTTACTTTAGGCATTACTAGGAGCCTAAAAAGACAATAGTTAGTTAAACTATGTTTGTTTTTCTTTTCCATATGCAGTGGATGTAAAATTTTTTAGTTCATTGTAAGATTTGCCCTGACAGAACATAAGAGCTCTGGTTCATCAGCAGAGAAGTGAGAATTGACTGTATTATTTCCAACTTTTCTTTGTCCCACATTAAAATCTCTTCTTTAGTGCTTCCTTCTTTCAAGAAAGTTGTTTTTCAGAGTTTCTTCAAATCTAGGTATTATCTATGGGCGGAAAAAGGTTATGGTAGAAAGATCAAAACCAGGTAATAAATTAAACTGAGAGGAGTGTCCAGCTCTTTTGCTACCAGTAAGCCTTCTGACTACAGCTCCCCTGGGAAAAGCTTAGGTTTGGCTCAAAGTGCCTTTGAGACTCTTAACTTTCCTAGAAATAGGGAAGAAAAGGGATCAGCAAACTACTCTTCCTGTTTTTGTAAAGCTCAGGAGCTGAAAATATTTTTTTGTATTTTAAAATAAGTTTTTGTTGCATTTTAAAATGTGAAAACTAGTTCTAGCTCTATGTTTTATAAAAACAAGTGAAGGATCAGAATTCACCAACTCCTGGTTTTGAAAGAGATCTTGGAGAAGATCTGAAACCAAGAGAAAATTTTAGGAAAGAGTTTGAAAAAGAGGACCTGCTGGGAAAATGGCAATTATTTCAAACTAATCTTATACATCAGCTCACAGCCAGTACATGGCCAAAAAACGTATTGAGTAGAACACATTGGGTAATTATAAGGAAAGATGGCATTTGGAGTCAGGCCATATGGCAATAGGGACTGTTTCCTTATTCTGGGGGGACACATTGGAAATAACAAAGGATTTCAGGTCATATTTATAGGAGGAGGCCCTGCTTTCATGTTCTGTGGACAATTCAATTTTAATAAGGGGAATAATGATAGTAGCATCTAGGTGTCATAATGAATATAGAGTCCTGGTTTTGGAGTCAGTATATCTTAGTTTCAAATCCTGCCTCAAATATTTTCTAGCCATGGGACACTGGTAAATCATTTAATCTCATATACAAAATAAGGATAATAATAGCATTTGTCTCGCAAAGTTATTGTATTTATTGAATCTACATTAAGAATTTTGCAAATCTTGAAAACATATTATTATTGTATTATTCATATACCTTTAAAGAACGTCAGATCTGAACTCCCTCTGCTATAAAAGGAAAAGAGAGCTTTCACTGACAGAAACCATTTACAGAATACTGAAAAGTTGAATATAAAGATTGTTTGTATCTTCTTTTCTTTGAAATCTGTTGTAGAAACCACATAGTCCTCCAGCAAACTGCTCAGCATGTTACCCGATTCATAGCTCTGGCAAATGTTGGAAACCCAGAGAAAAAAAAGGTAATTATTTAATCACTGGTATTGGGCCTGATTGGTAATCCTCCAGACAGATACCCACATGCAGGATAACAGCATCCAGATGCTGTCCTTGGAGAAGTACTGGGAGTTGATCATTTGTTCTCACCATAATACTGTCTTGGTCAATTTAGTATGATATCCTCAGTGAGTCCTGAGTTCTGATTCATTACCTGGAGTCAAAAATGGGATTGTAAAAGCCCCAAGTACACTGTCCTTCAAAGGACCCAGCTTTGATTCCCAAATTCATTTGTTAGCCTGTCATTTACTGCTGCTGTTTTCATCTTTCATGTGCATTATTCACTTAAACAAAAAAGTGATAGGTAAGGATTTGGGGAAAAAAAGCAACCAAATGAAGCAAAGGTCTCCATTTCAAAGTGCTTGTATGCATGTGCATACATTTATGCAGTAGGTAGTATAGAGTGTGTAATGGAAAAACTTGGCTTGTAAATTCTTGACAGTTACCCATTTCCATTGCTGAATCAGCTAATTTTGTTCCATTTTAAAAATATTTATTGTATTTTAAAATGGAAAAACTGTTTTTAAGGCTTGATCTGCACAAAAACTAGTGAGATTTGGGGTTGGGAATTGCCTCTTAAAGTCTAAGTTAATAGTTAGAATCCCTGAAAATAATTTGTTTTTCTCTGGTACAGAAGTAAAAAATAAGGTATTTGTGAGGTCTTTTTGGGAATTCAGTTGGGATAGACTGCCTTTTTCCACCAAGCTCTGCCTTCATAGCCTAGCTCAGAAGACTCAGACAGACAGGAATGTGTCAGAAGTTTTCTAAGATTTATTAAGGTTTAAAGGGAAAGAATCCTGGCCGAGAGGCAGAGTCCAGCAACTGATAGTGACCTATAAACAAGATATCCACCTTGTCTGAGCTAAGGCATCTCATCATAAAAAGAGAATAACAGTTACACTATCAATTACACAGAGTGGTTATGAGAGAAGTGCTTAATAATTCACTTTATAATTGTGAATTGTTGTTATTGAGTCCTATGAGATCATGAGTTTCAATAGTTTTTGACCATGGAGCATTGATACTTTTATCTTCAGTGAAACCATAGTTCCATTGAATGGCACATTTCTTCCAGGTACAGATCATAGTCCATGCCTTCTCATAGTGTGGGTTTTTTGCATATCTTTTTATAAATTTTCCAGCTTTTTTGTCCTAGAATTATTCTGGTTTTGTTTTTGTTTGTTATTATTCTCCATTTTCTTTTTTTTCCTTTTTTTTTAAAGAATTTTTTACTTTTCAAAACATTCGTGGACAGTTTTTTAATATTAGCCCTTGCTAAACCTTGTGTTCCAATATTACCTTCCTTCCCCCACACGGCAAGTAGTCCAATATATGTTAAACATGGTAGAAATGTATGTTAAATCTAGTATATATGTACATATTTATACAATTATTGTGCTGCACAAGAAAAATCAAATCTAGAATTATTCTTTAGTGATTTTAATTAATTCATCAATACTCTTGTAACACTTTGGTTTATCCTTTTTTTGGGGGGAGGGGGGTATTTGAGGTTAAGTAACTTATCTAGGGTACACAGCTAGTAATTTCTGTCCTGACTCCAGAGTTAGTGTTCTATTCTCTGAATCACCTAGCTGTCCCTGTTTATCCTTCTTACTGCATTATTTAACCATGCTCTTTTCTATGCATACATACCTTTCCATTTTGAGCTATTTCTTATATATTTAAAATATCATTACTAATAATTGGTAGCCAACTTTTTTTTTTAATTGTATTTTATTTTTTCAATTACATGTAAAGATAGTTTTCAACATTCATTTTTTAAAAGATTTTAAGTTCCTAATGAGGATTTTAAAATCCTACTAAATGGATGCCCATTAGTTGGAGAATGGCTGAATAAGTTATGGTATATGAATGCTATGGATTATTATTGTTCTGTAAGAAATGATAAGCAAGATGATTTCAGAACAGCCTGGAGACACTTACATGAACTGATGCTAAGTGAAATGAACAAAACCAGGAGATCATTGCACACAACAGCAGCAATATTATATGATGATCAATTCTGATGGACGTGGTTGTCTTCAATAATGTGATGATTCAGACCAATTCCAATGGCCTTGTGATCAAAAGAGCCATCTACATCCAGAGAGAGGATTATGGGAACTGAGTGTGGTTCCCAACATAGCATTCTCACTCTTTTTGTTGTTGTTTGCTTGCATTTTATTTTCTTCATCATTTTTTTTCCTGGTTTAATTTGATTTTTCTTGTACAGCAAGATAATTATATAAATATGTATGCATGCATTGGATTTTACATATATTTCTACCATGTTTAATATATATTGGACTACTTATCATCTAGGGAAAGAGGGGAAAACTAGAACACAAGGTTTTGCAAGGGCTACTGTTGCAGAATTATTCATGCATATGTTTTGAAAAATAAAAAGCTTTAATAAAAAAAATAATAAAATTAAAAAAAAAAAAAAAAAAAGATTTTAAATCCCAAATTTTTCTCCCTTCTTCCTCCCCCAAACAGCAAGCAATGTGATATAGGTTTATACATGTGGAATCATGTTGTGAAGAAAGAACCAGAACAGAAGGGAAAATCCATGGAAAAAAAAAAAAAACCAAAAAAAAGAAAATAGTATATTTCGATTTGCATTCAAATTACATAGTTCTTTCTCTGGATGTGGATAGCATTTTTATCATGAGTCTTTTGGAATTGTTTTGGGTCATTATGTGGTTGGGAAGAACAACATCACACAATGTCACTGTTACTTTGTATAATGTTTTCCTGGTTCAGTATAGCCAACTTTTCATACTCATGAATCTTTCTATTTTTCAATCTTCCATGAATTTGATTCTTCTGAAAAAAAAAATGATGTTTTGTGATTTGCAACCTTGCAGACTAGAAAAATGTTGATGTTAAAAAGATGGACTTTTGTAGTGATTTAGAATCATTTTGAGAGCTACTTGGGGTCAGTAAGGACCACAAATATCCACAAATGTGATCTGACCTAATCTTTCCTCTTCAGTTCTGGGCTCAGTTCATTGTTCTTCTGCAGTGCCTATCCAAGTTATATGTGGAGGCAGATAACACCAGTGTCTCCCCTTCCAACTGCATGTCTTCATCTGAGCAATATATATTTTTCATTTTGTTTTTCCAGTATCAGTCAGTAGCTATCAATTAACAAACATTTATTAAGCACTTATTAGGTGCCAGACATTAGGGATATAGAAACAAAAATGAAACAATGCTTGCCCTCAAGGAACTTTCTCTCATTCTCCTGAGCAAAACAGAATGTGCACAACCATAGCAAATAAATGAATTTCAAAGATTGGGGAAGCACCAACATTTGGGAGGATCCAGAAGATCCTCAGGTAGCAGTTGGTACAAGAGCTGAGCCCTAAAGGAACATAGAGAGCCTACCTCCAAAGCAAGTTCGTAAAGGAAGTACATTCTAGGCAGAGAGCATCCTGCTTGCTCTGTGGCACTTGGGCTAAGGTTATTAGTAATAATAGGTTCACCACCAAAGATTGATCACTAGATCTTGAATTTTTAATCATAGCACCTGTACTAACATTAACAGGTAAAAAGGTTGTAATGTACATCAGTGGAAGGGGTGAATGACAGATCTCTTGAACTGTGGAATCATACATGTGGAATCATGTTGTGAAGAAAGAATCAGAACAGAAGGGAAAATCCATGAAAAAAAAATAGTAATAACATGCTTCGTATGTAGCTTTCTAAAAATCATATACTTAAGGGTAAATTTGTTTTCTATTAAAATTAATATTCAAAAAGTCATATATAATTCCTATAGATTATGTGTAAGGTTTTGTTTGTATGTGTATACATACACACGCGTGTGCGCACACACACACCCCTCTTTGGAACAGTGCCTGAAAATTCTGTAGGAAGATTAGTAGAAATGATCTAATTTTACTGAATTGTTACTCAACTTCTATAAAATCCTTTCACATGATCAAGCAAGATAATTTATGTGGCGCACTTTGCAAATCTTGAAGGACAATTATATTTCCTCATATCTTAGGGAAATTTTGCAGTCTAATGACAGGCAGGTTAGTCAGCATATTAGGAAAATAGGCAAAAAAATGGCAAAAAAATGTCACATGCAGCAATCCAGAGTCAACAGTCTGAGTAAGATATTTTCTTTCTTTCCCTTTTTTTCTTGTTCTATAAATAATATGATTGCATTGTTCAAGTTTGGTTGTTTGTTTTACTTGCTGCTTTACTAATACTAATACCCTCCTATGACAGTCTTCATAAAGAATTTACAGTATATTAATTAGGCTAATTTGAGACTGTTTTATTATTGTTTCTTCAAAGTACCTCTATGCATTCAGTATCCTTCCACTTAATCTGATGGATGTGGCAGAACTAGTGAAGCAGCCGCCAGATGTCACTGAAAACCCATACAGAAAATCTGGGAAGGAAGCATTATCAGGAAGACAGGGCCTGGCTCTACAGGTATTTTCCTTTGGATAATATTTGGGAGAACAGTCAGGGGACTCCCATGAGAGACTTTGGGCTAAGAAGATACAGGGCAAGGTCAAATGCAAATAAATTTTATGTAATCCATATCTCACTTTCCAGGAACATTTTGATCATCAGTAAGTCTCAGTAGTTTGAATAATTCAAATTAATTTAATATTCAATTTCATTGTGATATATATATAGAATTATCAAGCCCCCTCTGAATCACTCTCTGATTTTCCCTGAGTCAAATCCTGTTATTTATGTTCATGGAGACATTCAACTGTCTGGTTGTGAAGAAACAGAAACATGAATAAGATGTGGTCCTTGCTTTCAGAGAACTTAAAATTTAGTAGAGAAGATAAAATGCACACAACCATAATACAAAATCCAATCTAACAGCTGCATAAGAGATGTTCTAACGGGTAGAATGAAATTTCATGGGGGGAGATGGTAATTTCAGCTTTCAGACTACAGGGAAGAATCAGGAAATGTTTGCTGCATGTGAATGGCATCTGAATTAGGCTCTCAGGGATGAGTAGTAGAGAAGCATCTCTTAAACATCTACTTTGTTCTGGGCACTGTACTTAATGCTAAGCAAAAGACAGTGTCTGCTTTCAGTAAATTCATAGAGACAACATGTAAACAAGATAAAGACAAGAGAGATTGGAGCTATTGGGAGGAAGGCACCAACATTAAAGGGAATTGAAAAAGACTTTTTGTAGAAGATGGGAATTTTAGCTTGTACTTCAAAGAAAGCCAGGAATTGGAGGTGAGAAGGAAGAGCATTCCAGGCAACGGGACAGCCAGTGAAAATACAATCAGCAGATAGAGTGTTTTGTGCATGGAATAGCTAGGAGATGAGAATCACCAGAACCAGAAGTTTGTGGTAGAGCAGAGTAGTGGAAGCTGAGGAGAATAAATTGTAAGAAGACTACAATGGGAGGAGGAAATCAGATTTTAGTGCATTTGGATGACAAATGAGTTTTCATTTGATCTTGGAGCTGATAAGGAGCCATAGGAGGTTACTAAATAGGAGAATAACTAGAAAAGTCTTGAAGGAGGAGGATTTTTAAAAGCCATTCAATTTGGCAAGTAAGAAATTATTCATAAATTTGGATACAGCCATTTTAGTTGAATTTTGAGTTCAGAAGCCAGGCTGTAGAGAATTAAAAAGAGAGAGAGAAAAAAGGAAGTAGAGGCATTGATTATAGATAGTTTTCCCAAGGAGCCACAACAAGGAGAGATAATAGGACAAAAGCTGATGGGGATCAAGTGAAGGAATTTTTGAGGATGGAGAAGATATGGGAATATTTATAGGCAGTAGGTAAGTAGCACATAGGGAGAGAGTGTGGGTAAGTGATGAAGTGGCGTGACATTGTAGATGATCTTCTGGAGAAGATGGGGTAGAAAGGGATCACTTGTGCACGTAGACAGGTTTGGCTTGACAAGATTGGCCGCCTCACTATCTGAGACAGGGATGAAAGAAGAAAGCAGCAGATTTCAGGCAGGATTTCAGTAGGTAGAGATTTAGAGAGTGGAGTGGTAAAGGGCAATCATGGAGAAGCATGTGACAGGAACCACAGTGGGATCCAGGACATGTATTGGTAGCTGTTTGTGGCTGGAGGACTAAGATTGCAGTTATCTGCATGGATATGCATGGAAGGGCAGACAGAAGTGTAATAGCTAGAATAAACAGTACAGAACACAAAAGAGGGAAGGCAGCAATATCTTTATAAATGTCAAGGCCAAGTTTCATTTTAGAGCTCTACTGAGTCATAATCTGTTTTCATATTTTTTGGCCTTCACAGGAAGAACCAGCCTGTCAGTTTTTCTTTGATTTAAGCAAAAAGCAAGGAAAGAAACGTCAGTCCACCGGGGGAGACAAGGGTGTTTCTCCCAAACAACCTCGGAAGCCACGTAAGTATCTCATTGTACAGTAGCACCCCACTGTGATGCACAAGGGAATCAGTACTGTGCAGCAGAGTGGTATATGAAGGTGGAAAAGAAAGTCATTGCCAGACGTAAAAGGGACCTTCAGTTCTTCTGATCCGGCCCCTTCATCTTGCATTTAGCTAGAAGGAAACTGAGGCATGCACTGAAAGTCCTGCCCTGTTATTTAAATAAGAGCTCGCTCTGGCAACAAAGGCAGGCCTGGATTCCATGCCTCATGCAGGCCACAGCAGAATATAAATAATCTCCCCACTGTGGAGTAACTTGAAATCAGACCGCACTGACCTCTATAAGATAATAACTTTGGTGTTTGGACCATTGTAACAGTTATATTTGGTTTGCTTTTGTTTTTTCTACATGAAGCTCAGCCCTTGGGGCCTTGCTGGTTCTGTCTTGCCAGTCCTGAAGTGGAAAAACATTTGGTAGTCAGCATTGGCACACATGTGAGTTCCTTTTCTCTTCAGTCTTTTACAAACCCTGTGACTTTCTAGGATTTAAAGAGTTAAGTTTCACAATGTTCTTTTATGTTACATGGTCAAAATTGTCTATCTTTTATGACCTTTATTTCTATAATTTCTCTCCGATTATAGATAGTCTCTTTTAATCATTTTATGATATGATCCTTCATGGTCATTTTGATCAAATAATAGAACATATGCAAAATACTTTGCAAAGCTTAAAGCATATAAATGTTCACCATTACTTTTATATTCATAGCTTACATCCCTTTTGAGCTTATTAAGGTATATTGTGCAAGGTCCTGGTCTAATTCTAATTTCTGCCAAACTTCTTTTCAGTTTTTTCAACAATTCATTTACCCGAGGTGTGGCTAAAATTTATAATCCAGGACAGACACCCACAGTCAGAATTTTAACTTCTTGTGAGTTCTGATGAAGGAGTCTCTGAGGCACGACTGGCCTGCTTATTACTTTAGTGATGGTCCTTCCAGCTACTGTCTTTAATGGTATCTGTACAGATGCCAATGATACAGAATTGACATCTTAACTCTTGTGTTTTTGTTCTTCTTTCCAGTGCTACCTTGCCCTGGCCAAGGGCGGATTATGTGATGATCACGTTCTGATCTTGCCCATTGGGCACTACCAGTCAGTGGTAGATCTTTCAAAAGAAGTGGTGGAGGAAGTGGAAAAGTACAAGTGTGCAGTGAGACAGCTCTTTAAGAGCAAAGGGAAGCGATGCGTTCTGTTTGAGAGGAATTATAGGAGTCATCACCTCCAGCTACAGGTGGGGAAATAAGGTTCAGCATCTCAAAGGGAATCTCAGACATCCCTGGAGGGACCCAGATTCTTATGTGCATTCATTGAGCACCTGGTGTGTGCTTTAACCCTATGCCGGGTATCTTGTAGGAGACAGCCAGTGCTTCCTGGGCTTCTGCTCTCTTGGCAGCAGTCTGTGGTAGAAAAATACTCAAAGAAAAGGGACTGTCTACTCTCTTTTGGGGGAAAGAGGATCACGTGTATTAAAAGGTCAACAGTTATGAAGTAATAGGAAAGATGTCATAAAATGTATGAGCTAAGTGCTAAATACAGAATAATCCAACTAATAAAAGTATTATGGGAAAATTTCAGAAAAAGATAGAATCATTATGGACTGGAATAGTCAGAGAGACTTTGGGAAGGGGGGAAGAGCTTGAACTGAACATGGAGAAGAGTTAAGATTAGACCGGGGAGAGCATGGTGAGCCAAGCAGGAAGATGAGAAGTCAAATGGAAGCTCAGACCTAGGGGTGACTGAGCTGCAGACTTAACCAAGATAATACCGGGCAGCTGTTAGTGAGGAAGGCAAAATTTGGAGGGGAATACAAGATGCATTCTGCCCTTGTGGAGGTCACAGACAACTAGGGAAAATGAGACCTTTCTAGCAATGTGGTAGTTTTCTTTCTGGCCCATTTGTTAAGTATCAAATAGGCCTGACTCTGCCACATAAATAACACTGGAGCAAGAATCTTGGGGATGTCGGGCCTCATTTGAGCTCTCCCCACTTCAGAGATTATTTTTGCTCCCACATGCAATATTTTATCTCATAAGTTTAAGTCTTTACAGAGAGGGCATGGAGTGTGTACTCTCTGGGATGAGGAAAACCAATACTGAGGGGTATTCTTCACCCCTGTGATGTATTTGTCAGTGGCCGCCTTTTTGGAGCCAGAGCCAATGGCAACTGTTCTTCCCATCCAGGTTGTTCCCATACCTCTCGGCTGCTGCACCACTGATGACATCAAGGAGGCCTTCATCGTCCAGGCCCAGGAGCAACAGATTGAGCTGCTAGAAATCCCAGAACACTCCGATATTCAACAGGTAGGCCCTGGGCCCCTCTCCCTTCATGTGGCTGAGGGCTGCCCTGCACGTGGGTGCCTTTTTGTCCGTCTTTGAGAAGTAAGAGGAGAACAGAAGCAAGTATGGTAGAGCTTCAAGAAATGAACTCAGTGAGGTGAAGGGGAACACTGTAGTACTAGGCTCGGGACATGGCTGCCACCTGAGTGTGCTTAGATGGGACAGCAAGAGTGTCCCCAGCTCGGTCACTGTTTGATTTACTTTTGTCAATTATCTCAACTTTTACTGAGGGCAAGGGGAGTTGTTGTGTTGGAATGGGAAGGGAAGTCAGTAGTCAAGAAAAATATATCAAGGCCTACTACATGCAGGGTAATGTCCCAAGTACGCTGGGGACATAAAGAACTTAGTAACCAATAGTACTATGTATAAAAACCAAAAGAGAAAGGTGTGCTGGTCAGAGAAGCTTCTTAGAGGTGGGGTCTGATTTGAATGGCCCTGAGAGATGAATAGCATTCAGATAAGAAGTGAGGAGGACCTTTTAGACAAAAGGAATGGTGAAAGCAGAGCTGTAGAAGTTTAGAGATATTCAGGGTGTATTTATGTTGGATCTTTTGGAAGCAAAGATTCATAAGGTGTGATTATGGGATAGATAAAAATCTAATTGTAGCTGAGAATAAAAGATATGGTTAGAAAGAAAGGAATTTGCTTTTCTATATGTATTAGGGACTCAGTGAGAGCTCTTGAGCAGGGGTGTAACAGGAGGAAAAAAGTCTGTCCCCTTGTGGTTCATATGTACATGAGGATCAATATATAAAAATCAGTTATGAAGTCTTAACTTCACAGTTGGAGAAATGTCAGAACAGTATGTGCCAAGTGTGGAATACAAAATAACACTTAAGAAAGCTTTCCTTTTCTCTATTGTCAGCTACTGTGTCCTGATCACTGGAAACAGTAATTCTATCCCTGCTTCCTCTTCCTTTTTTCTCAATGTGGCTTTAAAAAAGCCCAAACCCTTTTATTGTTCTTAATTTCCTGAGGGATCCTCAGCTTAACACTCTGGACACTATTTTGATAGAGTTGGTCTTATATTCATCCTCTGTCCCGCCCTTCTGCAGGTGAGGTTTGAAACCTTTGTATCCCCTTTGATCCTTTTCTCTTGCACAACAACTTCCACAATTCTGCGAGATCGTGCCCTTTTTGAGATGTCTCTTGTAGCCCATCCTTCAGCATTCTCTATCCTAGGCCCTCCTCTCTCCTTTTGCCCTCACCTGCTCTTCTCCCTCTCCATGCTCTCGGTCCTTCACATGAATCCAGGGCAGTGTTACAGAAGCCCTGCTGCTCGCCCCTCCTGTATTCCTGGAGCTTGCTAAATCAAGCCAAAACCCACGCCCGGCATTGGGGGCTGACAGTCTAGTTCCACTTGACACCCCAGCCTTCTCTCCCCAGGTTCCTCTTCACATGCCCAAAGTTTAGGCTACAAACAAGAAGTGACCCAAGAAGGAAACAGGAGCATTGTCTGAAGAAGCTAATGTGGAGGAGCAGGAACTCATCAACTAACTTAGATTTTAGAATGACATTCAGCTGTCAGATTGATCTTCCTAAAAAACAGGTCTCTCTCTCTCTCTTTTTTTTTTTTTTAATCTTTTACCTTGTGTCATATTTTATTCTTCTATATCATCACTGTCTTGACAAGTTTACAGCAGGCTTGCAAATTTTAAATAAATAGATAAAGAAATAAAACTTTAGTACAAAGTGGCATACTTCTCTACATGACTTCCAATACATAGATTAGATTAGTTAGAAACCTAGTGTTGAAAAAGCAGATCATTGACTCTCTTCATTATCAGTTGTGAACAGCTGCACTGGGAAGGAGAAAGCCCGTGAGCCTGCTGAGAACCTCTCTGAAACGAAAGCCATCCAAAGCTGGGTAGAATGCAGCTGGTAGATGAGAGGCAGCAGGAGTCTCTATACAGCTCCTCAAGGAAAGGGGGATGCTTTAGAGGCAAGATGCCCTTCCAAAGGTCTTGGCACAGAAGAAAACAGGTCTGACTGTATACACCCATTCAGCAAATTCCCATGATTAAATATTATGTCTAAAACCAAACATAAAATGTTCTGTTTGACTTGTAAAGCTCTCTAGAACCTGGCCCTCTCTACCTTTCCATCTTTTCATTCCCTGCACCCCACTCTCCCACATATTCTTCTATCCAGTGACTAGGGAGTAGCTGCTAAGTGGCACCATGGATAGAGCCTTGAACCTGGAGGCAGGAAGCTTCATCTTTCTGGGCAAGTTAGCTGGTCCTTCTGGGCAAGTTATACACAAGTTTGCCTCAGTTTCCTCCTCTGTAAAATGAGCCGGAAAAGGAAATGGCAAACCCCTCCAGTATCTCTGCCAAGAAAATCCCAAATGGCTTACAAAGAGCCAGGCAGGACTAAGTAAACAACAGAATACAACAACAGCAGGGACGGTGGCTTCCTGTCATATCTTATTTGTCTGCGTCTGGTGACTTTTTTTTTCCCATACTAGACTGTGATCTCCCTGAGAGAGAAGCCTATTTATTCCCTTTTTTTCTATGCCTGGTATAGTAGATGCTTTTTACATGCTGTTGGAGTATCTGACTGGCACGAGTAGATCTGTGTAGGTGTGTTCAGTGTAGATAGGTGGTGTGACCCTAGATTTCTGCAGGAAGACTGGCTGTGGAGAGAGATGATTATCATTTGTAGTGTGCTCTAGTGAGTGACAGGCAAGCGGTCCATTCAGAGTTCAAAGAAAAGATCTAGTCTTCACTGGGACTGAGCTCTCTGAGGGAGCATATGAGAAGTGGGAACCCCATTCTGTCAGCGGCCTCACACAAATAACCAGGAATGGCCATCCTCATTAAGTGAGCAGAATTCAGCTTCTAGGAGCTGTGTGCAGGTTTGTCTTGGCTTTCGTTGCACATATTTAAAGAACTCTCTTTGTCATAGATTGCACAGCCTGGAGCACCATATTTTTATGTGGAGTTGGACACAGGAGAGAAGCTTTTCCACAGAATCAAGAAGAATTTTCCTTTACATTTTGGAAGGTTTGTCCTTTTTCCCCCCATTTATTTGTCATCATTTCATTGAGTACATTTATATGTTAGACACTCACTGTAGAGATACAGAAATGAATAAAACAGAATCCTTCAGGTCATTTCTGGTTTAATAGGAGAAACAGCATATTGTCTAAGAGCTGTACTCCATAGCAGAAAGATGCTGTGATCAGATCCTTATATTTGATATATCAACTAGGCAACCAAGTAGAAAATGGATTGGGGAGATCATTGGGGAGGCTATTTCAGTAGTGCAGGTGAGATGAAATGAAGTAACAAGGGGTGAGTGGAGGAGAGAATCGGGAACTGATGATGAAGTACGGTTGAATTTTTCAAAAGGGTGGAGAGGGCCTGATCTAAGGCTCTGGCCATAGAAGTGGAGATAAGGGACGTACAGGAGAGGGTTTTTTGAAGGTAGAATTGACAAGATCTTACAGTGGCTCAGGAGAACTGAAGAGTTACTGGAGATGCAGCTCTTGGTGTCAGAAAGTAAGGAAATTTGCAGGCAAAGAGAAAGAATGAGCCCAGTCTGGGGCATGCTGAGTTTGAGATGCCGAAGGGCCCTCCCAGCTAACAGTGATGAGGGCTGGCGTCAGTGCTCAGACCAGCCTGTATCAGTGATGAGCAGAAATGTCTGGGAGGATAGAGGGGCCTGGGGCAAACTTATGCCCTTTTTCTCTCTACAGGATGCAATAATGTCTGTAGACTATTCTATAACCAAAAATCAGCAAATAAATTGTCCTCCTATCTAATGTGCTAAAGAGCACAATAAGTGTTCAGAGATGAGACTGTAGGTTTTAAGATTTCTGCCAGAAGCCAGGGCAGCGCAGGTGAGTGCCTTGAGAATGGGGCGTGAAGTCAGAAAGGTGAGGGCTCAGATCCTGGCTGAGATGCTTGCTGGGTAAACCTTTCAACCTTTCTTATTCTCAGTTTACTTATCTGTAAAATGAAGGAAATATGTGGTTGTTGTGGGGGTCAGATGAGTTCATGTAATCTACAAATCACTTTACAAACCTCAAAGCACCATATGTAAATGTTAGTGATGGTACAGATCTGCGAACATCAGGGAGATTAGCCATTAACTGCCATTCCTTACGCATTTATTAATGCCCTGTGGTGGGCCTCTGGGACACAGAGGCAAGAACCTTACATTTGGCTGAGGACACAGCACATAAACAGAGAAGTCAGTGCCCAAGGAAGGAAAGAGCTTGAATACCAAAAATACTTTTTTATTAGAAAAAGGGAGAAGAGAAGGAAATAAGTATTTATTTTGTACCTACTACATATAGGAATTATGCCAAATGCTTTATGAAGATCCTCTTAGCAACCTTAGGAGATAGGTCGCTGCCATTATTGTCCCTACCTTATAGGTAAGGAAAACCGAGACAAACAAGGTGAAGCTAATTTGCCTGGAGATACAGAGCTAGTAAATGAAGCTGCATATGAACTTAGGCCTTCTTAACTCTAGGCTTTTTACCTCCTTGCTGCCTCAGAAAATCCTCGAGACTTGGAGGAATTAGGGACTCCAAAGCAGAGCAGGGAAAGAGCATTTCAGGCCTGGGGAACAGTCTGTGTCAGAGCCTAAAAGACCCTAAAAAGAGGGAGAGGGATATAATGTGGCTGGAGAAGTGGTTGGAATCAGATTGTGAAGGACTTTATTTTAAAGTCAGAGAAGTTTGTATTTTCTCCTGTGAAATGAGAGATCCACGAGTAGGCAATGACACGGTTGGCCTGTGCTTGAGGGAGGTTATCTCAGCAGGTCTGTGGAGGAAAGACTAGAAGCCAGAGACAGTTGGGAAACTATCAGAGCAGTACAGGAGAAGGGGGGTTGGGGAGGGGCACTGGTGAGAACGAAGATTTTGGCTCTGGGGATGGCAGAGTGAGAGAATCAGCACAAGCTGGCCACTGACTTGGATAGAGGTGAAAAAGAAAGAAGTGGAATCAAGGGAACTTGATAAAAAGGCATCTAATAGTCCCACTGTCTTTGAAAAGAACATCAAGCCTTGGATTTTTACTGCAACTCTTCAGCAAAAGCTGTGATCTCTCCATAAGAATTGGCCTAGCCATATACAATGGAAGAACAAAGCAAATGAAAAGCAAATAGTAATCAAATTACAGTATGTCTTTGGATTAGTTAACCTGATCAATCCATTTATTCACACAGGGCATCAGACTCATAGGCTTCAGGGACTTAACCTCAGGATTTTTCCATTACTCTCTTCTCACCTGACAAGATGGGCTGTAGATGATGATCCTTTTTAAAAATGCAATTCAAACATCAGAGAATTGCAGGCTCTAGCTAGAAGTTAGGGGATGTTGGGTCAAAAAAAGCCTCAATTCCCCCCTTCCCCCTCCCCCTCCCCACCCCCCCACACACACACACTCTGCTAATCCTTTTAGATTCTTTACCCTTCCCTTTAATCCTCTGCAAACATCTTCCCTAGACAGCTCCACTGTCAGACTCCGGTCTGCATTTCCAACTGTCTTCTGGACATTTTTCCAACTGGTTTTTTCCCCAACTGGTTTTTCTGCCTCTACCTCACCATCCCTGTATCAGAAACTGGATTCAGCCTCTTTCCTCCCAAAGCTGCTCCTTGTTTCCTTGACCCTCTCAATGCCATCCACAAAGCCGTACAATGTTTGAGTTGTTAGGGACCCCGGGGCTGACCTAGCCCAATCCCCACATTGTACAGATGAAGAAAATGAATCCCCAAAAGGTCCCAGCAGGACAAGATCCTAGTTCTCTTGACTCTTAGTCTTGTGTTTTTCCCTACTGGATGACATCCCGCTCTCATAGCTGGAATTATTCCTCGTTCTTCTTATTCAGCCAGCCTTATCAATTCTTCCTCCTCAGCCTAGCCTAATTGTTCCCATAAAATCTGTCCCTCCTTTGAATCTTCATAGGACCTTGTTTACACCTCTTAAAAGCACTTATCACATTCTGTTTTCTGCCGTAGTCATTTTTATGTCTCTTATCTCCCCTAGCAGACCAAGAGCCCCTTTCAGGCTAGGGAGCAGGTCTGATTTACCTCTGCCTTTTCCTTGGAACCCCGTCCTGGGCCTTAGAAATAGTCCTTTGTGTTGATGGAATGGCTCGTGTAGGCAAACATGAAGCCAGAGTGGGTGGAGGGAGAAAGTTTACATTGGAGAATAATTGCAGGAATGGTCTCCGGGCTGAGGTTGCTCTGACCTGCCTTGTCCTTTGCAGGGAGGTTTTGGCGAGTGAGGCCATCCTCAACATTCCCGATAAGTCTGACTGGAGGCAGTGCCCTCGGAGCCGAGAAGAGGAGGAAGCTCTAGCTCGCTTGTTCCGAAAGCATTTCGAGCCTTTTGACTTTGCCGAGGAGGACTGAGCGATGAGGAGCCCTTCCACAATTCCAGAGAACCACCAGTGAACTCTCAGGCTCGGTTTTGGGGGGGGCTGTTTTCCTGGTCCTTTGAAGCCTGTCCTCTGTACCATAGGCCCCATCTTCTGGGCTTCCACCATTGAGAGTCATCTTGTGAGCAGTAAGGATTGAAGACATGAGGTTACTTCTGGCAGAGGCAGCAGGATTGCTGAAGCAGTTTCCAGAACAAATATCCTTGCCTGCTAATAAACATCTCTTTTATACCTTTAGTATAACTAGCTATTATTAATATTTGGATATTTTTTAAACTACCAAAATAAAATTCTACTTTGCTCAAAGGGTGTTCAGTGTTACATTTGACTCATTGGCCGAGATCATTCTAAATGAAGCATTGAGAAGGTTCTTGCCATAGACTAATTGGGGCCCTGGGTTGAAGTCAAGTAAATCACCTCCTTATTTTCAGGACCTAGCAGGGTGATGTCCAGGGCAAGAGGGAAAGGTGGTATTAGGGCAGCAAGGGAGGCCTTATAACATATCAGGAAAGGAGGCTTTTAGTATAGAGCTCTGACAGCCATTAAATGAGCTGGAAGGTTGGCCTGTGATAAGAACAGGAAGCTAAGAGTCCAAGGGTGTACTGTCTAAGAACATCCTTAATCACTTACAGAGGACTGTGAAGGTTCCATTCTCTGCCTGCCTAAACTTTCTGGAAATGAGGCATCAGTATATCAAGGATTCAATCCTGGTTGTCTGGGCCTAGGGTAGGCTGACCTGGAGAATGTAAGCAAAGCCAATTTGAAAAAGAGCAAGCAAAAAGTTACTGATGTGAGACAAAGGGAAATATAGCTTTAAGGAGCGAAGTAAAGATTGCAAAATAGATTATGGTAGCCTTAAGGTTTTGGTAAGTTCTAGTAGCCTTTCATTGCAGAGGAGAGGGGTTTTTTGTGTTGTTATTGTTTAATAGTTTTTTTATTTTTCCAGTGGCACATAAAGATAGTTTCCATCATTCATTTGATTGATTTTCAATCCCAAATTTTTTTCTCCCTCCCTTACCTTACATCATTTAAATTATATTTCCATATTATTAGTCAGGTTGTAAAAGAGAAAAAAAAAAAAAAAACAGGGAAAAACCACGAGAAAAAAAAAAAGATGAAAATAGTATATTCCTATTTGCATTTTTCCATCTCAATTCTATTGGAATTGCCCTGAAAGCACCACACTGCTGAGACTATTACAGTTAATCAACACATAATCTTGCTGCTTCTATGTACAGTGTTCAGGTTCTGCTCACTTCATCCATCATCAGATGTTCATGAGTGTCTCTCCAGGCTTTTCGGAAATCATCATGCTCATGATTTTCTTAGTTTTTTCATCATTTCTTATAGAATAATATTCCATAACTTTCATATATCATAACTTATTCAGTCTTTCCCTATTGATGGGTAGCCACTCAATTCCCAATTCCTTGCCATCACAAAAAAGAGCTATTGCAAACATTTTTGCACCTGTGGGTCTAGAGGAAAGGTTTATTATAAAGGGATGTCTTTGGGGAAAGGACTAGATGGGATGGTGTGTGCACCCAGGAAAAAGGGGCTTGCCTTTGCCTTCTTAGACTCTCTTGTGTTAGGACCCCGGGCCATTCCCTGGCGTGGGTTTATTTGTGGTTTGTAAATAAGCTATCTTTGCTTCAGGGACACACTTCTGGGTCCTTGCAGTTTAGAAACTAAAACATTCTGCTGCCTTATGCAGGTATGTGAGGGAAAACCTTTGTTTTTACCACACAAAAACTTCAGGAGTGATCCATGCATGAGGTCATTCAGAACTTGGCAAAGGATGTCAGAAGGTACCATTTCAGGCCCCTTGCCCGGCAGAGATTTCTGTCTTGGGGAATAAATATCTTCACTTAAAAAAAACAAACCCAACCCTTAACTCCTTGAGGGCAGTGGCTGCTTTTCTTGTCTTTGGATTCCTTGTGCCTACAGCACCCTGTACCTGTCAGGTAGAATCAGCAGAATCCTCGGACCTGGAGGGAGCCCATTCCTTTGTAGGTGGAGGAGAGGCTGGGAGAAAAGGCCAAGCCCCCAAAGGAGATTTCCAAAACCTTGAGGGAGGAAAAACAATGGAGGCGTGAGAGTATCTCTGAGCCACAAATGTAACTTGGAGGGTGTTTGTTAAAAAGGGCCGTAAGCTGAGATATAATAAGTGCATAATAAATGCCGGTTGACTTATAGATTGGTCAAACTGAAAGGAGCTAGAGATTTCATCTGGTCTAGATTTTCATCTAGTGTGGTTACCACACTGGAACCACAGCTAGAACTCAGTCTGACTTAGAGCCCAGTGCTATTCTACTAAGGGATGTGAACTTTCCTGTGTTCATGGGAGGGAGAGGCAGAAGAGGGGATTATGGAGGGGATAACTTGGACAAACTGATCATTTTCTTCAGGCGTGTTGTCTTTGTGCTCTGTGCTCATTGAGTCCAAGCCCTGGTCAGAATGCCCCCACTATGCTTGTGTGGATAGAGCTTGTTCCAGCTCTGTCTTGTTAAAATGTCCGTGCCTTTCATTAGAAGTAGTCAGCCCTTCCACTGATGAGCATGATCTCGTCACACTGAGCAGGTGGCTTTGATCCAGCAGTGCTTCTGGGTCTGTATCCCAAGGAAATCAGAAAGATGGGAAAAGACCCACATGTGCAAAAATGTTTGTAGCAGCCTTTTTGTAGTAGCAAAAAATTGGAAAAGGAGTGGATGTCTGTTGGAATCTTTACAAACTGCTAACTAATTAGAGTTGATCTAATCTTACAAGAAGATGTTTTGGGAAGAAAAAGCTCACCACATTTTGGCGCCCGAACAGGGACCTGACAAAATCCTGATTCCAGGGAAGGCACCCAGAGAGAACTTTTATAATATTTTATAGAAGAACAAGAACCCAACATTTAAACTCCAACAGATGTCCATCAACTGGGAGTGGCTGAACCAAGTTGTGGTATCTGAAGATAATGGAATATTATTCTATAAAAAACGAACAAGCTGATTTTAAAAGACTTGGAAAGATTTACATGAACTAATACTGAGAGAAATAAGGACCAGGAATACATTGTACACAGTAAAAGCAAGAATGTGTGATCAACTCTGAAAGACTCTGTTCTTCTAAGTGGTTCAGTGATCTGGAGCAATCCCAGTGGACTTTGGACAGAAAATGCCATCTGCATCCAGAACAAGATCTAAGGAGACTGAATGTAAATCAACACATGCTATGTTCACTTTTTCTTTTCTTCTCATGGTTTTTCCCTTTTGCTCTGATTTTTCTCTCCCAACATGATTCATAAAGCAATGTGTGTTAAAAAATTTTTAAAGGAAAAAAGACCACACTTAGCAGGTTTTATGGCATATAACCAAAATAAACGTGGGTATTGATGCATTCAAAGAGGTTGTACCTTTTCAAACTAGGATGGTCCTTGGAATGGGTACAGAGAGTCCATTGCTGTGCCAATGCAAGAAGGTAATGTGCCAGAATTCACACCCATACACAATTTTATATATTATCTAAATATGTTGTTTGTATATATACATAAGTATATTGCATAAGTATTTTATGTATATTGTGTAATATAGCCTTTGAGCATCATCCACCCATAAGAGCAAGAACCAAAAAGAAAAGGGGGTGTACAGGAAAAATGCTACAAAGGTAGAATCGACAGGATTTGGCAACTTCTTTTAGAGGTAGATTTTAATTAGTGGGAGGTAGAGTGAGAGTGACACCTGATTTGGGAATCTTGAGCGAATAAAAGGGTAGTGACGATCTCAAGGTTTGGAGGGGAGATACACTGACTTGTTTTGGACACATTGAGTTTAAGATGTGCAAGACATTCCATTTCATATGTCCAATTGGGTTGGGGATTCAAGACTATAGAGATCAGGAGAGTGATAAGGGCTAGAGAAATAGAACTGAGAACCATTTTATGATTTAGTAAAACCAATTGATAATCTTACCACTTCTCTACCAAAGGAAAGGAGATAAGTTCCAGATTCATTCATTGAGAAATTTTTATTGTGGGTTATTTCAGTGTTATCTTCTGTTAGATCATTCATCTTGCATAGTTCTTTTGACTTCCATCTCTAAACGTATCCTCATTTCTTCTGGTACAATAATAGCATTACATACACATATCACAATTTATCCAGCCATTCCTTGTTTGGTGGGTACTTACTTTGCATATATGATGTTTCATTACTACAAAAAAATATTGCTAAATATTTTGCTGTATCATGGGAACTTAGTGGAATTGCTACATTTTAAGGAGTATAATCAGTTTAATTTTCATAGTTTCAAACAGCTTATCTAGAATAGCTGGATCAATTCATAGCCCTACCAGTAGTGAGTTAAGCTTGTCTCTATAATGATTTGGTTCATTCTTTCTCCATGATGGTCACCCTCCACTTTGCCAAATTTCCTCTTAAAATGTGCCTATTAAAGAACATTGCAAGCAGAGTCTGATCCACACAAAGTAGAAGTGAATTATCAGTACCTTTCATTGGGGCCCTTTTAAAAATTTCTTATGAACTTACAAATTAACACAATTATTTCTATTCAAAATAGGTGAGGATTGCATATGAGCCCTAAAATTTATTTTGTGCAATTTTTAAAGTATAGATTGTTCAAGAGGACTGTAATAAAATTGCTTTGTATCTCCTTCTGAATTTTTCTTTCATACTTTTTTCCCCTTTGTCACTGCCAACTCATGCATTCTTTCCTCTTCCACTTGACAAGCAAAATAAAACATATTGGTCATATCTAACCAAGACTGTCTTTCATTCTGCATCTACAGTCCTGTCACATCTCTGCCAAGAAATGGGACATGTTTCATCATCAGTGCTCTAAAAGTCTTGGTCACTGAATTGATCCATTCTTAAGTTAATTTTCTATTGTGGTCATTGTGTAAATGGTTCAGGTTTCACTTTGCATCAATCCCTACATTCACATTTGTGTCCTATTTCACTATATTTACACACCAGTTACACACCAATTCACAATCATTTTGTTCCCAGCTCTGCTACAACAAAGTGCTAAGATATTTATGTGCATGGGGTCCTTTCCTCCATTTTTGAACTCTAGCCAAGTAGTGATATTGTTGGATTCAAAGAATATAAAGTCTAGTGACTTTGGGAACATAGTTCTCTTGGCTGAATGTCAATTATTAGTGTGCCTATCCTACAATTCCACAATTGCCATTTTCTTTTGTCATTGGTCAGTGTGAGGTGTGTGGTGAAATCTCATTTTAACTTTTAGTGATTGGGAGCATTTTTCAAGCTATACTGTCCAAAACCATGAAATCTTGTTACTTTAGCAGTTGCATTCATTCAGCAATTCCATAAACTATTACTGATCTGTTGTAAGGGAGTGAGGATACAAAGACAAACTGGTCCTTTCCCTCAAGGGGCTTGCACCCTGTATTCTTTCAGATTATCTCCTGTATAGATCCTAGAGTGAATTTCCATGACACCCAGTGGTGCTGCCAGACTACTGAAGATATTCCCTCATGGCAGGCACCCAAACCCTACAAATCCTTCTATATACCTAGCAAGTGCATCCTCCATACCTTAAGGATCTGCATGAGGGGAGCAGTTCTTGAGAATGGATTTACTGAGCAAGGGAAGATAATCAGATTATCAGGTAGTGGTGATAGGCCACAGAGTCCAAATTCTCAGCAAAATCACTTGATTGCTCCATTCCTGCCCCAGTGCCTAGTATTGGACTCCTTTCAGAACCTGGGAAGAAATGACTTGCTTGGCATAATACCGCTGGTTCTCAAAGGCCAAAGGTGCATCAGAACTTCTCTTTTCCCCAGTTCCCTCTGGGCCTGGTCTTTAAATTCCAAAAAACCCAACTCATTCTTAGGCCTGCCAAATCATTTCCTAAATATTCTTTTAATTATCTATCGAGGAAAGGTCGGTTTTTTGAAAAGTATTCCAAAGATTTGAGATTAAAGTGAATATAGTGGAACCCATGTGGCTGAAGCTTCCTCCCGACACCAAGAACCCAGGCTCCTATCTCTATTCCAGCTAGATAGTGTGAAAACATCAAAATTAAGCACTTTTCCCCAGCTCCCCTTCAAAGCATTTAGGCTTACAGGGCTCAATACATTGAAGTTTTATTTGCAAACCAAGGCATGCACAAAGCTTGCATCCAAGCCTGAAGACGGTCAATACAGCCCTTACCCTCCAGAAATCTGTAGTTTCTGTGACTTACAGTACTGCCCTGGGTGGGGATCCAGAAAATGAGGGAAGCTGGGATTTGCTTCTCTACACTAGTGCTCCTTTCAAGAGCCCCTTTGTGCCATAGCGCTCTTTCGTGGGCAGCTCTTGCTAAGTATCACTGGTTCCCTCAGAAAAATTCAGACTGCTTTCTACCATAACAGTTTTCTCTAATAGGATGTTAAAGGCCTACATCCTTTCCCAACAGAGCTCCAAGGATGTTATAGGGACCGAATTTCTCCCAAACACTGAAAGGTAGCACCAGTAGGGTTCACCCATACCCCCAAGCCAGAGCTTCCCCTTATAGAGCGGCAGCCATCCCAACCAAGTCTTGGAGGCTTTTCCTAACACCAGGAAGCCTTCAAGAGCTTGTTAAGATGGGGTCCCTAAGAGAGATAAAAGGGACCTTCAGATTCACAGATTTCCTCATTAGTGCTCAGAGAGCTGTGGAATTGCTTTAAGGCGACAGCAGTTTACACTTTTGGTCACTTACAGTAATCTAGAAGACTTTCCTGCCGGGCTGGGTTAAAAAAGGGTTGTAAAGAGCCCGAGCTCCCACCTGTCCCCGAGGTTCTTAGGAGATGGGAAACTGCTAGGTTAGGCTATTCCCCCTCTCCCCCCATCCCCAACCCAGTTCTACAGGGCCTAGACTCTGGGAGTCAAAGCCAAACACTGCACACCATCTTTGTTGTCCCAGACATGACTCAGGAGACAGTGGAATTGGACCTAGAGCCACACGCCCCCACATCAAACCAGTGGTTCGCTTGCAGGCCCCAAGGGAGCAGCCTGAGAAGACCCATCAGGACCCCCCCCTCCCCAGCCCACCAGCCCAATCCATGGGCTCAGAGACAATTTGCCACTTTTCCAATTTCATCTGGGGAGAACGTGAAGAAACAGCACAATGTTTGTGAACCACCGTGGTCTGTTGTTGCTGCCTTCTTCAGTTCATTTGCCCAGAAGCTCTACACAAGTGGGAAATGCAAACAATGAACCAGAGGGGTCCTGCTTGGGAGGAAATATCAAATCCAGAGCGATAATAACTTGAGAAACCAGCCTTTTCTGGAGCCCGCTTCCCCAACTCCTTCACCTGCCAGAGGCCCGGGGAAGCAACACCATCTCTAAAGTTTCTCACCATCTTTACAATGTTCTGAGGCACCCAGTGGATTGCCAGTTCAGTGAAACAATTGACCACAAGAAGAAGCCAAAGTCCCATCAACTGCATTAGACTCTGTGCTTGGATTGTAAAGAAAGTAAAGCCCCATGTGATCTAAGACTGCCCGAAGAGAGGCACAGTGTCCAGAACTAGGGAGGTGAAGGCCCAGCCCACATCATTGTGAACAGCAAATAGCCACCACATTTTAAGAAGGATATTGATAAGCTAGAGGGTGACATAGGAGGGTCACTGGAATGGTGAGAGACCTTAAAACCATGCCATAAGAGGATCAGTTGAAGGAACTGGGAGGTATTTCACCCAGCAAAGAAAAGACTTAGGGGAAAACATGATAGCTATCTTCAAATATTGGAAGGACTGTCATGTGGGAGGAAGAGGAGGTAATGCTAGGTACCGGGATGGGCATGGGGGCACACGATTAGGAGCAGTGGGTGGAGGTTGCAGAGTGACTTCTTTCAACTCCATGGAGGGCTGTCCCAGTGCCTTGAGAGGGAAAGAATTCCCCTTCATCAGAAGTCTTTGAAACCAAGACTGAATTGGGGATTATGGTAGAAGGGATTCTTGCTCCAGCACAGTTCTATTCAGTGGTCTCTGAGGTCCCTTCTAAGCCTGAGAAGTCTGTGAAAAGGTGAAAAGCTTGGAAAAGCAGGGTAGCTAATGAGCCGTTTCCAGGGGGACCGAAGCCCACTTCGGGATGCTTTTGCTGCGGATTGTGGCACTGGCGGATCTGAGATTTTCACCCTAGATTTCTCCAGTTCCAAATAGTCCAATTGCTGCTCTCTGACTCAGCCTTTCCACTTATATCAGTAGCTGAGCTTCATGCTAGGGATCCAGCCATCCACAGTGATGTTTCTCTGTTGGAGAATAAAATCACATTGACTTAACTGCACGCTAGCTCTCATTTACGGGGTAGTACTTCACAAATAGTCTCCCATCCTGGCAGGTAGATGCTATTGTTACCCATTTTACAGGTGAGTCAGTGGTGAAAGGCAGAGCTAAAATTTCTTTCTCAGAGTCAAACGGCTGCATTTAAATTCACGTCTGACTCGAGTCCCAGTGTACCGTCCACTGCGGAGCCCCGTGACACTGAATACTTGGACCATTTTCCCACTTAGAAGTTCCTAAAACCCTTTGTCAAGTCCGGAGCATTTCCAAGTGCACTTCCTAATATTTGAGGTCATTATCATGCATCTTTTTCTGAGTAGCTCGTTAAAGCAACGAGAATAAACCTCTAGTGGGTCTCTATAGCATGGATATCATGGATAAAGAACTGGTCTTGGCTTCAAACCTTGCCTTTCATATACAGTGGCCAGGTGAGCCCGGCAATTAAGACTAGAAGGTCTTACACAAGACCTTATACAAAAGGTGCTGACATTTGTTCTCCCAATCCAGTTACAGATCTAGTTCCTTTCTGCTCAGTCTCTATGAGAAATGGGGGGAAGGCTGGTGGTCAGTCTGTCTATCAATAAATATTCATTATATGTCACCGACACATACTGGTTTTGTGACCCTGCCAAGTTACTTACATTCATGATGCTTGAAGGAAATCTTCTAGGACAGGAGTTATTGACTTGAGTCTGTGGATAGATTTCAGGAGGATCCAATGAACTTATTTGGAGAAACAAAACAAAATAAATTTAAATCTTTACTGTTAACCTCTAAGTGAAATTTTGTCATGTCTTTTAATTATTTTAAAACATCAATATTTTAAAATTAAAATACTATTCATTTATTTATTGCTGAAGCAATGAGGGCTAAGTGACTTACCCAGGGTCACACAGCTAGGAAGTGTTAAGTGTCTGAAGTCAGATTAGAACTCAGGTCCTCCCGATTTCAGGACTAGTGCTCTATGCACTGCGCCATCTGCCCAAAAACAAATCATTTTAAAACATTCTGGCTATAGGGGTCCACAGCACAAAGATGGTTAAGTACGTCTGCTTTGAGACTTCAGGTTGCATGCAGATTAGCCCGGATGAAAAAGTCTCCTCACATCACGTCCAGAGTTCCCTATTCTGATGGCTTCACCCATCTCCACTGCCCTATTGCCCCACACCCTGCCCAGCTACCCACCCTCACATATTTATGTTTTATCCCTTAATTACTTTCCTAAGTGAGAACTCTGGATGGGGAAGTTAAGTTCTGATAAAAGTTTTGGAGTTAAATCAATATAACATTTGGAAATGACAACCTAATAAGTTCTCACTCCACTTAAGAAATAAACTCTTGACATTTTGGGCAAGATACAGAAAATAAGGGAGGGGAAGAGAGGGTCAGGCTTGTCCAAGTTCCTTCGGCAATAGAGAAACAGTGTCCTCTCTCCTCATATCCCACTCTCCTCCACCCCCTAGGAGAAGCGGAAAATAGTAACCTGGGAAAGGTGGCAGCCGACTGCTTTGACAGCTGCTAGAGGTTGGGACCCTCTAGTGCCCCTGCTCCAGGGCTGGCAGATGACCCTTATCGCCACCTCGGACAGGGCCATCTCCATCTCCTCATCTGTCGGCAGGCATGAGCTGCTAAGGAATATTCCCGTCTTGTGTCCTGCCTCCCATACTGGCCATCGGGTCCCGAACCCCTAATTATTACTGTGTGAGCAGCCTTTGCAGTATTCAGTTTAAAAAAAAAACTAGCCTCCTCTGAATTCCCTTTCCCTACCTTTCCTCCATGTACCAAGTCTGCCAGGCCCTTGAGTCACCAAATCTCCTTAAGCCAACTGTTGAGCCAGGTGCCCTTTGTTCCTGAGCCATGTGAAACTTCTGGTTCCCCCCACCCAGGGCCCAAGTGGAGTCTGGAAGGAGTAGTTCTGATCTTGCATCTTCCACCCAGCCTTGAGGGCACCCCTACTCTCCCCCTCACCCCCTTCCCTGATTCAACCAGAGCTGTTAGTTGATCTACCAAGTTTGGCTTGAGCTATGACAATTCTTTCCCCCTCACTCCTGTCTAACCAAAGTTTGGGGAAACGCTCACCGCTCTCCCCCCAGACTTGAAGGAACCTTCTCCTCCCATCTGAAAATCTCATCTAGAGTTTGAGAAATCTCTGGTTTCCCCCTCAGAGCCTGGCTGACTCTTAGAGGATCCCTTTCCCTCTGCTTTTGCCCAATCAGGGCCAGGGCTCCCCTGATGCTGAGTCTAGGATGAGCTTAATTAAGCAGCAAATCCTCAACTCTGTCCACCCCCAAACTCCTGAGCCTAAGCCAAAGTTTCCCCCTATCCTGAATCTAGCCCAAGCTAGTCCTAAATACGCCCATATCTACCACCACCCCACACTCTTCTGTTCAGCAAGCTCATCTTCCCACAGGCTGCCGTTTAGGACATTTTTCTCCCTGCCCCAGGCTTTGGAAGTCCTTGAGGAAACCCAAACCTACACCTCCAAATCTGCCGTCTCTAGTGCCCTAGGATGGCAGTTTCTCCCCACTGGGAGCTATAGGCCTTGCCAGATTGAGCAGCCCACTCCCCCAGCTTCCTCCTCTAGCAGACCCTGGCCCAACTGACTACCCCAACAATTCTAGAATCCACCAGTCAGCAGACCAACGGACCTCCACTGCAGAATCCACCAGACCAGTCACCAATCAGAGGGCAATAATACTTCCATATGGAGTGGGATATATGTCTCCATGCATATATGGGTGTATGTATACATATATATGTATTTATGTACAAAAATCTATATACCTAAATTATATACATAAATACATATATACATAAATATACATATTTATGTACATAAATACATGTAATACATGGGTGACATCTATGTGTAATGATCATAACTGGCATTTATATGGCATTTTAAGATTTACAAAGTCTCATGCTTTATTTCATTTGAGTTTTGCAACAATCCTGTTGAATAGGTATGACTACAAGGATTATCATCTCTGTTTCACAAACGAGGAAACAGAAAATCAAAGTAGACCTCAAGTTAAAATATGTATTATAGTTAACCTCAAAGGGTAAAGGGCACTAACAGATATCCCTCTCCTGCTGAGTTGTGTGTGTCCTTGAGCATCATGTGGCCCTTATCCTTCCTATCTCTTTCCAGAACCAACATGACCAGTCACACCAGCCCCAGTTATTCCATTTATGGTCTCCACACAAGCCGCTCAAGTTAGAAACAGGGTGCTCTGATCATACCAAACACAGCTCTTGCCCGTGAACATGTCTGCTGAAATCGAGGGCCACGAAAATCCACATTGAGCCAGATCCATTTTCTCAGGGCTCAGGTGTCCAAAAAATCATCATAAAGAGTTTGTATAGATGCAGCTTAGGGTGATTTGTAGTCCGAAAGCCTCCTTTGTGGTATCGTTTCAACCTTTGCCATTCTCTCAACAGTAGAGTATCCTCAGAGAAGCTGGGCTTGGTCCCCCCAAGGGCCCTGGCCCTTCTTGTAGACCTGCATAATGCAGCTGAGTTTATAACCAATCACCCATGGACATCTGGGACTTGGAATATTGATCCGATGCAACAACCTTGGCTTCTACTAATGGCTTGCTCCCTGAAGACTGTCCAGATCTCTTAACCTCCCCTCAGGCACCCCAGGAGATCAGCAGATACTGGGGTCTGTGACATCTACCTCCACACTGGTCCTCCTGGACAGTGATAAACCCTACCCATAGTGGCCATTGCAGTTACCCATCTCTGATCAGTGACATCCATGGCACGGGGTGCCAGGGCATAGGTCAGAGGGTTGTTGCCCAGCCATACTTGAAACTGATCTCTACACTTGTCCGGACTTATCAATGGCAGCTCAACTTGTCAATTTATCAATGGCAGCTCACTTCAAAGACAAAACTCCAATTTGCAGCATAATAAGTCCTACTGTTGGTGAAAATGTACAGGTCTTTACTCGGTGGTGTGAAAACTGCACACACCCAACTACCCATGTCATAGCATGCTTATTTTGGCAAAAACAGGCATTGATGCATGTGGGAGGCAGCTGACCAAGTGGCTCTGCAGTGATGGTTCTGCACGATTCTAGACTGTGTCTTTGCTAATCACAGACACCCTGGATATGTCTTCAGCTGCTCATCCTTCTTCAGGTCAAAGGGACTTTTAATCTTTTTAGGATGATTAGTACTTACTCATCGATGAGATGCACTGGGCCCGGACTTTCAAGAGAGATGATAATAAAAATCATAAAAAGAAGAGCAAAAAGGGTTAATCTGACCTGAATATGTGGTATTCAGAAACTAAACTCCATCTCACTGTCTGCAGGCATCTGCCAGCACTTTGAATAGGTGTTTTAAGTCATTAGAACCAAACCCAAATCTGAATCAATTTTCTTTTTTTTTTTTTAATGGTATTCATTATTACTTTATTAACAATGTGGCTTACAATTTTTTCAAGTAAAAAGGGAATTTTTTTCCTTTAGAATAAAAATTAAAATATAACTCTGAATATAGATTTTCATTTACTTACATGAAAACATATATACAGAATACAATCTTACAGCAAACTAACAACATGCCTTTTGTCCTGCAAATTTCAAAAGTAAAAACACCATCAATTTTCTCTTTTACACACCAAAAAGTACACAACATATGAATCAAATTTCAATACAAACTATTCAAACTGGAATGCAAAACAGCAAAAGGGCTTTCAACATTCACCACTAGAAAAAGTTTATGCTTCTTGGACAATAAATGAGAGAATTTTTTTCTGTCATTTTTCATTTGTCTCAATTTCCCAGCATACAAATTATTATTTTTTAGCAAAAGATTGTCATTCTACAAGTTTATTTTGTTTCAATACATCTTTTCCACCCACATGGGACCCTTATAATTCCTGGTTAAGGTTTGGCACGGCTTACAATTCTCATTGTTATCTGACCTTAACCATTTTTACTGATAGTTTAGGAAAAATTAAATGGAGATAACTTGGGAAATCATACTAAGTATCATTTAAAATAAAGAAACAAATGTGAGAAAACTTGGCCAGAACTGAAAGTAGCATCATGTGTTGGCATTTTTAGTGTGTTAGAAAGATGTTTGGGTAAAATAAGTGGTTCAAACCAAATGAATTAGGATTCAAACCAAAATATTTAGTGGGCGCACGGCATACTATGACACTCTGATGGCTGAAAGTGGAAAAATACATGGCCTGCAGAATTTAACCACAATAAATGTTATTTAATTTAAAGAGAGTGATAGAGATTAATTATGAGCATGTTTTCCTATAAGAAAAATTGCACATAGTATAATGTTACATTATCACTGTTGCCACTTTTCTATAATCTTCATTTGCTTCTGAATTATTATTGCACCAAAGAGAAAATGAGAATATCTGTTTTTCCAAAGGTTTTTTCTTTATAAACTATGGATGTCTTACTTTAGAACGTCACTTCAAATACTGAATCAACTTTCTGAATCAAGGGCTGCAGGTCTGTCATATTGCTGTGGGTCTAGTGGTGGAGAATTGACATGAGAATCCCCTCTGATGGGAGACACATGGGCCCAACATGAAAGAATTCATGAGCCCAAAATGTCTGAATGGCACAAGGGAAGTTTATTGGCACTGAGAAGCCAGCTTTGCTAGGAAGACAGACTCCTCAGTGGCAGGAGGTCCTGTCAGAGAAATAACAAAAGGTTATCACTGAGAAGAGAATGTCTTCACAGCGGGCAAGAGTCCTGGCAGACAGCTGTGGCAAGAGGAGCAGTCCCTTGGCAAAGCATATCCTGCTTCGGACTTCTGCAGAGATTTGGGGTTCAAAATTGTCTTTTTATAAGAAGTCCGAGACTGAGGCTTCTGTTGTCAATGCCCCCAGGCTTAGATTGCCAGTTGAAAACAGAGTATTTATCTTGGAAGTTTCAAGCCACTCAACAGGCCCAGATCTCCAAGTGAATAAAATCATTTTGAAGGCTTTTTTCCAGAGCCTGGAATTTCCTGAAAAGGATCGGGCTATCCCCAAAAGATCAATGGAGGGTGATTTGACCAAGATCTCCAACTGAATGAAGCCACTTAACTTGTCTGGGAAGATATGCTTTCCCAGACTTTTCAGTCAGAGACTCCGAATCTCCCTTCTTTTACAGATTAAAGGAGACACAGTTTAAGAGTTCACCCCCATTGCTTCCCCCCCAAAGTCAAGGGGGACGGTTTCAAGGTTCACCCCCCACCCTGTCAATATCACTCATAGCCTTCCTTGGCTAGCTCCAAACAACCTTTTCACTCAGTCCATGGAAGCCCCCGGTCCCTGCAGAGTTAGGAGATTCAAATTCAAATGAACAAGCATTTATTAAGTACATACTATATGCTTGATACTATGTGTGTGGGACGCAAAAGACCCCTACCCAAAATGACTACTCAGAGTTTACTCAAAGTAGAAAGCAGAAAAGGTTGTTTACAGCAACTCGGGAGTGGTGGGGCAGTCCCACTGTGAGATAAAGTGACTCGTGGCAGGAGGGCCCAAGAGTCAGTGGGTACATACTGTTTTTATAGGTTTTGTTAGGAGAGATTACAGCACAAGTTAGAAAGCATTAAGAAGTGGGGACCTCCTAATGGGATATCGCTGCCAAAAGAGATGGGAATGGAATATTTCAGTTTCTCTGAAATCACCTGCTTTCTAAGAAACCATAAATCCACAGATAACTAAGCTGACCGCGTTTAAACTAATAGGCTAAATAATGTCAAACATTGATAAACGGCACCTTTTTAGGTTAAGTAAATATGTCTGTAACTGGCCTAGGTTTAAGTAAATAGAGGCCTATACACATTGTAAGTCATAAGGAGATAGAGAAATAATGAAAATAAAATAAAGAAAAAGCATTCGCCTCCCTGTAAGTTCTTCATCTCATTTTTCCATTCTACATATATGCTAAGCACTGAGGAGGCAAGTGAAAGCAAAAAGAAAGACAGCTCCCTGCCTATAAGGAACTTCCATTTGAAATGGAAGAAGACAAGGCATAAAAGGGAATGGAAAACCAAATGTCCTTTTTAAAGTGATTGGATTATAATTGTCTCTTGGGAACCACTGTCCAATCCATCGGAACACTTTACATTTTCCATCTTTATTGTCATTTTCCCATGGGATCTCATAAGACTAAGTGGAAGAGATCTAGGAAGAGTTGGTAGAAATCAGGTCAACTGAGTGGCATAGAATGCTGGGCTGGAGTCAGAAAGGCCTAAGTGCATATTTAGCCTCAGACACGGCTGGGTGTCCTGGACAGGTCATTTGACCTCTGTTTGCCTCAGTTTCCTCACTTGTAAAATGGGAAAAATAACAGCATTTACCTCTCAAGTTTCTTATGAGCATCAAATGAGATAATATTTATAAAGCACTTAGCATAATACCTGGTACATAGTGGTAATTACTATATTAATGTTAACTATTACCATTCTCTCTCATTCTTCCCTCTTTCTTTTCTATCTATATCTTGTCTATCAATTTAGCATCTTCTTATCTGTTTATTATCATCTATATTTACTATCTAATCTATCCACCTATCTTTCTACCCACTATCTTATCTATCCATCTACCTATCCAGCTATCTATCTTTCCATCCATCTCTCCACTATCTTTTCTATCTATATACTATCTTGTCTATCTTTCTGTTCACTTATTTATCCAATTATTTATCTAGCTAGTCAGCAAGCCATCTATCTATCCGGTTATCTATCTTTCCCCCATCTTATCTATCTATGCACTGTCTGTCTGTCTTGTCTGTCTTCCTATCCACTTTTCTATTTGTCTATCCAGCTTTCTAGCCATCCGTCTATCCAGCTCTCCAGCTATCTAACCACTATCTTATCTATGTACTATCTATCTTATCTAGATAGACAGACAGACAGACAGACAGACAGATAGATAGATAGATAGATGGATGGATAGATAGATGATAAACAGATGGATAGTACATAGATAGCTATCCAAGCTTCCAATCCAAACTGTCCAAAAGTGGAATGGTCTGCTGGGTTATATTGGGTTCGCCCTCTCTAGAGGTCATCAATAACTAGAGTGACTAATCACTCTTGGGATGGCTTATAGGGATGGGTATTCAGGCAGAGGCTGAGCAGACATTCTCTGAGAGCATCCTCACCCTGAAATGCAGTAATGGGATTTCACTGCCCTCTGTAGGGAACATGGTTCTGCTTATGGTCACAAGATGGCAGCACAGATACATCCTGTGGATTAGTGGACGCCTGCGGTCCAGGATACCCAGTCAAGGAAAGGGGTCCGTTTTTACACCTGGCAGAGAGATGGTGAAGGAGGGACTAGATACAGCAGGGGAGGGAAAGGGTGTCCTTCTGAGCCAGAGCCTGGATTATCCTTGGAGCTGTTTGTGAGCTGCCCACAGCCCCAGCCAGGACTAGTTCAGCAAAGGGAGAGGATGAGATGAGCTCTGTTCTATAGCTCTGGGTCCTCCTTGTTTTCCAAGAAGGGAGGCAGGAAAGGAGAGAACTGAATGACCATTAAGCACCTACTGTATGTACTATCATAGGGTGAATGGCGGTGGTAGGGAAATGGAGGCATTAAGAAAAATCTTGGGGCAGCTACATGGTGCAGTGGGCAGAGCATTTCCTTAGAGTCTGTGGCCTGAGCTCAAATGTGACCTGAGACACTTCACACTTGATGTGATCACTTACCCCAATTGCCTCCCCCCGAAATAATAATAATAAAATCTCTAAACCAGTTCCCAATTATGAGGAAAAGAAATAGTGTGAGTGGGCCCTTAAGTAATTATTATTTACAAGACACAGGTAAGTACAAATAAAAAAAATTAGTTAAAAAGACAAATCACTGTCTTCTGGCTCATCCCCTGCTAGGGTGGTAGGACATAAACACAGGTGAGTAAAATCATATTCACAGAGTGTGATGGAGGAAGGGGGAGGTCCGCAACAGTCCCTTCCCAGGCTTCCTAGAGAATTATTACCCCTGAGCTCTCACGATGAAGGAGCAGAAGAATTCTGAGGGTAGATGCAAGGAGGCAGCTGGCTTGGTTGAATGCCCAAAGAGGACTCGGAATGTGCAGGTTGTGGAAAACAAGCTGGCATGGTTATTGTGGGAAACAGGGCTCCACAGGTAGTTGGAACTAAGCTAGGGAAAGCATCCGTGCCAGGCTAAGGAGTTCTGTGCAGTGGCAAATCATTCTAGTGCCCATTCCCTGGCTCTGTGCTCTTATCTCCCTCCATCCCTGGCTTAGCTCAGTTCCGTAGCCATCCAGCCTTCCAATGGAGGCCCTAGAAGGCAAGGCAGAATTACCAATGATTGGGACTTCTTAAACTTTTCCCAATTTTAACCCTTTTTTATTTGAAAATTTTTACACAAGCTGGGGCATATTGGTATATGAAATAAATATATATAGGCATATAAAGTATTTAAAAAATATAAAACCAAACATTTACTGATAATTATTTTTGGCTGAGGTAATTGGGGTTAAGTGACTTGCCCAAAGTCATACAGCTGGGAAGTATTAAGTGTCTGAGGTAGGATTTGAACTCAGGTCCTCCTGACTTCAGGGTTGGTGCTCTATCCATTTCACCACCTGGCTGCCCCTACTGATAATTCTTAATCATAATTTCAAAACTCCCAGATTCAGTTACAAGACTCTGAATCAGAGCCGGAGGCAGCTTCAGGGAAGACGTCTTCACAGCAGCCCGGCGAGATGGATCTGGGGTCTGAAGGCTTGCATGAGGAATGGGCAACAGAAGAGAGAGAAGCAAGAAATCCTGTTTGTAGACTGAGGCCCTAGGACCGCACAACTTTTTATGGACAAAGCCAAGATTAAAATTTACAGAATGTGAATTAGCAGATCAGAGAGGGACTGCAAAGATCATCACATTCAGTCCTTCATTTTACAGGTAAGGAAACTGAGGCTCAGATGAGGGGAAGTGACTTGTGCAGGATCACACAGTGAATCAGTCACAGAGCCAGGATGTACAACCGTGCCCTTTTCATCCAGCCACAGTCTTTCTGGTATATAAACAACTCCATTAACTAAGTTTAATTATTAAAGCTCTATCCACATTATACCCAAAAAGTTATCAAATTGTGCATACCCTTTGATCCAGCAGTGTTTCTATTGGGCTTATACCCCAAAGAAATACTAAAAAAGGGAAAGGGACCTGTATGTGCCAAAATGTTTGTAGCAGCCTTGTTTGTAGTGACTAGAAACTGGAAAATGAATGGATGCCCATCAATTGGAGAATGGCTGGGTAAATTGTGGTATATGAATGTTATGGAATATTATTGCTCTGTAAGGAATGACCAGCAGGATGAATACAGAGAAGCTTGGAGAGACCTACATGGACTGATGCTAAGTGAGATGAGCAGAACCAGGAGATCATTATACACTTCGACAACGATATTGTATGAGGATGTATTCTGATGGAAGTAGATTTCTCTGACAAAGAGACTTAACTGAGTTTCATTGGATAAATGATGGACAGAAACAGCTACACCCAAAGAAGGAATACTGGGAAATGAATGTGAACTATTTGATTTTTGATTTTCTTCCCGAGTTATTTTTACCTTCTGAATCCAATTCTCCCTGTGCAGCGGGAGAACTGTTCGGTTCTGCAAATATGTATTGTATCTAGGATATACTGCAACATATTTAACATATATAGGACTGCTTGCCATCTTGGGGGGGCGGGGAGGAGGGAGGGAGGGGAAAAAACGAAACATAAATGATTGCAAGGGATACTGCTGTGTAAAAATTATCCTGGCATGGATTCTGTCAATACAAAGTTATTATTAAATAAAATTTAAAAAAAATAAAAAATAAAAAAAAAAGCTCTATCCACTAACCTGAATTCATAATGTTGTACCAAAGTTCCCTTTTAATGTTGTGACCCAATTTCTCCAATTGTCCTATTTAATTATTCTGCCTTAGGTTATAACCTTTCCCTCTTAATGTTTGAGATAAAGGTTTTATAGACATTCTTTCTTAATGTTTGACAAGATAAAGGTTTATCCTTTTAGATGTTATTAGACTATCAGTAACTTCCCTCCATTAGGTTATCCCCACCTAGGTACTTCCACTATGTCATTGTTCTTGTTATCCTGTTAAAAAAGCTTGCTGTCCCGATACTCGGGGCTAGACTCTTTGAGATGATAGTCTCATCTAGCCCTGGGATCAACCGTGCATCCATTGGTCCCAGTATTTCTCTCCATTTAATAAACTATTGAATTGGTCTCTAATCTCTGTCTTGCTCAGTTTCTTCGACATTACAATACATTACAATTTGGGGCCCAAATCTTGATTTTTCTTCTCTATAATATTCAATTGTTTGGTAATAATGAAGTTGCTCTGTTCTGTCTTCAAAGAGAAAGTGAGGAGAAGGGAAAGATGAGGAGAGAGAGAGAGAGAGAGAAAGATAGAAAGATTCAGACAGAAGAGAGAGGAAGGGAGAGACAGTTTCATCTCAGGGTCATGTGATCCTTTTGATTTTTTAAAATTATTACTTAATTCTCCCAAAATATTCCCAACCTAATCTCCCAGTCTGTGTCTTTCCAAAGATAGAAATGTGCTTGGTACACTGTAAGATCAGGGATAGACTCAATGTCCCGTGAGGTCCCAAAGTCAGGTACTGGCCCAGTGCCATGTGAACTCCCAAACGTTAGAGAGGAGTAGAAAAGAAACTCACAAGAGTAGAGAGAGCCCTAAACTTGGCATTAGAAACACTTGGATTCAGATTAGGTCCGAACCTGACTCCTTTTATGAGAGGTCCCAGGTGAGAGCACTGGCTCAGGAAGCAGAGGTCTGTGTTCAAAACCTTCTCCCATACTACCTGGTCTTGGTCTCCCATACTACCTGTTGGTCTTAGGTATGTCATGTATCCTCTAGAAGCCTCAGAGCAATCCTTGAATATTCACTTTCCCATGATGATGTTGCAGTCCCTAAGAGCAGAGAAGAAGAGGTGAATGGAGTTTAAATGGAAAGTTTGCTTTTGGATTTGTACCAAGTGTGAAGTGCAAGATCAGCCTTGTCCCCTCCCTTCAAGAAACCATCAGTCTTGGTAGATAGGGAAAATCAATGCATAGGAAACAATGATACGAGCAGTGTTTGATTTGTGATGCTGATGATTTGGTTTTTTCTTTCCTTTTTTCTAATCAAATTAACCAAAGGTTTATCTATTTTGTTGGGGTTTTTTCCATAAACACCAACTTTTAGTTTCATTTATTGTTCAATAGTTTTCTTAGTTTCAATTTTATTAATCTCCCCCTTCAGTTTCTGAATTTCTAATTTGGTATTTAATTGGGGTTTTTTAATTTGATCTTTTTCTAGGTGTTTTAGTTGTATACCCAATTCAATGATCTCCTCTTTCTCTATTTTATTCATGTAGCTATTTAGAGATATAACATTTCCCCTAAGAACTGCGTAAGCTGCATGTCATAGGTTTTGGTATATTGTCTCATTAGTGTCATTCTCTTGAATAAAATTATGGACTATTTCTGTGATTTGTTGTTTGACCCACTCTTTTTTTTTTTTTTAGAATTGGACTATTTAATTTCTAATTGGTTTTTAGTCTATCTTTCCCTGGCCCTTTATTGAATATAATTTTTATTGCATTGTGATATGAAAAGAAAGCATTTACTATTTCTGCCTTTCTGTATTTGATTGTGAGGTTTTTATATCCTAATACATGGTCAATTTTGGGGTAGGTGCTATGTACTGCTCAGAAAAAAGTGTATTCCTTTCTGTCTCTATTCAAATTTTTCCTGAGGTCTATCATGTCTAAGTTTTCTAGGATCCTATTAAATGCTCTAGTTTCTTTCTTGTTTATTTTGTGGTTAGATTTGTCTGATTCTGAGAGGGGAAGTTTGAGGTCCCCCATTAGATTAGTTTTGTTGTCTGGTTTTTTTCCTGTAACTGGCCTAAAATCTTTTCTAGGAATTTGGCTGCTCTACCACTTGGTACATATATATTTAGTACCCTTTATCAAAATGTACTTTCCTTCTTTATCTCTTTTAATAAAATCTACTTTTACTTTTGCTTTATCTGAAATCACAATTGCTACTCCTGCTTTTTTTTTTTTACTTCAGTTGAAGCATAATAAATTCTGTTCTAGCCTTTTACTTTTACTCTGTATATGATGAAACTTAACATAGACCTACATCTCACATCCCATACCAAAATAAAGTCAAAATGGATACATGATTTGGGCATGAAGGATGATACCATAAGCAAATTAGGAGAAAAAGGGATCTATCAAATCTTTGGAGAAGGGAGGAATCTATAACCAAAGAAGAACTATAGAACATTATGAAAGGGACAACTTTGATTACATTTAAAAGACTTTGCACAAACAAAACCAACAGAAACAAGATTAAAAAGGCAGTACAAAGCTGGGAAAAATCTTTACAGCCAGTGTTTCTGACAAAGGTCTCATTTTAAAAATATATAAAAAACTTGTCAAATTTATAAGAATGCTCAACATTTCTTTAAAAACAATAATATTCCATTATACTCAAAAATTTGTCCTGCCATTCCCCAATTGATGGGCATCCCCTCAGTTTCCAATTCTATGCCACAAAAAAAGAGTTGCTATAAATATTATTGTACATGTGGGGCCTCCCTTTTTTATGATCTCTTTGGGATAGAGACCTACTATTACTGGATCAGAGAACAGGTACAGTTTTATAACCCTTTGGATATAGTTCCAAATTGCTCTCCAGAATGATTGAATCAGTTCACAACTCCACCAACAATGGATTAGTATTCTAATTTTCCCACATTCCTTCTAACACCCATCATTTTCCTTTTCCGTCCTATTAATCTGAGAGGTATGAGGTGGTACAGAGTTGTTTTAATTTGCATTTTTCTAATCAATAAAGAGTGTATTTTCATGTGTCTATAGATAGCTTTGATTTCTTCATCTGAAAACTGCTTGTTCATATCCTTTGATCACTTATCAATTAGGGAATGACATGTATTCTTATAAATTTGACTCAGTTCTCTATATTATTTTAGAAATGACAGCCTATCTTCTTTTACTCCTATACTACCATTGTGATGTTCTTTATACAATTTCTCAATTTTTTTTTTTTTTTGCAATATGTTATAACCTCATACCCAGCATGTGTCTCTCCATTGCCTATTGGGTGATCCTTAATTTTTATATTCAAATACCAGAATATTCCATGGATCACAGCCATACAACAACACTGCATGATTGTTAGCAATAAAACGATGTGCCTTTGTTTCGGAGATAATTGGGGTCACTAAACGAACTTTGGAATTTTCCAAAGGAACTACAGCCAGCTCTCCTCCGCCTCTCAGTTCTAGGCCCAACTTATTGTCAAATGAGTTAACACGTGAGAGCACTTAGCAAACCATAAAGAACTACATAAATGCTATTATTAATATTATTTCTGTCTAAGGTCTACAAATTAATGGAGGACAGCTAAGTGGCACAGTGGATAGAGTATCAGATCTGGAGTCAAGAAAACTCATCTTCCTGAGTTCAAATCTGATCTCAGACACTTACTGGCTGTGTGACCCTGGACAAGTCACTTTACCCTGTTTCCCTCATTCCTCATCTGTAAAATGAGTTGGAGAAAGAAAGGACAAATTACTCAAATATCTGCCAAGAAAGCTCCAAATAGGTTCATAAAGTTGGACATGACTTAAAAAAACCAACTGAACAATAACATAGTCTGCACATTGGACCTATCGCTTAAATAAGCCACTTGCTTTTTTCCTGTGTGAATAATAAGGACAAACTCTTTAGAATGGTTATGGATCTCATCTAAGTAGCTCTGCAGTAGTCTGGGGCTTGATCCCTATTTGACTTGGATTCAACATTAGATCTCTTTCATCATTATGGTGAATATTTTGGCAATCATACATTGTTCCATTTTATGTCTCACTTAATATCAATAATCAGAGGGTCTTTGAACAAGGTTCTTTCAAGGAATCTTATATATAATTCTATATATGTAATATATAATAATATATAAAATATATACAATTCTCTTAACTTCAGGGAAAGTAATTTGTTACAGAAGAGTCTCTAAGGTAATATTTTATTTTATTATATAAAATGTTTTTGCGCATCAGAGGTAATTGCCCATTTTCCTCTCTATATAAAAGTTTTATGAGCATAATTTACTTCTCACATCAAGAGCATCCTTGAAAAAGGTATTAGAAGAGAACATTTTCTCAAATGATTTACCATCACACAATTGGCTGAAATGTTTAGAAAGTATAAAATTCTTCCCATAATTATATCTTCTTACTATATGAGACTATTCTGTTCCTGTTTACTTTTTATCCATTATGTTCCTTTTGAATACAGTATATAAGTCCTGAGCCATTTTTCTTTTTTCTTTTTCTTCTTGTTTTGGTCAAGGCAATTAGGGTTAAGTGACTTGCTTAGAGTCACATAGTTATTATGTGTTAAATGTCTGAGATCAGATTTGAATTCATGTCCTCCTGACATCAGGGCCGGTACCAGAGCCATTTTTCTTTATTTCTTCTTTCAAAATTATATTGGTGCCATTAGTTTTTATGTTACAGTCAATTCTCTTTATACTTATTTCAAATCCTACCACCTTCATCCAGGAGCCATGTTCCTAACCCTACAATTCCCAGTGATACCTATGAAGTCAAATTTATTTTCTCACACTAGAATCTCTCGTTCAGGTTGATTGTTTGAATTTTATAAATCTGTGTATCTATACATCTGAGGACATGGGTCTTATTGCTTGGATATTGTCTCCTATGAATTACTGGACTATACTCCCTTGATTATAGTTGCTACTTTCTATGTCTAGTAGTAAATATTCATAGTTTGCTTTTATTCTTCCCCCTCCTTTCTAGTTTAAAACCCTCTTGAACAGATTTGTAAGATTTTAGGTAAATCATACACACACACACACACACACACACACACACACTTTTTTTTTGCCAGCCCTTGTCTTTCCTCCACAAAAGCTATGGTCTAGAAATCTGAATTCTGTGCTCAAAAGCCATCTGAGAACATGCAGCCAGGTGGCACAGTGGCTACAGTGCTGAAACTAGGATCAGGGAGATTCATCTTTATGTTTTTTAAATCTGATCTCAAATATTTCCAAGCTGTATGATCCTGGGCAAGTCACTTACCCTTGTTTACCTCAGTTTCCTCATCTATAAAATGAGCTGAAGAAGCAAATGACAAAGCACTTCAGTATCTTTGCCAAGAAAATCCCATTTGAGGTCATAAGGAGTCAGACATGCCTGAAATGCTTGAACAGCTCCCTATTGTATTATTCTGCTTTTGGTGATCATTGCTGTAAGCCTTTTCTGACAGCCCCACAATCTTTTCTCTGCTTCCCCTTCTTCATCCCTACCTTGGGCTACATCAAGAGACAACATTAAGGAGATTTATCTTCATTTTATTATACACTTTATTGATTCTTTTTCTGCTAAATAGAGTAGACATGAACCATACAATCAGCTTAGATCAGGAACAAAGCACAGGAGTTATAGTGGGGTGGCTCCTGCCATATGGTTATACATGCAAACATGGAGACAAGAGTCAAACTTACACTTAAAAGTGTTACCTATAGATACAGGACACTACACACACACACACACACACACACACACGGGCCCAAGGAGAGATCATTCATGATTAGGGATGAGAAAATTACATTAGAAACGGATAGTGTCTTGAGAGTGGTCCTCTGAGAAGATCATTTGCAGGGGGGCCTGGGGTGGGGACAATTTCTCTGAGGTCCCCGTCTCTCCGATGTTCTCCCCATCCTGGGTTTCCCAGGGGCCTAGCCCTGGAGTCAAGGTCAAATTTGAGGTCAGGGTCAGCATTGGGGGTGACCGAAGCTGCTCCCAGACAGACTGTTCTCCCTAGGGAAAGAAGGTCATTGTGAGGGATACCTGGGTCAAGGACTTCGTGTGTCCCCTCCCCATTCCAAAAGCAATAAACTGACCTTAGATTAAGACAATTATTGTTATTCCCTCTTTGAGATGTGATAAGGGGAGGAAAAGCATGGACCTACTGACACTGCTGAGCTTTAGAACCTGATTCGAAGCCCCAGGGAGCAGGTGATAAAGAAGCATTTTCAGTATGGTAAGAGGAAGGGTTGCTTACTGTGCCAGAAGGGGAAGGGTGTGGCTCCTTCCTCTCCTGAGCCTTCACCTTTGAACCAGCAGCATCCACCTGGGACATGATGCTTCCCAACACATTTTCAATCTGCAGGACCCGGTTCTTAAGTCTGAAGATTGGGGAAGAACAAACCCATGTGATTCTGAAGGAACGCAATCTTACGCGTTAGAATCAGGGAAAACCCGTTTGCCTGGGGATGGATGGAGCAGGAGCATCTTGTGTTCATCTGTGGAGTCCCATGAGCCTGGGGATTGGTGCTATATATTTCTGAGGTTGGGGGAGGCAAAGTCCTGTAGGTTAAGAGAAGACAGAAGCTTATATGTATTGGGGATAGAGTGGGGATGAAGGGTCAATAGTATCAGAGTGTGTATGGAGACTAATCCCTGACTGTCTTTAGGGACAAAGCTATTTAGGTTTCTCAGGGAATGATAAAGGGATGTGAGGGTGTTTATGGGAAGCAGTGTCCAGGGTAACAGAAACACACGGATCTGGGACAGAAGAAAGACTTATCTTTGTGACTGGGAGGAAACAGAACTATGTATCTGGAAGAGAGAACAAATTTGGGGATGACCGGGGTGGGGAATAGGGTATAGGTCTGAATGTGTCTAGGGAGGGAGAATAAAGCTATGTCAATAAATGATCATCATTTGTGTTGGAGGGAGAGCAGAGCTGAGCATTTATCTGGGATAGTTTTATTGGGGGGGAGCATATTCTTGTGCATTGAGGAAGGCACGGATTTCTGTACGTTTGGGGTTGAGGACTTTGGGACTGAAGACAGAGTTCTTTGTGTGTTGGTGAAACAGTTGCTTGTGGCCGAGGAAAGAGTGGATGGATTCATATATCACTAGGAAAGACAGAGCCTTGAGTGTCTGGAGCTAGGGACGGAGCCCTGTGTCTATGCAGTCCCTCTGAACTCTGCCCCGTCACACTTTATATGGCGTATTCCGCAGTCAGTGCTAAGCACTGCGCCTTAGGAGGGCACTGAGAATATTTAGAATGAAGAGGAACTTCAGACACATGCCATGTTGAAGAAGAGAGAGCTCTGAGAAGACGTGATAACTAACTGGGTCCAGGATTTGAAGTATAGAAGAAGAAGCCATTTTCAGCGTGATCCTGGAGCAATGAATAGAAGCTGTAACGAGTTCGGCTGGATGTGAGGGAAAGCCATTTCTCTCATTCTGAGGACTATCCAAAAGTGAGAAGAATTGTCTGGAGAGAGCGGACTCCCCTTCCCTGGAGGGCTACTGGCCAAAGCTGAATGGCCACCTGGCAGGTAGGACGTGGAAAGGAATCCTTCTGGAAGACTGTGTCGGATTAGGTGGCCATGGGGGCCCTTCCAACTCTGAATTTCTCTGACTCTGCATTTGACATCCACGCAATGGGAAAACCTCCGCTTCTGACTTGGGGTGTCAGAAGGTTGAGAGAGCTGGTTATTTCTGCAAGGAACAGAGCTCTAGAGGTTGGGGATGGGGAGAAGTTATGAGAGCCTGTGAAGGGACAGAGCATGCGAGTCTAGGGAGACCCAGAGACCCAAGAAGGGGCAGTTGACAAAACTGCCTGGAAGAATCTGGAAACAGGGGGACATTGTCTCTGGAAGGAAAAGATTGTGTTATTGGGACTGGGGCTGGAGGGTGGGTACAAAACTATGTGAACAGGAAATACAGTGTGTGTCTCATATAGAGAATAAAGGAAACTGTGTCCGAAGGGAATGGGAAGGGAGTAAGTATTCATTAAACACCTACTATGTGTTAGGCACTGTGCTAAGTGCTTTTAAATTTTAAATCTCACAACAGCCTTGGGAGGCAGATTATTTATCCCTATTTTATAGTTGTGGAAACTGAGATAAAACTGAGATAAACCAAGTTTAAGTGATTTGTCCACCGTTGCATGACTAGTAAGTGTCTGAGGCCAGATTTGAACTCAGTTTTCCTGGCTCCAGGCTTAGTACTCTGTATGTACTGTGCCCCAAGCTTCTGAAGGAGATGTAGAGACATAGCATCAAGAGACAGTTAGGTGGGGCTCTGGATTGAGCACCATCCTTGGAGCCTGGAAGATCTGACTTCAAATCTGGCCTTAATCTCTGGAGACTTAACTAGTTCAACTAGGTAACTTAACTAGTGTGACCCTGAGCAAGTCACATAAGCCTGATTGGAAGGGTGGGGAAGAGAGGGAGGGGGGAAGGGAAGGAAGGGAAAGAGGAGAGAGGGAGGGAGACATAGAGACAGAGAGGCAGAGAGAGAGAGAGAGAGAGAGAGAGAGAGAGAGAGAGAGAGAGAGA